>OU342743.1:324615644-324952678 GCA_910589775.1 Avena eriantha | reverse complement strand
TGAAAAGAACACACATGCAATGACACTGGGTGCGGTTCATGAAAGAACACGCATCCACTGACACTGGTGGATCCATATGTGGTTTGTGGAAAGAACACACATGCAATGGCTCTAGCTGTGGTTAAGGAAAAGAACACACATCCAATGACACTGGTGGATCCAGATGTGGTTTGTGGAAAGAACAGACATGCAATGACTCTAGCTATGGTTTGTGAAAAGATCATACATGCAATGACACTGGTGGATCCATGTGTGGTTTGTGAGAAGAACACACATGCAATGACACGGGTGTATCTTTATGTGGTTTGTGAGAAGAACACACATGCAATGACTCTAGCTGTGGTTCATGAAAAGAACACACATGCAATGACACTGGTGGATCCATATGTTGTTTGTGGAAAGAACATACATGCAATCAAACTAGTGGATCCATGTGTGGATTGTGAAAAGAACAGACATGCAATGAGATTGGTGGATCCATGTGTGGTTTGTGAGAAGAACACACATGCAATGACACTAGGTGAGGTTCATGAAAAGAACAAACATCCAATAACACTGGTGGATCCTTATGTGGTTTGTGAGAAGAACACATATGCAATGATTCTAGCTGTGTTTCATGAGAAGAACACACATCCAATGACATTGGTGGATCCATGTGTGGTTTGTGGAAAGAACAGACATGCAATTACTCTAGCTGTGGTTTGTGAAAAGAACACACATGCAATGACACTGGTGGATCCATATGTGGTTTATGAAAGGAACACACATGCGATGACACTAGGTGTGGTTCATGAAAAGAACACACATCCAATGACACTGGTGGATCCATATGTGGTTTGTGGAAAGAAGACATGCAATGACTCTAGCTGTGGTTCATGAGAAGAATAGACATCCAATGACACTTGTGGATCGGTGTGTGGTTTAATGAAAAGACCACACATGCAATGACACTGGGTGTGGTTCATGAAAAGAACACACATCCAATGACACTGGTGGATCCATATGTGGTTTATGAAAGGAACACACATGCGATGACACTAGGTGTGGTTCTTGGAAAGAACGCACATGCAATGACACTTGTGGATCCATGTGTGGTTTGTGACAAGAACAGACATGCAAATGACTCTATCTGTGGTTCATGAAAAGAACACACATGCAATCACACCGGTGGATCCATGTGTGGTTTGTGAGAAGAACACACATGCAATGACACTGGTGTATCTTTATGTAGTTTGTGAGAAGAACACACATGCAATGACTCTAGTTGTGGTTCATGAAAAGAACACACATGCAATGACACTTGTGAATCCATATGTGGTTTGTGGAAAGAACATAAATGCAATGACTCTAGTTGTGGTTAATGAAAAGAACAAACATGCAATGACACTGGTGGATCCATGTGTGGTTTGTGAGAAGAACACACATGTAATGACACTGGGTGTGGTTCATGAAAATAAAACACATCCAATGACATTGGTGTATCCTTATGTGGTTTGTGAAAAGAACACACATGCAATGACACTGGGTGTGGTTCATGAAAAGAACACACATCCAATGACACCAGTGGATACTTATGTGGTTTGTGAAAAAGAACACACATGCAATGACTATAGTTGTGGTTCATGAAAAGTACACACATGCAATGAAACTGGTGGATCCATGTGCGGTTTGTCACAAGAACAGACATGCAAATGACTCTAGTTGTGGTTCATGAAAAGAACACACATGCAATCACACCGGTGGATCCATGTGTGGTTTGTGAGAAGAACAGACATGCGATGACTCTGGGTGTGGTTCATGAGAAGAGCAGATATCCAATGACACTTGTGGATCCATGTGTGGTTTAATGAAAGAACACACATGCAATGACACTGGGTGCGGTTCATGAAAAGAACACGCATCCACTAACACTATGGATCCATATGTGGTTTGTGGAAAGAACACACATGCAATGGCTCTAGCTGTGGTTAAGGAAAAGAACACACATCCAATGACACTGGTGGATCCAGATGTGGTTTGTGGGAAGAACAGACATGCAATGACTCTAGCTATGGTTTGTGAAAAGATCATACATGCAATGACACTGGTGGATCCATGTGTGGTTTGTGAGAAGAACACACATGCAATGACACGGGTGTATCTTTATGTGGTTTGTGAGAAGAACACACATGCAATGACTCTAGCTGTGGTTCATGAAAAGAACACACATGCAATGACACTGGTGGATCCATATGTTGTTTGTGGAAAGAACATACATGCAATCAAACTAGTGGATCCATGTGTGGATTGTGAAAAGAACAGACATGCAATGAGATTGGTGGATCCATGTGTGGTTTGTGAGAAGAACACACATGCAATGACACTAGGTGAGGTTCATGAAAAGAACAAACATCCAATAACACTGGTGGATCCTTATGTGGTTTGTGAGAAGAACACACATGCAATGATTCTAGATGTGGTTCATGAGAAGAACACACATCCAATGACATTGGTGGATCCATGTGTGGTTTGTGGAAAGAACAGACATGCAATTACTCTAGCTGTGGTTTGTGAAAAGAACACACATGCAATGACACTGGTGGATCCATATGTGGTTTATGAAAGGAACACACATGCGATGACACTAGGTGTGGTTCATGAAAAGAACACACATACAAGGACACTGGTGGATCCATATGTGGTTTGTGGAAAGAACAGACATGCAATGACTCTAGCTGTGGTTCATGAGAAGAATAGACATCCAATGACACTTGTGGATCGGTGTGTGGTTTAATGAAAATACCACACATGCAATGACACTGGGTGTGGTTCATGAAAAGAACACACATCCAATGACACTGGTGGATCCATATGTGGTTTGTGGAAAGAACACACATGCAATGACTCTAGCTGTGGTTAATGAAAAGAATACACATCCAATGATACTGGTGGATCCATATGTGGTTTGTGGAAAGAACAGACATGCAATAACTCTAGCTATCGTTTGTGAAAATAACAGACATGCAATGACACTGGTGGATCCATGTGTGGTTTGTGAGAATAACACACATGCAATGACACGGGTGTATCTTTATGTGGTTTGTGAGAAGAACACACATGCAATGACTCTAGCTGTGGTTCATGAAAAGAACACACATGCAATGACACTGGTGGATCCATATGTTGTTTGTGGAAAGAACATACATGCCATCACAATAGTGGATCCATGTGTGGATTGTGAAAAGAACAGACATGCAATGAGACTAGTGGATCCATGTGTGGTTTGTGGGAAGAACACACATGCAATGACACTAGGTGAGGTTCATGAAAAGAACAAACATCCAATAACACTGGTGGATCCTTATGTGGGTTGTGAGAAGAACACACATGCAATGATTCTAGCTGTGGTTCATGAGAAGAACACACATCCAACGACACTGGTGGATCCATGTGTGATTTGTGGAAAGAACAGATATGCAATTACTCTAGCTGTGGTTTGTCAAAAGAACACACATGCAATGACACTGGTGGATCCATATGTGGTTTATGAAAGGAACACACATGCGATGACACTGGGTGTGGTTCATGAAAAGAACACATCCAATGACACTGGTGGATCCATATGTGGTTTGTGGAAAGAACAGACATGCAATGACTCTAGCTGTGGTTCATGAGAAGAACACACATGCAATCACACTGTTGGATCCATGTGTGTTTCATGCAATGACTCTAGCTATGGTTAATGAAAAGAAGACACATCCAATGACACTGGTGGATCCATATGTGGTTTGTGGAAAGAACAGACATGCAATGAATCTAGCTATAGTTTGTGAAAATAACAGACATGCAATGACACTGGTGGATCCATGTGTGGTTTGTGAGAAGAACACACATGCAATGACACGGGTGTATCTTTATGTGGTTTGTGAGAAGAACACACATGCAATAACTCTAGCTGTGGTTCATGAAAAGAACACACATGCAATGACACTGGTGGATCCATTTGTTGTTTGTGGAAAGAACATACATGCAATCACACTAGTGGGTCCATGTGTGGATTGTGAAAAGAACAGACATGCAATGAGACTGGTGGATCCATGTGTGGTTTGTGAGAAGAACACACATGCAATGATTCTAGCTGTGGTTCATGAGAAGAACTCACATCCAATGACACTAGAGGATCCATGTGTGGTTTGTGGAAAGAAGAGACATGCAATTACTCTAGGTGTGGTTTGTGAAAAGAACACACATGCAATGACACTGGTGGATCCATATGTGGTTTATGAAAGGAACACACATGCGATGACACTAGGTATGGTTCATGAAAAGAACACACATCCAATGACACTGGTGGATCCATATGTGGTTTGTGGAAAGAACAGACATGCAATGATTCTAGCTGTGGTTCATGAGAAGAACACACATGCAATCACACTGGTGGATCCATATGTGGTTTAATGAAAAGACCACACATGCAATGACTCTAGCCGTGGTTTGTGAAAAGAACACACATGCAATGACATTGTTGGATACATATGTGGTTTGTGGAAAGAACAGATATGCAATGACTCTAGCTGTGGTTTGTGAAAAGAACACACATCCGGTGACACTGGTGGATCCATATGTGGTTTGTGGAAAGAACATACATGCGATGACACTAGTTGTGGTTTGTGAAAAGAACACACATGCAATGACACTGGTGGATCCATATGTGGTTTGTGGAAAGACCAGACATGCAATGACTCTAGCTGTGGTTCATGAATAGAACAGACATGCAATGACACTGGTGGATCCATATGTGGTTTGTGGAAAGAACATGCATGCAATGACTATAGTTGTGGTTAATGAAAAGAACGGACATGCAATGACACTGGTGGATCCATGTGTGGTTTGTGAGAAGAACACATATGCAATGACATTGGGTGTGGTTCATGAAAAGAAAACACATCCAATGATACTAGTGTATCCTTATGTGGTTTGTGAAAAGAACACACATGCAATGACACGTGGTGTGGTTCATGAAAAGAACACACATCCAATGACACTGGTGGATCCTTATGTGGTTTGTGAAAAAGAACACACATGCAATGACTCTACTTGTGGTTCATGAAAAGAACACACATGCAATGACACTAGTGGATCCATGTGTGGTTTGTGACAAGAACATACATGCAAATGACTCCAGCCGTGGTTCATGAAAAGAACATATATGCAATCACACCGGTGGATCCATGTCTGGTTTGTGAGAAGAACCGACATGCAATGACTCTGGGTGTGGTTCATGAGAAGAACAGACATCCAATGACACTTGTGGACCCATGTGTGGTTTAATGAAAAGAACACACATGCAATGACACTGGGTGTGGTTCATGAAAAGAATACACATCCAATGACACTGGTGGATCCATATGTGGTTTGTGGAAAGAACTCACATACAATGACTCTAGATGTGGTTAATGAAAAGAACACACATCCAATGACACTGGTGGATCCATATGTGGTTTGTGGAAAGAACACACATACAATGACTCTAGATGTGGTTAATGAAAAAAAAACACATCCAATGACACTGGTGGATCCATATGTGGTTTGTGGAAAGAACACACATACAATGACTCTAGATGTGGTTAATGAAAAGAACACACATCCAATGACACTGGTGGATCCATATGTGGTTTGTGGAAAGAACAGACATGTAATGACTCTAGCTATGGTTGGTGAAAAGAACAGACATGCAATGACACTGGTGGATCCATGTGTGGTTTGTGAGAAGAACACACATGCAATGACTCTAGTTGTGGATCATGAGAAGAACACACATGCAATCACACTGGTGGATCCATGTGTGGTTCATGAATGCAATGACTCTAGCCGTTATTTGTGAAAAGAACACACATGCAATGACATTGGTGGATACATTTGTGGTTTGTGAAAAGAACTGATATGCAATGACTCTAGCAGTGGTTTGTGAAAAGAACACACATCGAGTGACACTGGTGGATCCATAAGTGGTTTGTGGAAAGAACATAAATGCAATGACACTAGCTGTGGTTTGTGAAAAGAACACACATGCAATCACACTGGTGGATCCATATGTGGTTTGTGGAAAGACCAGACATGCAATGAGTCTAGCTATGGTTAATGAAAAGAACATACATGCAATGCACTGGTGGATCCATATGTGGTTTATGGAAAGAACACACATGCAATGACTCTATATGTGGTTCATGAAAAGAATGCACATGAAATCACACTGGTGCATCCATGCGTGGTTCATGAAAAGATCACACATCCAATGACACTGGTGGATCCTTATGTGTTTTGTGAGAAGAATACACATCCATTAACATTAGGTGTGGTTCATGAAAAGAACACACATCCAATGACACTGGTGGATCCTTATGTGGTTTGTGAGAAGAACACACATCCAATGACTCTGGTGGTGGTTTGTGAAAAGAACACACATGCAGTGACTTTGGTGGATCCTTATGTGGTTTGTGAAAAGAACAGGCATGCAATGACTCTAGCTGTGGTTTGTGAAAATAACACACATGCAATGAACTCTAGTGGATCCATATATGGTTTGTGAGAAGAACACACATGCAATGGCTCTAAATGTGGTTTGTGAAAAGAACACACATGCAATGACACTGGTGGATCCATATCTGGTTTGTGAAAAGAACACACATCCAATGACTCTAGATGTGGTTTGTGAAAAGAACACACATGCAATGACACTAGTGGATCCATGTGTGGTTTGTGAGAAGAACATACATGCAATGACTCTAGTTGTGGTTTGTGAAAAGAACATACATGCAATGAACTCTGGTGGATCCATATGTGGTCTGTGAGAAGAACACACGTTCAATGACTCTGGATGTGGTTTGTGAGAAGAACACACATGCAATGACTCTATCTGTGGTTAATGAAAAGAACAGAGATGCAATGACTCTAGCTGTGGTTTATTGAAAGAACACACATGCAATGACTCTAGTGGATCCATATCTGGTTCATGAAAAGAACACACAGTCAATGACACTAGTGGATCCATATGTGTTTCATGAAAAGAACACTCATGCAATGACATTGGTGGATCAACATGTGGTTTATGAAAAGAACACACATGCAATGACACCGGTGGATCCATGTGGTTATGACAATAACATACATGCAATGAACTCTAGTGGGTCCATGTGGTTTATGAGAAGAACACGCATCCAATGAACTCTAGTGGATCTATCTTGGCATAATTTGATGTATGCCACGATGTATTTCATTGTACAAGACACTCACTTTCCATTTTTATACTACTCAGTTTTGCCCTTGGTTTTGGATACTATTCAGTTTTGGCCCCCTCTCTCTATCTTCCGTAGAAGCCCAAACCTGTGCTCACTCTGTCTGCTACTCCCTGATTGGTTGTCACAGTTGTCACACGGATCGTGCACACCAACCGTTGATTCTATGCGATCCAACGATGATCATTGCACACATTGTGCCCTTCACAGTACAGCGTGAGACAGCACAGACGTCTCCCTTAGCGAGACTTCTACAAGACGGAACACGAAGCTGTCTAGGGAAAAAGTCGTCGACTGGTCATGTCATGTTTAATCAAGTCTGAAAAGCCTACTACTTCTACTACTACACCACAACACATGCGTCATCGAGTGCATGGTCGTCGATGGATAGCTACAATTTATTGCCACTTGATTTTAATAAGACATATCGCATTTTTTACGCAGCGGCTCTCAATCTCACTTCCAACTGGGCCCCACCGTAAGAAACTTGCACGCGCTTGCCGGAGGCTGAAGAGACGAGCTCGATGAGACCTAACTTCTCCGCCTTCATCGAGTCACTCGCAGTCATCAACACACCCCTCTACCCGATCTAGCACAACCCCACAAATCTCGTCGTACAGCCACCTACCTTCCCCTCTACATTTCCACTTTTAATTATCGCCAAATTTAGGCCGTGTCAAACTTTGTACATAGAAATTGTGTATGCGCCCTTTGCATGCGGCTCAATACAGAACTGCCATGCATGGCCCAGGAAAAAAACGTGACGTACCGTGCGTGTGTCGCGGTGCACGGTGCAGTAGACTACACGGCGTGTTGCACGGTGGTGCAAAGAAACGTGCCTTGCTTCCATTCACCTTAACTATAGAGCCCCTCTCCGCACACCCACTCTCACTCTCGCTCACTCTCCCCACGCAACACTCTCCACTGTCCCAACAACATTTGCAAACTCCCGAGAATACCCCGTCCGCGTCGGTGATGGCGGAGGAGGATACCATGGCCATCGTCGCCTTTGAGGCCGCCGACGAGGAGGCCCCCGTCTCCTCGTTGGTCCCCCTCGACGTGTTAAAAGCAGCCGCCGTCCCCGTCCAGGCCCCCGTCGAGACATCGATGGCAGCCGCCGTTCCCGTCCAGGCCCCCGTCCCCGCTACTGACGTAGCCGCCGGCAAGGATCCCCCCGCCGGGGAGGAGGCTCTCGCCGGTCACGAGCAGATCCAGGTCTTCAGGGGCCCCTACGTTCCAAATGAGTAAATCGCTCCGGTGAACCCCTACGACATCGGCATCGACGACCCATGGTCGGTGTTAACTAGGGTTTGCTCCCCTTCCCTGGTTCTTCTACCGTTCCCATTGTTGGATGCTAGACTTGGTTTATTAGGATTCGCTTGTTAGAATTTCGATTGCTCGATCTTCTTACATCATCTACTCCCCCATTTTCCTTTTCTTCCAATAGGTTTATGGCAGCATCATCTGCAGCGATGACGAGTCCAGGCACACCAAGCCTTGTCAGGTGCTGAGAAGGTAGCATGATGGTCAGTACGACACCTTCTTCGCTGGCGGCAACTACAGTTGCCCCTTCTGCAAGGGGATCGCCTTCTTCTGGGCTAGTCTCGCCGGCACTGACTTCAACTCCTTAGTGAAGCATGTAGAGGGCCCGAGCTCCAGCACCCACAATGGCGGCCCGACCGTGAACGTCAACACCTACATCGCTGAATACCAGGCTCTCGGCATTCACCTCTGAAACCTCCAGCGGGTGGCCATCGAAGATGGTCGCATGCCTCCAATCAAGCCCAAGGCCCCCAAGATCAAGGGACTGGGCATCAAGAAGTGGAGGAAGCGCCAGAGGGAGGAGGCGGAGGCGCAGACGCATGCAAGGAGGGGTTGAATGTGTCTGCTGCTGCTGCTGCTAAGTAGCTTCTTTTGATTTTCTATATTTTGCTTGCATCCTATTTCTGGTTGAATGCATCGAACCTCATTAAGCAACCTACTTTCTATTGCTATATCCTATTTAGCTGTGCACAACTATATCTACATTTGTTTTGTTTTCTGAATGAATGTATTCTGCCTGGTATGATTTGCTGCTCTAGATTTGCTACCAGATCGGAGGCAAAAAGAGGTCCAAAAGG
This sequence comes from Avena eriantha, assembly GCA_910589775.1. Lineage (NCBI taxonomy): Eukaryota > Viridiplantae > Streptophyta > Magnoliopsida > Poales > Poaceae > Avena > Avena eriantha. Next base: position 324,943,284 of record OU342743.1, on the reverse strand, counting down.
GAACGAATTATCGAAGAGAGAATCTTCTCTAGATTTGCTACCAATTTGGGGAAAATGAAACATATCCGTTTAGCGAGAGAGGAAAAAGGTACTCTTTCAAACTGCCAGTTAACGAGCTACCATCTTGACAAGCTACAAGACACATATAGAAACATAACACAAAGAAGTAAAATTTATTTTACTACTCTAACTTGAGGCGCTAGACATCTTGACAAGATAAATGAGCTCCACAAAATAGAAACATAACACAAAAAAGTAAAATTTAATTCACTTCTCATCAGCCCACTTGAGGCACTTGCCATCGTTCCTAGGCGACCAACTACGATCATTCTAGGTGGATCTTACATTACTGGCACTCCACAGCTCACGAAATGCTTCGTCCCACCTGGGATCTGACTTGGCTTCCCTATCTTCAGCGTCCTGTGGCACAATTAGTGGTGCATCACAGGCCTGATTGTTGCCGCTAGAAAATGCTGCCTCCCTGTTTGTTGCTTCAGCTGCAGCCTCTCTGTCAGCTACAAGCTCTCTTTCAGCTGCTTATGTAGCCTCTCTGTCAACTGCTTCAGATGCAGCCATTTTCTTTGCATATGCAGCTTCAAACTCAGCTATTCTACATTTTCTACACAGGGCTCCCCTAAGCTCGTCTCCCCTCTTGCAAATAGGGCAAAACATGAGGTAACATAGAAAAAAATGGATCTTCTTGTATAGCTGGTAGGTCGCGTAAACATCTATGGCTGCATACCTTATGTTTATATCAGACAACGGCCACTCGTCCCAGAAATCATGCCTATCCTAAGGGAAATCTTCCTTCATTCTGTCGTACGACTCATTGAGGATTCTAGTTGCGAGTGATGCCATTCCATCCTTCCTTGAGCCCCCTAGGATCTTGACAAGACTCTGAATATCGATCTAGTTGTGCGCAGGAGTTGTAATTCCCTCTCGATGAAATTTCGAAAAATCAGTTGTATTGTCGATAGTGCAGAAAACAATTCCTTTTTCTACAAGGAACTGGCGTAGCGCCAGACAATTCTTGTCAGTCCTGAAAGTATGTAGTTTGTCATCACCAAAATTTGTAACTACAAATATTTTGTCAATGCAAGATCATCATCTGAATATAATTTTAAATTTTTTAGTAAATACAAGATCAAGACTCTCAACATTGTCTTGTCATAATTTATTTGGTCCTAAATAAAATCCAGTAGTTGCAAGATGAGCAAATGGATAAAGAACAAGAGGAGAAAACCCTAAAAGCAGTTAGCTACATAGAGCAGATCTACAAACCGGGAGAAGTGGTAGATGGGGACGTGTTTCCTCATGGCCAGTTGGATGACGACGACTTCACTCCCTTCATATGGGTCCTCCGGGGTGTACTCGAGGTCCAATCCCAAAAACTTGTCCTCATCTTTCTCAAGCCAAGCCTCGGACATCCTCAGGACTCGCACCATTGTCTCCTCCTTGTTGGTGTAGACGACGTCTATCTTCTTATTGTCATGGGTAGTGAAGCTCGTCTCTAGAGTGCGATGACCTTCCATGGCGGCAAGGAGAAGATGGGAAGAACATAGATGATAGGAAGAAGAAGAGTGGTTTCTGCGAGGCAGGGGAACGGTGGAACTGTCAATGCGCTTTTAAGGTAGTAGTGGTTAACGACAGGGATGGAAGTCCAAAGGAGAGACACGTGGTGGCGGCTGTTCCAGCTTCTGAGTAAACAAAAAATAATTATAATAACGATATATGTGCCCTGTTTTGTCACGTCAATACACTGGGTCGGTCGTGTTGTCCTATCCACTGTGTCAGTGCTGCAAGCCTACGTGACAGTGACCCCTCCTAAGCGACGGGAGCGACATAATGGCGAGAACTAATAGGGGGCCCAACTTGACAGCCGTTAGACTGATATTTTCTATTGAAACGTAAAGTTGAATTCATGCCGAAAAATACCCTCTGAGTATTTGGCACGCCAACTGTAGTCATCGCGGTTGATTACAGGCAACTTGGATACCACGTTGCCTGGGCACCCCAACTTTCGGGTCGCAAAATGATATTCTCATCCCACTGGTTCATGGTTTGATCCACCACCAGCTTGGAGTCACCGTAGATGACGATTCTTGTTGTGCCACAAGATTTGGCCATCCGCATCCCATGGAGCAAGGCCTCGTATTCAGCTTCATTATTGGAGGCACGGAACTGCATTCGCAGAACGTACCTCATCTTGTCACCCTATGGCTATGTCAGGATAACACCGGCGCCAGCTCCCTCTTGATGTTTTGATCCGTCAAAGTGCATTGTCCATAGACAGGACATGTCTGGCGTGTCGGGCAGCTGGTTCTCCATCCAGTGGACGAGGAAGTCTGGAAGTACTTGTGACTTGATCGCGTCTTGCTTCTCATATGTGATGTCTCGTGGAGACAATTCTATCCCCCAAAGCGCGACTCGTCCGATGGCGTCGGGGTTGTTGATGATGTGCCCTAGTGGAGCGTCGTTCACCACAATGATTGGGTGCTCCTGGAAGTAGTGGTGCAATCATCAGGCTGACATGAAGACACCGTATGCCATCTTCTGATAATGCGGGGTACCGCTGTTTTGTTGGCGTGAGTACCTCGCTGAGGTAATAGACTGGGCGTTGTACTCCATGGACTTTATTTTCTTCGGCTCGTTCTAATACGAGCATAGTAGTAACCACCTAGTTGGTGGTGGAGATGCATAGCAATAGGGGCGCCTTTTCTTGAGGTGTTACCAACACCGGCGAAGTGGATAGTAGACGCTTGAGGTCTTCGAATGCTTCTTGTGCTTCTTCTGTCCACTCGAATTTATCAGCCTTGTGAAGGAGCTAGTAGAAAGGCAGTGCCTTCTCACCCATTCGACTTATGAATCGTCTGAGTGCCGTGATTTGCCCAGCTAGCTGCTAGACGCCTTTTATGTTCTTTGGCTTCTCCATGGGCAGTATGGCCTTTATTTTCTTCGGGTTGGCCTCGATCCCTCTTGTGGAGATGAGGTACCCGAGAAGTTGCCCAGATGGTATGCCGAAGGCGCATTTGTCCAGGTTTAGCTTGATCCGATAGCGGTCGAGGTTATCGAACGTCTCGTGGAGATCGTTGAGTAACGAGGCTTCCTCCTTAGTTTTTACGATGATGTCGTCAACGTAGACTTGAATGTTACAGCCAAGCTGGCTCTTGAGGCAGGCCTACATACACCGCTGGTAGGTGCCCCCCCGTGTTTTCAGCCCGAAGGGTACCGTTGTGTAGCAGAAGATGCCAAAGGGCGTGGTGAAGGCAGTTTTCTCCTGGTCTTCCTCCTTCATTCGAATCGGGTGGTAGCCTGAGTAGGCGTCAAGGAAGTAGAGGCGCTAGCATCCTGTGGTGGAGTCGATTATCTGGTCGATTCGCGGCAATGGGAAGTGATCCTTTGCAAAGTGTTTGTTCAAGGAGGTGAAGTCCACATACATCCACATGATATTTGTGTCCTTTTTAGGAACGAGCATGGGGTTTGCTACCCAGGTGCTTTCCTTGATCTCGCGTATGAAGTTAGCATCGAGGCGTTTGTTGACTTCAATACCGACCGCTTTTTCCCTTAGCTCAGATAGTCGACGTATCGTCTGCTTCACTGGTCTTGCTTCAAGATTTACATTGAGTGAGTGCTCGGCGAATTCCCTGGAACCCCTGGCATGTTTGCTGGACGCCAGGCAAAGATTTCCCAGCGCTCATGGAGGAATTCAACAAGCGCGAGTTCCTATATAGGACTCAAGTTGTTGGCGATGAGGGCCGTCTTGGTCGGATCTGTTTGGTGGACCTGGACCGCCTTGGTGTGGACCGATGAGTCGAAGGATTAATCAGGTGAGCTTGGCTTACTCGGAGGAGGTAGACTATTGTCTGTCAACTCCTTCAGCCTCGCCAGCTCCTCCTGCATGCCAAAAGACTGGAAGATTCTGTTGAATTCCCTGTCACAGCTGTCTGACCTCTCTAAGCTTCCGTTGACGGTGATAATGCCGTTGGGGCCTGGCATCTTCATCTGCAGGTAGGCGTAGTGTGGAGCCACCATGAACCTCGTGAACGAGACACGTCTGAGGATGGAGTGATATTGCAAGGGCCAGTCGACCACTTTGAATTCGATGCATTCTCGCCAGAAGTTTGTTGGCATGCCGAAGATGACATCCACACTAATCTTTCCCAGGGGGTATATGCCCTTCCCTAGGATGATGCCATGGAATGTTGTGTCTGAGGTTTCCAGGCATGACAGTGGGATTTGCATGGCGCGCAAGGTGCTTGCTAACATGAGGTTGATGCCGCTGCTCCATGAAGACGCAACTCATCTCGAATCCTCCAATTTGTGCCTCGAGCACCAGGGGACAGTGACCTGGGCGAGGTACTTGACGCAGATTATCGCATTTGTCGAAGGTAATGCAGGACTCGCACCCACTGAGGTACTCAGTGGTGGAGGGTGGAGACTTCATCGCCAGGTTGACTTGGCAAGTGATTGATTTTTGCACCCGATTTGATGGGTGTCCTTTTTGGATCATCCTCATGTTTCCATGTGTTCGTGGGTACTGCTCGCCTCCGTTGTTCTGGACTGGCACGACCACAGGTGGGGGTGGCCCGGGTGGTAGTGGTGGCACTCCATGAGCCACGGCACCGGGGGCAGCTCCATAGACTTGGTTTATCACGTCACGATTCATCTAGGTCAGGCCTTCGTGGAGCCTAGGAACTCACGGCAGTCCTTCATAAGGTTACTGGATTTTTTATTGCTGTCATGCTTGTCGATGTGGAAGTGTACGTTGCACGGTCCAGACAGTTTGTCCTGGATAGATGTTCTAGGTGCCTCATCGCGGGTACAGCGTTGCCATACTTGTGTGGTTTTTTCGCTGTCGCGGTATCCACCACTACGATATCCGCTGTTGCAGTTGTTGTCGTCGTGTTTGTTGGCATAGCCAGCTATGACCATGTCGACTTCCTCGTGGTCCTCGTAACCGCACATCCAGCGTTTTCCTCGGCGATCGCGTCTACAACCGAGGTCGTCATCATCGTATGAGTGGACACGGTTTTTTACCGAGTCCTCTACATCAGTCCACCTGTTTGTGATCTCCATTAGGTGGTCAATTGTTTTGGGCTTCGAATGGCCCAGCTCCTCCCTGAGCTCTCTATGGCGTACGCCGCCATTGAATGCGTTGATTGCGTGATCCTCGGAGATGTCCTCTGCAGAGTTTTTGATGATGGACCACCTCTAGATGTATGAGCGTAGTGACTCGCTGGTCTTTTGGTAGAAACCTCTTAATTCTTCGATTGATGCGGGCCTCTTGTAAGTGCCCTTGAAGTTTTGCACGAATCTATAGACCAGCTCGTCCTAGCCGCGGATTGATCCGCGTGGGAGGTTATTGAGCCACGCACGGGCGACGCTTTGCAGATGTAGCTGGAGGCATTGCATGGCTGTGCTCGTGGTTCCGCCATGCAGCCTGACGGAGGAGATATGATCCTCTAGCCAGATCTTCGGGTCTTGGAGGCCATCAATTTTTGGGTTCTCTGATGGGAGTTTGAACCCTTTTGGCATTCGCTTCTATTGAATGGCTCTGCTGAAGCAGCTGGCGCCACAGAGCTCCGTCCCGTCATCTTCCGAGTCTGTCGAGCGGGCGCGTCTTGCACGCATCTTGTTGACCTTGCGCTGCGTGATGTCATCACGCGCGTCGTAGTCGTAGTCGTATCGTCGTGAGCGGCATCGCCGCGACAAGTCGTGGTCATCGTCGCTAGAGGAGGAGGAAGAGTGGCACTTAGCTAGAGCCTTGCTTTTCCTCGGCTCCAGCATTGGATCCTTGGTGAGCGCAGCTTCGACTAGTCCGAGGCTAGCGATCGTAGATCAGTGCATGATGGACTGTGGGTCCCTAGCTGGTGGCTAGCTGTTGAGCAGGTATATAGTGGCTGTCGTCAGCGCTACATGTGGCATTTTCGGGAGCACGTTGCCCCGCGTATCCACCGTCATGAATAAGAATTCGGGGGCTCGAGTGGCCTCTTCTCGCTCCCTATCGTTGAGGTGAGCCAGTCGAGAGCGTCTACCCGGTCGTTGCCTCTGGAGAAGGATCATCCGATGGAAGAGAGCTGAGCTCGTCTGAGGCTCGACTTGTCCGATGCCCTTCTGCGCTCGTCGAGCTGGGCGATTACTTGTTGCTGGCGCTTGAATCCTCCTTAAGAAGCCAGTGATAACCCATCAGCATCTCTTGTGATGAATTCGGTAGTAGGGGGTTACCCCGCAGGGCCTCCCTGCAGCGAGCTCACTCGGCGTCGTTGAGCTTGATCAGCACGCGCTCACAGGTATGCTCATTCGCAGAGAGGTGTGGCTGATCTTCTGGGATGGGTCCTTCGTCAGGAGGACGGCCTGTTGGCCCGTTGTCAGTGGGGCTGCCGTTGGAGGCGCCGCCATTTGCGACTAGGATACCATCGCTAGTACCGGTGTTGTCTCTAGTGCCGCTGCTACCGCCCATGTTGATGACGGTGTACATGTAATGGATAGGGAAGTTGTTGCTCCCGTAGCTTTCAGATACAGAGCCATAGGCTCCATCTTCTGTTGCTAGATCGCCCAGATCGGACTCACGACTGTTGTCGCTGTCCATATTCCCAACTGTTGTCGGGGCACTGAGCTCACCCAAGGTGTCGATCGACGGTGGAAACCACGATGCAGGAGCAATCACGGGAACCTTCGGCTGATCAGGGAGGCGAAGTGTGCCCAACTGACCAACTTGGAAGCGTAAGCTCCCGATCGCCAGGCCGATTCCATCACCCACGGACTTGAAATTCGGGAGAGTGGCCGGCGTATGGATGATGAAGTCGAAGGCACCGAAGAGGAGGCGAATCTCCGCTGTGGCAGAGTCGTAGATCGTGGTTTATGGGGCCAAGGAAGCCGCAACATTAGCACTCCCTCTTCCCATAGACGGTGCCAATTGACGAGGGGTTAACTCATCAATGCCCATCATAGATGGACTTAGGTTCGAGGAAGTGGGGAGCACTAGAGGCATCGATTGGCTAGCAAACAAGCACACAGGTAACACGAGGTTTACCTAGGTTCAGGCCTCGTAGAGGACCCTACTCCTGCTTGTCTTCTCTTGAAATTATCGAGGAGTTAAAAGTTACAGGGGTGCGCAGATGCAATCTGGCAATGGTGTGGAAACTAGAGTTGTGGATATCCTCCTCGTCGCCCCCTCCTAGCCTTTATGTAGATAGGCTAGGTCTCGGGATAGCAGGCCGAGTCGGTTACATATTAGGGTTTCCCCTTTAAACTTCTATCTTGTATTTGTCGTGTTTTGCAAGGAGTCGAAATCTCCCAGGTCACCCAAATCTCGACTGGGCCTTAGCAACGTCGTGGACTTCTCCTGGGCCAGACCATATATGCTGATCTCGAGTACCTGTAGGTTATGCCCATGTCAGAGGGATTGAGAGTATTTTCAAGCTCTTGAAGGTAGAAACAATGGAGGAGAGAGAGAGCAAGCAACCAGCCAAGGAGGAAGAATGGGGGCTTTTATAGGCCCCCCACATCAACTAGCCATTGCAGATCACTTATATCAGAGTCTCCGGCCTTCAGGACTTGCTAGATCGCCCAGATCGGACTCACGACTGTTGTCGCTATCCATATTCCCGACTGTTGTCGGGGCACTAAGCTCACCCAAGGTGCCGATCGACGGTCGAAACCATGATGCAGGAGAAATCATAGGAACCTTCGGCTGATCAGGGAGGCGAAGTGTGCCCAACTGACCAACCTGGAAGCGTAAGCTCCCGATCGCCAGGCCGATTCCATCACCCACGGACTCGAAATCCGGGAGAGTGGCCGGCGTATGGATGATGAAGTCAAAGGCACCGAAGAGGAGGCGAATCTCTGCTGCGGCAGAGTCGTAGATCAAGGTTTATGGGGCCAAGGAAGCCGCAACATCAGCACTCCCTCTTCCCATAGACGATGCCAATTGACGAGGGGTTAACTCATCAATGCCCATCATAGATGGACTTAGGTTCGAGGAGTGGGGAGCACTAGAGGCATCGATCAGCTAGCAAACAAGCACACAGGTGACACGAGGTTTACCTAGGTTCAGGCCTCGTAGAGGACCCTACTCCTGCTTGTCTTCTCTTGAAATTATCGAGGAGTTAAAAGTTACAGGGGTGCGCAGATGCAATCTGGCAATGGTGTGGAAACTAGAGTTGTGGATATCCTCCTCGTCGCCCCCTCCTAGCCTTTATATAGATAGGCTAGGTATCGGGATAGCAGGCCGAGTCGGTTACATATTAGAGTTTCCCCTTTAAACTTCTATCTTGTATTTGTCGTGTTCTGCAAGGAGTCGAAATCTCCCAGGTCACCCAAATCTCGACTAGGCCTTAGCAACGTCGTGGACTTCTCCTAGGCCAGACCATATATGCTGATCTCGAGTACCTGTAGGGTATGCCCATGTCAGAGGGATTGAGAGTATTTTCAAGCTCTTGAAGGTAGAAACAATGAAGGAGAGAGAGAGCAAGCAACCAGCCAAGGAGGAAGAATGGGGGCTTTTATAGGCCCCCCACATCAACTAGCCATTGCAGATCACTTATATCGGAGTCTCCGGCCTTTAGGACCGGAGTCTCTGGGGTCCAGACTCCATCTAGGACTCCGGCAAGCCTCCAAATGCTCTCTGTACACCCCCGGAGTCTGGGCCAGAATTTGGGCCGGAGTCTCCGGGGTGCAAGACCGGAGTCTCCGCCCCCCCCCCCCCCCCAAAAACTGATAGAAAACAAGTACAAAAACAGCCATAACTTTTGCATACAAACTCCGATTTTAATGATCTTGGGCTCGTTTTGAAGATAGTAACGAGCTATACAAGATCATGCAGGGAAACATCATAGTACATCAAAGGAGGACAGAATAAAATGATGAAGGGATTAACCTATCTATAAAAGACAAACCAGAAAAACCTCCAAATCAAATACGCAATAGACAATGCATATGAAATCCGTTTTTGATGAACTTGAGCTTGTCATGGAGATTAACACAAGATCTAAGTCCTATCATGGTTAAGAACAAATAAGAACCAAGAAATATTATGCCAAGTATGCAAAGGTTTGAGCTATATTAGAAAGATATGATGAAGTTACTCACTTGAGAGCTCCTCTTGATAGTACTGTTATCTATCCTATAAATTGGTCTCTGAACTAACAACATGAGACCGGCAAAAGGGAAAACCTATCAAGATCATACCTTTGCCTTGAGCATTCCACTTGAGCTTGATGTACACGACCTTATCCTCCTCAAGATGGAACTTTTTTCTTGATTGCTCTTGCACGCGCTTGCTTGATGAAGACTTGTGCATTGCTCCCCCATACACTATGGGGAAACCCCTTATTTGAACGTGTCTTCATCAATCCATGATCACCGAGGATGGCAAGCTTCAAGCATGTGATCTCCTTGAGATGGCGCATCTTGAACTTGCACTTTACTTATTCTTACTTCATTAGGATGATGTCTTGAAGATACACACGAGGAACTCTATCCTTCTTCAATACACTCTTGATCTTATTTTCTTTATTCTTCTTCTTATTCTCCAAAATGATTCCAATAGGCCCAAAGCCCTTGGACATTGCTTATTGTTCTACATTTCTTCAACCTTGAAGCCAACACATGGTCCTAGCGATGTCAATGGAAAAATCCTACAAGTGCATCTCAATGCAACCATTAGTATATAGAGATTGTCATTAATTACCAAAACCACACATGGGGGCACACATGCCCTTTCACCATGGCATATGGTTCTCTTCTGGATGATCTTCTCTATCCCAGGTAACTGTAATCTCTGACAATTTCATGTACCGAGGTACTTTGGGGAGGGTGGCCAATAGTATCCGCAAAGAGTTTTTCTATGACTTGACCATTGGAGTGTCAAGGAAGGTGTGATAGGTGGATTTCTTCTTATTGAGGGCAAACCTCTAGGATGGCCCGATCTTTCACGAATCCCACTCAAATCGAGGATGGAGTGCGGGGGAAGGAGGGGAGGATGAACACGATGAACTCACGCACGAAGAACACGATGAACAGACACACACGCAAAACCACGATACACACCAATAGCTCACGCCGATGGTGACCCATCCGGTATAATCCCTAGGATTGGCGTCAGGCAGAGGACTCTCTATCGAACCGGCACGGTGAGATGGGAGACTCAGTGAGATCTTGACGTCTTGGCAAAGGGACACCGATGCCAAGGCCTTGTACATCGCAGAGGCACGATGCAAACTCCAACAAGGTTTGGGATATTTGGTGCTCCTTTCTCAAAGGAGCATGATGCAAGAACTAGATAGATCCACAAGGGGTTTCCACTAATTCCAAATATCATGCCTAGGGTTTAGAATGGAGGTGGGGGACTATATATAGGCCAGCCACTTAAACATGGGTACTTTAGGAATAAAAGACAAGTTCTGGACGGACTAAGGGGTACATGGGCCGCAGCCCAAAGGCCTTTTAATGCCTGGCGCCGGTCTGACCGGAGACTCCGGTGTGCAGGCCGGAGACTTCGGTCTAGGCCAGAGAATCCGGTGTAGCCTCCGGACCAGCCTCCGGAGGGGCCATCAGGCTATCCCGGGGCCTGGTTCAGGGGGTCAGACTGGAGGTGGTCCGGAGTCTCTGGGGTCTTCAGGCCGGAGACTTTGGTGGACCGGAGACTTCGGTGTGCGCAGACCGGAGACTCCGGTCTGAGCAGCTCCAGCGGCTTCTCCTTCATGCTTTGCTCCTTGTTCTCCATCCTTGGGTACTTGGGGATGTGTCGAGGCTTCGTACCTGATGATGCAAAGAGTAGTTGCATGAAGTAGCACACCATCCAAGGAGGTATCAAATTGGCACAAGGAGAGGAGCGAGTTCACCTTAGCTTGTAGGAGTTTGGCTCGGCCACGAGTCATGGGTCCACTTGGGGGACTCGTCAGTGTAGATGTAGGAGCATCCATAGGATGGGCTGCATCACTTTCTTCTCAAATGGATTTGTGCTCTTTCCCCCGCCATCTCTCTTGTCAGCGGGCTTGGGGTCAGTATGCTCCTCCATATCATCAGAATCCTTGGACTCCTTGTCTTCCTTGTTACCCTTGCCTTTTCTGCGGGGTATATTCTTCTGACTTTGCTTGTAGCCAGACTTGGGCTCCACCTTCAGATCGTTGAAAAACTTGCAATTGCGGTTAGTGTGGGTGGACTTACCATTGGCATCCATGTGCACAAAGCACACCATATCCCGGTATTCCTCGTATGTCTGGGGAACGCGGGGCATAGAAGGAGTAGCTTCACCACTGTGATGTTGCCAACGACCAGCTCCTCGGCCACGTCCATGCTGTCTACCATCGCCTCTTCTAGCGAACATCATGGAGACCATGTCAGCCACTTGCTTCTCTTCGGGCGAATTTTCCTCTTGTTGGAATTTTTCTTGGCTTGGTTGGGGATGGCAACTACAGGTAGAGCACCACAAACATCGTTATCAGCAGTGGCGAATTCACTAGCCTTGGCTATCATCGCATTGAGATCAAGCTTTTTGGAGGTGGAGCATTATGCTCTCCGCCATGGAGAGTAGGTTTACGCCGTGATGGGCAAGTCCTACAAGATCCTCTGCCATGGTGGCTGCTTGGTGGTGATGGCGGTGGTGGTGGTGGTGGTGGCACGAGAACAATCCTATTTCTTCTTCCATCTTGGGAACCACTATATCCATCTTGATTGTTTGGACCTTGCTCCTTCGACCATTGTTAGTGCTACGCTCTCCGCCATAGTTCCCCTGCACTCCGTTATCGTGGATGATGATGCCACCCTGTGGTTGTGTAGGAGGCGCTATGTGATGGGGGAATACCAATCGGGGTATGTCCATGAAGTGGAACCGCCAGCTGGAGCGAGCCGACTGAAGCCAAGCCTAGAGCGGATCGACTCGTCGAATACGGCGACTGGCATGTACTGGAACCAGACGCCACGCCGACTGGAGGCCCAAGACGGCGACTCCAATACAAAGCCCATTAGCACACTTGTAAAACCCTAATTGGCTGCATATATAAAGCCACCAGGGGCACCCTTTGAGGGGACATCTCCCACAAAAGACTAGATCTAGTCTCCCCCTCCGCCTCCGGCGGCCCCATGTAAACCAATCTATGATCATATACTAGATTGACAGTAGGACGTTGCGATCCTCCATCGAGGGGATGTGAACCTGGATACAGCATGTGCCAATCTCGCTCCCGGATTCTCCTACGTCACCTTGCCCTTTCCTCTACGTAAGCTACCCTGTAGCATCTGCCGTGGTCAGTTCCACGACAGTTGGCGGCCACCGTGGGGCAAGCGATGCTTGGAGGTGATAATCCGGGCGGGATCCCGCAACATCTTCCTCTACGACTTCGGTTGCGCTCGTGCGCACAATTCTGGATCAAAATCCAATAGTCTATGCTGCTGTTCAGGTGGCATCCGGTCGATCTGCTGGCCGAGAGCACCTCGTACGCAGTGGAATTGGTACCTGATTTCCCATACGTACAAGGTCGTGGGTCTCTCGGGTGTTGCAATGGGCTATTATGGTTCAACAAGCATGAAGATATTGAATCCGATCATGCGTTGCTCACAAGCAGACATGCAGGCTCGATCCATGTGGCCATAAATAATGGGTCGTTTCTTATTTAACTTCATCTTTCTCATAGATAGGTTACCCTACGAATTAGTATTTTATTTGATCTAACCAACACCATGTTTGTTATTGAATTACATGTACCGCACGGCCTAACGGAGGGTCTGGACTTTGATCGTGGCATCCTACATCGGCGATTTCGTGATTCTGTTAGCTTCGGACCTATGGTCCGCTAACATCTCCACAGTCAAGGCTATTTTTGCACTTGGTGATCCCGTCTGCAACATCAACACCAGGGGAGGCGGACAGACAGTGCACAAACTACAAATCAATTTTCAATGAGAGCAATGAAGGAGGCGAGTCTACACGGCTCTAGATGCGCAAGATGCAAACTCGCCATGATCAGCAACTCGCCCCTCGCAGACTCGCCACACTCGGGGATTCTCCCCTCGCGGACTCGCCCATCACAGATTCGTCTCGCTCGGGGACTCGCTGGTCGCGGACTCATCCATCCCGGGCTCGCCACGCTCAGGAAATCGCCTCGCCTATCGCGACTCGCCCTTCGCGGACTCGCCACAGCCGCGGACTCGCCATGTTCGGCGACTCGCCCATCACCGACTCGCCATGCTACCGGCTACATGCTGCACGCCTCCAACAAAGCAACTCCACAACGCGACTCCGACCGATGGTCCGATCGATCTCGCTACCACTACTCGCCAAGCTACCGGTCACACGCCACATGACTTCCGCCCGCCGCGTCGACCCCGTGTCCACCGCGATGACTTCGCCAAAGCGCGACCCCGTCTGCCGCGTCGACTCTGCCAAAGCGCGACCTCCGTCCGCCGCGTCGACCCTGTTTCTGCCGCGATGACTTCGCCAAAGCGCGACCCCATCCGCCGCGCGACCATATATCCGCCGCGTCGACTCTGCCAAAGCGCGGCCTCCCTTCGCCAAAGCGCGGCCTCCGTCCGCCGCGCGACCATATATCCACCGCGTCGACTCTGCCAAAGCGCGGCCTCCCTTCGCCAAAGCACGACCTCCATCTGCCGCGTCGACCCCGTGTCCGCCGCGTCAACTTCGCCATAGCGTGACCTCCGTCTGTCGCGTCGACCCCGTGTCCGCCGCGTCAATTTCGCCAAAGCGTGACCATACTTCTGCCGCGTCAAATCTTTCCGACTACGTCGAATGCGTACTCCGCGCCTACTAAGAGACCTTCATCGTATGAGTCGCTAGAGAGGGTCGCATGCCATGCTGCATGGACTCACCACTAGGCGCCTCTCCCCCTCGGGAAAATCAATTCGCCTTTATCAACCTTTGAAAGAGGGACTCGCAATGGCCAAGTAGTGTGGACGAGGACTCGCAAAGCGAGCCTCGGATCGTCCATGAAAAACACTAACCGATAGCCATCATTGGAGTCGCCTTGCTCGACTAGCCTTCCGGGCCAAGACAAATGGCAGTGCTACGCCAACAGCACCATGTCCTCTTCAACCTTAGATAGTACGACTCGCCCGGCCAAGTACTGTGGATGAGGACTCGCAAACCGAGCCTTGGATCGTCCAGGAAGAACGCTAAGCCGAGAGTCATCTTTGGAGTCGCCATGCGACTGGCCCCTCGGGCCAAGATGAGAGACTCGCTAACAAAAACAGCGTAATCAACGTCATCGTGGACTCGCAATCATCGCGGACTCGCCACACTCGGGGACTCTCCCCTCGCGGACTCGCAATCATCACGGACTCGCCACACTCGAGGACTCTCCCCTCACGGACTCGCAATCATAGTGGACTCGCCACACTTAGGAACACTCCCCACGCGGACTCCCCATGCTCGGTAATAACCGCTACTATTTTTAGAATATGCATCTCTAAAGAGCCTCAAGTCGCCTCTACAAGCCAACTCGAGCCTCGGGGAGTACTCCTAGGCATATTTGAAAGGGCATTTATGCCCTTACTATTATTTTGATGTTTGGTGACAACAATTGGATTAGTTTAATCTTCTGTTAAATGTTTCAGGAGTCTACAATTGTCCCATGAATGGTTCGTCAAGGGAAAAAGAGCTTCCCTAGGTTAGGTGTCTGCAAATGTCTTGTCCCTGCCGGACTGTCTGGCTGATCCTGGCCGGAGTGTCCGGTGGGATTCGGCCGGACTGTCCGCCCATGAGAAGTGGGCAGCTTCTCTAGACATTATGTTCAGGTTTTCGGACACTCTCCGGACACTTTCCGGATTCTGGCCAGAAACTTGGCCAGGGCAAAGTGTCCGGCTGGTCTCCCCCGGAGTGTCCGGCTGGGCCAGACTGTCCGGTTGACATTTGTCGGACTGTCTGGGTCTAGTGGCTCCCAACGGCTCCATTTCCAGGGGGCCTATATAAAGGCCCCTTCTTCTACCTTGGAAGCTGCTCGTCGAACTCAAGAACTCCAGCACCATTAGAGCCACCAAATCCTCAAGATCTCCTCACTCAACCATCCAAAGTCGTTGATCTTTGGAGAATCGAAGGAGGATGCCTTAATCTACATCATCACCAAGAGAGATCTTCATTTCCCCCTCATTCACTTGAGGGCCCCTTGCTCTAGGGTTTCATTGGAAACCCTAGCTTATGATTTGGTTCTTACTAGCGTGTCTTTGATTGTTCGATAGCTAGCTTGTACATGGGAGCCTCCAATTAAGTTGTGGATGTGTGCCCCGAACTCGTTGTAAAGGTCTCGGCTTCCACCTCGAAGGTTGCCGTATAGCGGAAGAGGTGAATCGAACCCGTTGGGGTGAGGTTCATCGGAGAACAAGGGAGGCCTCTCGTGGCGTTGGTGGTTTGAAACCACCCCGTCTCCAAACGTTGACGTACTTCCCTCAAAAGGAAAGAACTACAGGAAACAAATCCTTGTGTCTCCGTGTGCTCCACTTTGGTTCCTTCTATCCTTTACCTCACTTTACTTATCTAGTTATTGTTTAGTTTGTGCTTGTGTGTCATATAGGTAAATTCACCTTAGTTGCATAATCTAGAGAATTTACCTTTCTTGTCAAACCCTAAGTTGAAAAAGGAGTAAAATTGAAGTAGCACCTATTCACCCCCCCCCTCTCTAGGTGCCCATACGATCCTTTCAATTGGTATCAGAGCCTCGGCTCTTTATTCAGGCTTAACCGCCTAAGAGATGATGGGCAACCCAGAGGAGGGAGAAAGTGAGGCTAGCCATTTGGTGACCATGGTAGATCTCAAGAATTTGGAAACAAGCTTGAGCTCTACCTTGGGAAACGAAATCCTACGCGTCAACTCGTTGAGCAACTTGTTAAGGATAAGCAAACCTCACCTCCTCCCTCTCCAGTGGAAACACCACCAAACCCAAAGGCTAATGCTTCGGCAAAGCCTTTCGAGGAAGTGGCAGGGGATGAACATAACTCCACTAACTCCGCCACCAAAAGGGGTGATGGGAAGGAAGAGTTCCATACGGTTCCCGGATGGTACTCTCCCGACCCTCCTATCCCTCATCCACATATAAACAATAGAGGAGACCCACCTAAGTTAGCTGCACACACCTTTGCTCAATGGCAAGTATTAATGAAATCTCATGTGCGCAGCTCTTGCATTGATTTGTGGAATATTATTTAAGATGGACTCAAAATTGAGGATCCAACCAACTTGACAAGAAGAGAAGTGGTCAATAGCCAACTCAATGCGACTGCCTTGCACATGATCCAACTTGGGGTGGGGCCAAAGGATTTTCCCCACATTGAGCACTACAACACTGCCAAGGAAGCTTGGGATACTCTTATTGACTTGTTTGTTGCAATGAGAGTATGAGGAGAAATAGATATGATGCCTTAAGTAGTGAGGCCGAAGGTTTCTTTATGAAGGATGGTGAGGATCATGAAGACATGTATCGAAGACTCAAATCCACAGCCACCGCCTTCAGGAATGTTGGCGCCTCTCACATTAATGATGCTTGGATCAAAAGGAAGTATGTGAGTGCTCTCATGCCCTTCGAGCCTACTGACTTGAAGAGTCTCCAAGGAAGACACAACTACCATCTCATAACCTCCAATGAAGTGATGCAAGAGATGGCTTCCTTCAAGGTTGCTGCCAAGAATGCCAAAGACGACCGTGCTCGTGCCATTGGAATGAGTAGTGGTGTCAATATTGCCTTGAAGGCCAAGGTTGTGGAGTACGATGAAGATGAAGGAAGTGATGAGGGACCCTCAATGAGCCACCCGGACGATGTCAAGACTGCCCATGGTGAATACATGGCCTTCTATGCAAGAAACTTTTGGAAAGACCCCGCCAAGGCCAAGATGGAAATGCAACAAAGAAGCAACCCCAATGGGAGAAGAGACAATGGGTCCAAGTTGAGAACTTGTTTCAATTGTGGTGACCGTTATCACTTTGTTGCAGCCTGTCCCTATGAGAAAAGAGAAGATAATGGGGGTAAACTTGTGTTGAAGAAGACCTCCAAAGTTCCATACAAGAAACCCTTCATCAAAAGAAACCCAACCAACAAGAAGCCTGGAGAAATTGTCTTGATCACACATGAAGAGTACTCCTCCGATGATGATGATGATGATGATGATGATGATGAGGAAGAAGAGGATACACCAGGTGGTGTGGCGGCTCTTGCCACTACCTCTACTCCTTCATTCTCACTCTCGCCTCTACGAATGAGAATATTTCCAACAAGAACGTCACTTGCCTTATGGCAAGAGGAACGGAGGTATTATCATCATCACACCCCACTTCCTTAATCAATGATGATTTTGATGATGAGTTATCTCTTGAGGTCAAAAAGGAACTAGTTGCTTTTGATGTGTTTATGAATAACTTGCAAGGGGAACACAAGAAACATGTTGTGGATCTCCTAAATCAACTTTCACACACACAAGAACTTCTAGATGAGAGGTGCCAATTAGGAAGAGAGCACATGATTGAGGTAGAAGCTCTTAGTAATGCTCTAGAAGAAGAACAAGAAACTAGAATATCTCTTGAAACTAAACTAGATGGCCTTCATGAAGCTAATGACCTCATTATTAATAAACTCATCAAGGAACGTGATCATGTTATTGCTAAATACAAAAGGGCTAAAAATGATAAGATTGAGTTTGATGTTGTTCATAAAAAACTTGCCGAGGACTTTAGGACACTTGACAAGGCTCACAAAGCCTTGGAAAGTGAACTCTTGTCCCTCACAAAGTCTCGTGAAAAGCTTCAAACTCAATTGATCAATACTCCCTCACCTAGTACATTCATTCCCTCTAGTTGTACAAATATTCTTGAAGAACATGCTAGGTTGAAGGGGGAGCTAGCTCGGACTTCCTTTCCCAAAGGAAACAAGTCTATTGATGACCTCTTAAACAAGCAAAGGTCAAATGGTGAAAAGGGGGGCTTAGGCTTTGTCTCTAAAGCCAAGAAGAAAAAGAATAACAAGAATAAGAAGGCAAAGCCCACTCAAGAAAAGAACAAGGTCATTGTGGGAAGTAAGACCACAAGTGGAAAAACTATGTCTCATGATGACTTTGCGGGCAGTGTTAACCCTCACTATGTCTTAATGCGTGATTACTATGGTGATGTGTATGCACAATATATTGGCCCTTTTGATGGTTATATTGCATGGTCGATTTGGGTTCCCAAGACCCTTGTTGCTAACAAAAGAGGACCCATTGAGAAATGGGTACCTAAAAACTAGTTTGATCTTTTGTAGACCTATGCTTCCGGAGGGTCAAAATGGGTGCTCGATAGTGGATGCACAAGTCATATGACCAGAAGCGCTTCTAGTGTCAAGGAATTGAGACCAAATGTTGATCAAATATCTGTGACATATGCTGACAAATCAAAGTCTAAGGTAATGGGTTTCGGCAAAGTTGTGGTGGCACACGATATCACTCTCGTGGACGTCATGCTTGTTGAGACCCCTGGCTATAATTTACTTTCAGTCCATGCTCTAGGAAAGATGGGTTTTTCTGTCTTCATTGATGTTGATATTGTGATCCTCTTGTGGAGCAAGACTCTAAAGGTTGCTTTCGTTGGGTACGTCGAGGATGACTTGTGTGTGGTGGACTTCTCCGGGAAAACCACTACAGGTCCGATGTGCCTATTCGGAAAGGCTGATGTGGGTTGGCTATGGCACTGCCGTCTAGCCCATGTCAAGATGAGAACTTTGCAAAGCCTCCACAAGGGTGGCCATATTGTTGGACTAAAATAAAATGTTTGCTTTGCCAAAGATCGTGTTTGCAAGGCATGTGTTGAAGCAAAGATGTATGATTCTCCCCACAAGCCAAAGAACTACATCAAGTCCAAGAGGATCTTGGAGCTTCTTCATGTGGATCTCTTTGGTCCACCGTCTCATGCAAGTCTTGGTGGGAAGAAATATTGTTTGGTGATTGTTGATGATTAGTCAAGATACACCTGGGTATATTTCTTCAAGTTAAAAAGTGAGACCCAAGAGAACTTCATTGACTTCATCAACATGGCTCAACGTCAACACAATGTCCCAGTATTAACGATAAGAAGTGACAATGGTACCGAGTTCAAGAACTACAAATTAAATGGATTTCTTAGTGATGAGGGAATAAAACATCAATATTCCGCTACATATACCCCTCAACAAAATGGTGTAGCTGAGAGGAAGAACCGGACTCTCATTGATATGGCCAGGACTATGTTGGCGGAAGTCAAATCTCCTTACAATTTTTGGGCTGAAGCTATCTCCACCGCATGCCATGCATCAAACCGTCTCTACCTCCGCAAAGAATTGATCAAGACTCCATATGAGATCCTTACCGGTAACAAGCCTAATGTTTCTTACTTCCGAGTATTCGGTTGTAAGTGCTTCTATCGCATTAAGGGCATTCATTTATCCAAGTTTGATTCCAAAGCATTAGAGGGTATTTTTGTTGGTTATGGTCTCGAATCCCACACTTATAGAATCTATGACAAACTCTCAGGAATTGTCATAGAATCTTGTAGTGTGGTGTTTGAAGAATATGATGGTCCCCAAGCGGGGCGTGTTGATGTTTGTGATGTAGATGATGAAATGCCTCAGGATGCCATAGGAAGAATGGGTGCGGGTTTCATCCGCCCTGTTGAGGAACCCCTTATGGTGGATCGATAAGAACTATGCTCTACTCACATGGAGCCCTCGTCTTCACAACTTCAACAAGCTATTGTCGAGGTGGACAATGACCCATGCCAAAGACAAGTTGTGGACCCTCAACCTACTGATCAAGAAGATGTCTCTAGCCAAGAGGTGATTGAGTCTCTGTTTGCTAGGATGTCTAGTGGTGCTAAGGCCATTACACAAGCAAGATCTATACAAACTGCCATAAGAACAGCTGAATACCTGGCCAGTTGTGGGACTGATCAAGACCAAGGTCAATCCTCTCCTCCTATAGAAGAGAATATTTCCAATGATGATCAAGGTCAATTTAATGATCAAGACGAGGACCAAAATGATGAAGTGATCCCACCAAGAAACAACAAGGAGATCGAAACTCGTCGCCAAGCTAGAATGGATAGAATATTGGAACTAAGAGACCACACTCTTGAGAATGTGGTTGGTGATCTAAGAAGAGGGATATCTACTCGAGCTCAATTGAAGAATTTTGGTGAGCACCAAGCACACATTTCCATGGTGGAACCAAAGAAAGTATGGGAAGCTCTTGAAGATTCGGATTGGTTGGATGCAATGCACAAAGAACTTAACAACTTTGAGAGAAACAAAGTATGGAAGTTAGTGGAAAAGCCAAATGATTGCCGTAACGTTATAGGCACTTCGTGGCTATACCCCTGCTCAGGATATTTTTGAGGATGACGAGATAGATACCCCTGACAGTGATGATGCTTCTGAGGAGGGTTCGGGGGTTGTGACCCGTGGTCCTCGCATGAATCATGCCAGCAATGCATACCGCTTCTCCACCTCCAAGGAGGAAGTGCACAAGAAGGTGAAGAAGGCCTCCTGGTGGAAGAAGCTTCTTCTATGCCAGAACATTGACATTCGCCATGGTCAGTACGATGCATACAAGGAGAACAGGAACGTGATGAAGGAGATCAAGCGGATCAACCAACCTATGGATGTTGATCCTTCTCAGCAGCAGTCATCTGACGTCACACTCTCATATGGTCACTGGAGTCAGGGTCGTGTGGATTGGTCCATGTTTGAGGATGTATCTTCTTCTTCTCGCCCTCACGGCCAGAGCTCTACTCAGGAGGATCATGATGACGAGGACGAGGTCGAGGATGAGGAGGATGATGACGATGACGACTACAGTGGCTAGAGTTGGCTTTGGGACGCTTTAGTTGTGCTCTTTTCCCTTTTTGGCGTCTCGATGCCAAAGGGGGAGAAGTAGCCTCTTTATTAGGTTGCTACCGGGGATTTGCATGGGTACACGAGCTTCACGTTATTTCGATTTGCCTCTTTGAAGCGTTGTGTCTTTATCCTACTCTTTGAGTACTTTGTTGTGTTAAGACTATGTTATATCTATGTCTAGCTTATTGATCTAGTTGTGGTTATATATCATGTCATTTCTTGCTAGATACAAAATGTTGTGAGGATGTAATCCTATGGTGTGTGATCATGCATTCAAATGCAAAGCTAGATGTGGTCACACATCTAGGGGGAGCCTCGATATATGTTGTATTTCTCCACTTGTGAACATTTATAGCTATCCTTTTTGCAAATCTTTGGGTTGTCATCAAACACCAAAAAGGGGGAGATTGAAAGGGCATTTATGCCCTTACTATTATTTTGATGTCTGGTGACAACACTTGGATTAGTTTAATCTTTTGTTAAATGTTTCAGGAGTCTCCAACTATCCCATGAATGGTTCATCAAGGGAAAAAGAGCTTCCTTGGGTTAGGTGTTTGCAAATGTCTTGTCCCTGCCGGACTGTCTGGCTGATCCTGGCCGGACTGTCCGGCGGGATTCGGCCGGACTGTCCGCCCATGAGGAGTGGGCAGCTTCTCTGGACATTCTGTTCGGGTTTTCAGACACTCTCCGGACACTTTCCGGATTCTGGCCGGAAACTTGGCCAGGGCGGAGTGTCCGGCTGGTCTCCCCTAGAGTGTCCGGCTGGGCCAGACTGTCCGATTAACATTTGTCGGACTGTCCGGGCTCCCAACGGCTCCATTTCCAGGGGGGGCCTATATAAAGGCCCCTTCTTCTACCTTGGAAGCTGCTCGTCGAACTCAAGAACTCCAGCACCATTAGAGCCACCAAATCCTCAAGATCTCCTCACTCAACCATCCAAAGTCGTTGATCTTTGGAGAATCAAAGGAGGAGGCCTTGATCTACATCATCACCAAGAGAGATCTTCATTTCCCCCTCATTCACTTGAGGGCCCCTTGATCTAGGGTTTCATTGGAAACCCTAGCTTATGATTTGGTTCTTACTAGCTTGTCTTTGATTGTTTGACAGCTAGGTTGTACATGGGAGCCTCCAATTAAGTTGTGGATGTGTGCCCCGAACTCGTTGTAAAGGTGTCGGCTTCCACCTCGAAGGTTGCTGTATAGTGGAAGAGGTGAATCGAACCCGTTGGGGTGAGGTTCATCGGAGAACAAGGGAGGCCTCTCGTGGCATTCGTGGTTTGAAACCACCCCCTCTCCAAACGTAGACGTACTTCCCCTCAAAAGGAAGGAACTACAGGAAACAAATACTTGTGTCTCCGTGTGCTCCACTTTGGTTCCTTCTATCCTTTACCTCACTTTACTTATCTAGTTATTGTTTAGTTTGTGCTTGTGTGTCATATAGGTAAATTCACCTTAGTTGCATAATCTAGAGAATTTACCTTTCTTGTCAAACCCTAAGTTGAAAACGGAGTAAAATTGAAGTAGCACCTATTCACCCCCCCCCCCTTCTAGGTGCCCATACGATCCTTTCAATATTGCGTGTGCGCGTGGTTCCATGACCGCGGCTCACCACGCCTGGGGACTCGCCATCGTGGACTCGCCCTCGCGTACTCAACACGCTCGGGGACTCGCCATCGCGGACTCGCCCTCGCGTACTCAACACGCTCGGGGACTCGCCATCGCGGACTCGCCCTCGCGTACTTAACACGCTCGGGGACTCGCCATCGCGGACTCATCCTCGCATACTCAACACGATCGGGGACTCGCCCTCGCGTACTCAACACGCTCGGGGACTCGCCATCACGGACTCGCCCTCTCGTACTCAACACGCTCGGGGACTCGCCATCGCGGACTCGCCCTCGCGTACTCAACACGCTCGGGGACTCGCCATCGCGGACTCGCCCTCGCGTACTCAACACGTTGGGAGACTCACCTTCGTGGACTCGCCCTCGTGTACTCAACACGCTCGGGGACTCGGCATCACGGACTCGCTCTCGCGTATTCGCCATCGCGGACCCGCCCTCGCGTACTCGCCACCGCGGACTCGCCCTCGCGTGCTCAACACGCTCGGGGACTCGCCATCACGGACTCGTCTCGCGTATTCCCATGCAGTGACTTGGCGACTTCACCATCAATGATTTGGTGGCCTTCGCATCCTCTACAACAGCAAGTTGACAAGGCGCCGGCCAAACTTCTCCAAGGGGCGACTCCATCCAATGACGACTCGCCCGACGCGTCGACTCGCCTTGGCGATTGGGATACTTCATGAGACATTTCTCTGTTTCAGGAGCTCGTCAACGACTCACCATCGACTCCACCCTGGAATCACCTGCGCCGATTCGGCGGCTTGAAGTCATCGCCGAGTCCCTGACACGCTCGGGGACTACTGATGGGGGAATACCAATCGGGGTATGCCCATGAAGCAGAATCGCCAGCTGGAGCGAGCCGACTAAAGCCAAGCCCAGAGCGGATCGACTCGCCGAATACGGTGACTGGCATGTACTGGACCAAGACGCCACGCTGACTGGAGGCCCAAGACGGCGAGTCCAATACAAAGTCCATTAGCACACTTGTAAAACCCTAATTGGCTGCATATATAAAGCCACCAGGGACACCCCTTTGAGGGGACATCTCCCGCAGAAGATTAGATCTAGTCTCCTCCTTCGCCTCCGGCGGCCCCATGTAAACCAATCTATGATCATATACTAGATTAACAGCAGGACGTAGCGATCCTCCATCAAGGGGACGTGAACCTGGGTACATCGTGTGCCAATCTCGCTCCCGGATTCTCCTACGTCGTCTTGCCCTTTCCTCTACGTAAGCTACCCTGTAGCATCTGCGGTGGTCAATTCCACGACACTATGCTTGTACGATGAGGAGGTGGCACTTCTCTGTATCGTCGGGATTGCCGGGTAGGGACCGGCAGGCGACGGGGGTGCGCACGGGCTCCGTTGTCGGGGGATATGGGGATAACATCATCCTGATTCCGCACATCCCTTCGCCTTTGCTCTATGGAGCTTGTGCGTGATCCGACATCTTGAGGTAGTTCTCTGAGTTGCTGAGCTAGAGATCTCACCCTGCGGTTTTTGTGAGCACTAGTCAGGCAAAGATCCAGATTGGTATCAAGCCTCTATGAGGTGGCCTTTTCCTATTGTTGACAACCTTGGCGACTAGATCATAAACCAGTTCAACTGCCGTGGGTGATCTATGTTCAGGGCAAGGGTTGGCATGACCTCCTTTCCTTCTTTATTGATGTAGGGGGTAGCCTTTGGTTTCTTCGCCTTAACGTTACCTCATCCTAAGTTCTGTCGAACGTCGGGATCTCGAACGACATGAGCAAGAGCTCGTGATTTTTTCTGATGTGCCAGCAATTTTTTGTACTCTGCTTCCATTGCTCTTGCCTCATTGATGGATAACTTGGCGAGGTCTTTTTTGAGCTGAGCGCTTTGCTCCGCGATGCACTTGGCTTCTGCTAGTATTTCTTGGCGCTTCTCGTCTAGCTAGACAATGTTCCAGATATGATCCACGGTCACTGGCTCTATAGGACAACTGAAAATTGCAGTTCATAAATCATAGAAGCTCTAATGCATACCAGAATCATGCTACAGCCACCTTCATATGCTAGGGAATCAAAATCCAGAACCGAGAACATGACACACAACCAAAATTCAGAAATCTATACGCATAATGCAGAGTACTACCGCACTTCACTGTACAACATGGTAAAAAATCAGAGAACATAGGACACCCTCAAATTGAGAGAACATAACTTGTACTAGCACAACTGCAAGCTGCAGTTCATAAAAATTCAGAAAACAGTAACATGCTATAGTCACTGTGCATACATGCGCTTGACTGAGCGAGGCTTTGGTTATTTCCCTTCTTAGCCGGTATGGAGTTAAAATCAGAGAAGCATATGGATCACACTGATCTGCAACTTGACACAACTCTAATCTGCAACTGTATCACAATGCGTCGGTTGACGGCACGACATTGACCACCTCGCTGGTGTCAGCAGCCCATTACCCACAGCCATGGCGGCCATCATAGAAGTACACCGAATTGACGGCAATCATCAACATGAACTGATGTACGATGAACCCTAGCCTAAACCTTCGCGTAGAGAGAAGAAATACCAACGGAAAAGACATGATCGTCGACCAGTGGTTACCATAGTCAGGCGGCTCCATCTCCCAGTGGCGGTAGTACGGCTCGTCACCCATGATTGGCGACGACGGGTACCAAGTCGTGGATCGCGGCAGCGCTGGACGCGACATGAGTCTCGGGCGCCTACCTTGTGTTCTCCCGTCAAAATAGGATCAGAGGTTACGGCGTGAGTCTGGGCTGTGTCAAAGCGTTCAGTTACGCTGGAAAAACATGGGCTAAGTTTGGGGGGGGGGGGGGGGAGGGGGAGGGGGGGCTGTTTTACAAAAACAACAGAACACAGGGTGTTCATCAAAAAAGAATTGGTCCAACGTGGCTGCCAAATGGCCTGTTCTCATTGGTTTTGTATGAATTTGCTCAGACCGGATAAGTTTTTTAGTACCATGGCCTCCACTTTTCAAACAAGTTGTATGATTTTGCTTATACCTGACAAGTTGTTGTACCTGGAGTGTAATACCTCATACTAGTACTCCACAAAAGACAATACAGAGGACGGACACACCCATCCAACAGCGGGCGAGCTCTTGCGGCCGGCCGTTTCCTGGCTCTTCCTGTGGCCGCTTCAGCCATGACGATGGACTACGGAAGCCGATGCGGTCCGATCTTTATTTTCCTGTATGTATACTACCTTCGTTACATAATGTAAACTTTTCTAGCAGTTTAAATACATTTTATTTTTGGAAAAAAGGCTGTAGTACATCATCAATACGAACGAATTCCATTATGTTGTTGTATTTGCACCTTTTTGTTTTCAGACGACGTTATATACTACTCTACTGCTAGGTATGACTGGCATAACAACATTTTATAGAGAAAATTCCTTATTTGACACTACTCCTTAATATGATTCCTTATTTGATTCTGAAATTTTTCGTTTCCTTATTTGACCACTTGTGTAAATTTATATAACACTACCGTTAGCTCCCTTAATTATTTTCGTCAATTTTTCTCCAGCCGGACCCAGATACCCTGGTTTACTCGTTTCACTCGTGCATGTCTAACAGTCGACCGAACGGGACGGTGGTCATGCCGGGAAGGCCGGCACGTGTGTACCATGGTGTTACGACGTGTTCCTGCAGGCTGCAGATGGGGACGCTGCTGGTGGCGAGGTGGTGCGACACTGCAGCGTCGTGTTCATGCTGTTCTTCTTCACACAGCTAAGCAGGTTTTCCTCGTGGACATGGCGTATGCGTATGCGTACGTAGAGAAGAACGGATGAAGCTACCAGTGGTCGGCGATGCCTTGGAGGCTGACCGCGCGGACAGACACCGGCAGTTGCTCTGCTGTCATTCTTGTCCGTGCTCGACGACTGACCCAGCTGCGCGTACCTCGACCTGCTGATGAGCCAGTTCGTGGCTTCGACGAACGCATCATCGCCAACTCAGTCCACGAGCTAAAGGCCTGCAACCACTCGTGTACACACGCGAGCTCCCCGGTTTACTCACAAATGGCTGAACATGCACGGTACAGTCTAAAGTTCACAAGTAAACAATACTTCACACTATAGCAGAATTTCTTGTATTTTTGTTACATTATACACCAGGGGTAAAAGTGTCTTTGTATGTTCCCAGTTAACCCCTTAGCTGTTAAAATGCACTAGGGTGTCATATAAGGCAATAAATTTACGGAAGTGGTTAAATAAGGAAGAAAAAATTCAGTGTCAAATAAAGAATCATATTTGAAAGTAGTGTAAAATAAGGAATTTTCTCCATTTTATACGAGTTCGAATCCAGTCCGGCCGTACGTAGATCCTTTTGTTGGTCTGGATTAAAGAACTTGGTGGGTGGAGATTTTGGAGGAATAAAACAGGTGGGTGGCAGCACAACTCAACAAGCCTTTCACACTCCACTGCCCGGACAAACGTCAAACAGCTCCTACTAGAATATGTGCAGATAATTAGAGCGAAAAACATTAATCAATCCATCTAACTTTACCAGATCACATCGTCTGATTGGGAGTAGAACCAATCTTCTGACAGAGACATGACATGCTTATGTGGCTCCATTTGCTAGTAATGTCCATTCTTCTTTCAAGTTACAAACGAATGTAAATACGTACTCGTATACATAGCTACAGCTTACAATGATGCTGACGATGAAAACACACGAGCAGAAACTGACAAACCGCACCGCCACACCGGACTCCGGAGGAGCCAGATCAGATCCATTGACAAGTGTGCCGGCACCCTAGTTCTCCTCGCCACCTATCCACTTGTGCACCACGTCATCCAGAGCGGTCGTGGCGGCACCTCCCTCACCGAGACCTTCCTCCGCCGCCTTCTGCAGCTCCGCAACCTTGGCTCGTACCTCCGCGCCTTTGCCTTGGCCCACCATGACCTCCCTCACCACCGCGGCGATCTCCTCCTTCTTCGTCTCCGGCACTCGTATCGCCGCCCCGACCCCCTCGGTCAGCATCACGGCGTTCTGTCGCTGCTCGGCGAAAAGCGGCCACGCCACCATGGGTACGCCGTGCACCAGGCTCTCCAGCACCGAGTTCCAGCCGCAGTGCACCAGGAACCCTCCCGTGGCTTCGTGGGCCAGGACCTTTATCTGCGGTGCCCACGACGGCACCAGGAGGCCCACGTCCTTTGTCCTCTCCACGAACCCCTCGGGGAGGTACGCCAGTGGGTCCTTCTTGCTCTCCGCGTCGTAGTAGTTGGCGTTCACTGCTCCCTCGTCGCTCGGGCTCCGCACCACCCACAGGAACCGCTGCCCGCTCTGCTCCAGCCCCAGCGCCAGCTCCTGCATCTGCTCCCTCGGCAGCGAGCCGCCCGACCCGAAGGACACGAAGATGACCGACTTGGGAGGCTGCCGGTCCAGCCACTCCAGGCACGCCGCGCGCGGCGCGGGGCTGCCGGCGTTGGTCTGTGTCAGCGGCCCGATGTTGTACACCGGAGGGCGCCCTGGCTCCGGGACACGGAGTGCCGCGATGGCGTCCGGCTCCACGGCGTCGAACGAGTTGACGAGGATGGCATCGGCGTCGCGGTAGCGCTTGCCGTGGTGCACCATCCAGCGGTAGCTGGGGTTGGACTTGTCCTGAAGCGGCGAGAGGATGTCCGTCCCCGGGATAGGCACGCAGCCGGGGAGCCTGACCGGCTCTGCCAGGTCCCGGAACTCGCCGGGCAAGGACACGTCGAGATCCGGGAGATGCAGGATGAGCGTGAGCCCGTGGAGGTTCGTCGGGAAGAACAGGTACCTCCTCGGCACCCCGGCGGCCACGGCGGCGTCGAAGGAGTCCGCGCCGAAGAGGTCGGCGACGAAGGCCACAAGCCGCGTGGTCTCCCTGAGCCCCGACAGGATCCCCGTCAGTGCCGACACCAAGCGGACGCACTCCTCTGACATAAGCGTCTCGATGGCGGCGTCGGGGGCGAGGTCGGAGAGGTCGACGGGCGGGAGGGACACGGCGGAGATGGAGGGAGGGAGGGTGGCGAGGAAGGCGCGCTGCGTGGCGGACGCCGTGGAGGCGAAGGTGATGAGCGTGGCCGTGACGCCGTGCCGCGCGGCGAGGCGTTTGGCCAGCTCGGCCAGCGGGATCAGGTGGCCCATGCCGGGCGTCACCAGCATCGCCACGTGCGGCGGGCGGCGAGACTCCGCCGTGCCGTTGCAGACGCCGTTGGCCTCCTCCATTGTTTCTCCCCTGCGTCTGTCGGGTTGGATTTCCGTGGTGCTGGTGCTGGTGCGTGGTGGTTTGGTTGGATTTTTCTGCTAGTTTGGTCGGACTCGGGTCGTGTGTTGTTCTCAGCGTGTGGGCGTGTGGAGTTTATAAGGACGAGGTCGTCAGTGTCGTAACTAGTGTCGTCGTGGTGGGGGTAAGTGGGGAATGGGAAGACGACGGCGACAATAATGGAGTGATGATAGTGAGGTCATGACAATGTCATGATTACGAGTGCGTGGACAACCCTGACTTTAGGTGGAGTGGATATCATTAGGGGAAAGGAAAGAATGCACGTAGATTTGTCTAGATTCAATTCTATCCACTAGTATAGATAATTCTAGGTTATTTAAGTATTAAATACATCTGAAATTTAGATACGTCTAAATCTAGATAAATATGGATCATTAATTTGGATTGTAAAGATCAACACAATTTATACTATAGATATGCAAAACCCATATGAAATATGTTCATTCGGAATTAAAAAACTCTTAGATGTCGTTTAGGATAATTTACCTGATTAAAAAATGCGTTCGAAACTAGGAGATGTTCTGCCATCCATTAAAATAAAAATCGAGAGTTTATATACGGATAAGGATCCAGAGAGGGAGGCCAAATGGCCCCCAAACTAAGGTTCTAAACACCACCCACGCACGCTCAAAACTAAGCATCTACAGGGTTATGTGTGTGCGCATAGGCACGCTACGCCATCTCCTCGCGCACCAAAGTCGTGGCCTCATCAGCTTGTAGTGAAACATTTTTGAAGATTCGTACGTTTCTCTCCTTCCATACTCCCCATAAGGAGTACATGCAGGGGCAGAGCCAGGATTCGGACTTAGGGGGGGCGAGCCATGAAAACCTAGGAGCTAGCCAATGACCAGTGGCGGAGGCAGCACGATCACATAGCCTGGGCAAAGTGCAAAGTCTCTTGGCTGACTGGTTTTTTTCCATGGGATTAGTTAGTTAATCTTTCGTTAGCTTATATAATTTCGGTGGATGATTCTTGGCTGAGCCCGGGCAGCTGCCCAGGCATGCCGGGCTGAAGCTCCGCCACTGCCAATGACTAAAGGAAGCGGCCGACCACGATGGCATGTCACCGCTAGATCAAGTACACCATGGTATCTAGTTAAAAAATACAACATAAGAAAAATATTTGATAGCTAAGCCATCAAATCGTGATATGTATGGCCATTTTGCAACAAGGTGGCAATTTTTAACTAATTTTTAACTTTCTTTTATGTAGACTGCTTATGAATCCTGAATTTTCAACACTTGGCCAGATTCAAGATCGAATCAGTTGGCTAAAAGATCAGTCTACTACTATTGTTTCTCATCGTTTATGAACTGACGAAGCATAGCTAAACTGAAGCGGAACATATTAGAATAGTTAGATCAGATTAGCAGTGCTATGTACGATACAATGTATCTTGACAAATTCGGTGGTGAATTGACCGGATGGTGATGCGGAATCACAGTAAGCAGGCAGAAGTTTAGCGACTGCCGCGGTACTAATCGGCTGCATGGATAAGCCAGGAATGAAAGTTCAACGTCGGCAACGACAGCGAGCAGTGGCTGGCTATGTCACAGCCTAGGAATAGCAAGCACGATCAATTTGATAGGCAAGAGTAGAAGTGGAAAATAACCAGGCTTCCACGATCGGCCATTGCTCATACATGGGTACCTAGCAGATTGGTTATTCTCTTTTCTCTTTGGGCTTCGCTTCGCGCAAAAAACTTGAATTTGAGCTTAAGTACTAGACTATTTACTATGATTAGCTGTGGCATTAGTACGTACATGCACTAATCAGAGCGCTGCAAATCCTTGAGGGGGGCGAATGGTTGAGGGGGGTCTGGCCCTTGCTCGCCCCTGGCTCCGCCCCTGAGTACATGATCGCTCCATTCGTTGCCTTCCTCTTCTCCTTTGAAATGCTTTTGACCGTCTCGTCCCACCACGCGTTTAGGGGTTTACCACCCGCCGGCGGTGGAACCCCCAGCTCACCATTCTAGACAAAGATCTTCTCGCGCACCTCCCTGGCAAAATAGCAGTCTAGCATCACATGTTGTACCGTCTTCGGGTGAATTCTACATAGGCTGCAGATGGGATCATGTTGCCATCCGTGAATAGCTAGATTATCCGATGTCAGGATTTTGCCATGGAGCGCCGTCCATGCGAAGAATTCGCATTTAGCCTCCGCCGATCCTTTCCAAATCTTCTCTGTGTGGAATGGCGGCATCGACCCCGGGAATTAGCATATGTATGCCGAGGTAGCCAAGTAAATCCCGGAGTCGGTCCATCTCCATCGAATCGTATCCGGTCTTGGTTGAAGGACCACATCCTGCATGCGGCCCCAAAGCGCTATGAACTATGCCATTTGCACGTTGCTGGAGATGCTTGCAAGGGTCCGGATCCAGTTATTCTGATGCATCTCCTTTTGTATTGATCTTTCCTTTCTTAATGCAATGGCAAATAATGTTGGGTATTGGAACCTTCGGCAGCCACGAGTCCAGCCAAAACTAGCCTCTTGCCCCGTCCCCAAGCGAGACCTCCGTGGATGCCCTGAATAGCTCCATGTCCGCGGCGCTGCATGGCATCTTCATGCCAATCCATGGCCTAGTAGTGTCCATCCAGGCCAGCCATGGCCAGCGCAGGCGCAATACCCATCCAGACCTCTCCAAGTCTAGCACCCCTAGCCCTCCAAGCTCCTTTGGCCTACAAACTGTGCGCCAATTGACAAGTGGATGCGACGCCGACCCTGGGGCTGCTCCAGGCTTCATCCAGAGGAAGCTTCTCATGATCCTTTCAATCTATTTGATGATCCACTTAGGCAGCCGAAACACCGCCAAGTGGTGAAGAACCATGGAGGATAGGACAGCTCTACAAAGAACCAAACATCGGCGCGAGTGAAAAGCTTGCCCCACCATCCCGCAAGTCTGGCTCCAAGCTTGTTGATGGGGGGTTGGAAATGGATCACCTTGAGACGAGAGTGGTGCAACGGCAATCCAAGGTATGTGCATGGGAAGGATCCTCTCTTGGCCAGGAAGATCTCAAGCGCTTCCTCAATTTGTTCCTGAGTGCATCCAATTGGGTAGGTTTCTGATTTTTGGAGATTTTTTTGCAGCCTCGTTGCCTCTCTGAAGGCCTTCAGGATAACACAAATCGCCGCCATGGTCGACGTAGAGGGAGATCGTGAAGCGCAATAGGGACTCACAGAGAGGCTGAAGTATGCCACTGGTCAACGCCGCATGAAACAAATGGTGCAGCGGGTCAGTAGCTAGGATAAACAACATCGACAAGAGGGGATCGCCCTGTCGTAATCCTCTTTTATGGTCAATCCTAGGCCCTGTCTTGCCATTTAGTAGGATCAAATCTATTGGATCACGGTTTACACTGGGAAGACGAAAATCACCTCCATCGGTCAAAGTTACAATCTAGTAACCGATATTGTGGATAAATGAGGCTCAATTGTGAGAGGAGGAAAGGCGCCGCAAAAGGGAGACGTTGGTGTCATTGCTTCTCTGTTGTCGTCGACATATGGGGAGCTCTCCTCTTGGCTTCCTATTGGGGATGTAGCGAGATGTTGGCACTGCATATGGAAACATGCGGTGCCGCCGCCTAGCTTCCCTGCGGGAACTATGCTATCAAAAGAGGTCTTAGGGTGTGTTTGGTTGGTCAGGCTCAATTTTCCCGGTTTTGGGACTTGGCCCGCTAGATGCTGCATCTAGCCGGATTGTGCTTGGGCCAAGAATGGCATTTCATTTGGCTTCCTGCATTTTCATTCCGTACAATTCAGCCCAGTTATTTGATTGCACACGTTTGTGATGTAATTCTTGGTTCATGCAATTTGCAGGTGTTTGGTGTTTTGGTTTGCACTTGATCACATGGGGTATGATCACCCATTTTAAATTGGGTGATTTTACCATCACAGTTGACATGAACACACAACACATAGCACACAGATCAAAGCACACATAGCACACAGATCATACACATGAGGACATAACTAGCTAATACGTAGTTAGCAGGTTTAGGACACTTGCAAGCCAGAATCATGGGTTTTACTAACACCCTTGATCAAAAGTAGCATCGACGGGGGCTTGGAATGCCCCTGAACCACCAGGGGTTTAACCCCTGATCAAAAGCCATCACAGCAGTTCACGGTCACAAGTTCAGCACCACTAACTAGAACTACATACTTACATACTTACTAAGCTAACTGATCACCAAGCCGTCATCTAGCCATGGTCAGGGCAGGTGTACTGCCTGGTGCTAGAGAAGCTAGCCTTGTAGATTGTCATCTGTGCAACAAACGCCTTGAGCTTGAACTCCATGACGTCATCGCACTGGAGGTCATACTTGCACACTAGCTCATGCCAGTTTCTTCCTAAGCGCGACCTGCCACCGGACCAGTCCACTTGCACCCATTTATCGCATCATCGGTAGGCTGACACCGGCAAGACGCGAGGCAGTGGGATCTTGATCCAGTTCCTAAGGCCCTTCTGGAACACCGAAGGTATCAGTACATGTGGAGGTCAGCCTCCTCCAGCTGCATGATGAACCGGCGAGGGATCTCGGCCCTAGGGTGGTGCCCCAACTTGGGATGACGACCGTGCTGGGTAGCCGGTTGGTGCGCCGCCTCCAGCCTACCGAGCACCAGTGGCTTCATTGCCCTATGTCAGCGGTTGACATGGAGCACATCCTGATACATTGGTGGGGGATGCCAGCCCCTCTCCGTATCATAGTCGAGCTTTAGAACCTTGGCAGGAAGCAAAAATGATGAGCCACAACATATGAAGCATTCCAAATTTAGCTATGCTAGTACAGTTTGTCAAATTGGGCAATGCACATGAATCAAAATTGACATGAACAAGCACAATGCACATGATCTAGTTTCCCAAATTGGGCAATTTACATGATCTAGTTTCCCAAATTGGGAAATGTACATAAATACAAGTTCATATGAACTAGCACAATGCCCATGATCTAGTTTCCCAAATCGGGCAATGCACATGAACTAGTAAAATAACCTGACCAAGTATCTCAAATAGGGAAATGCACATGAATCTAAGTTGGCATGAACTAGTACAATGCATATGAACTAGTAGAACTAGGGCATTCCGACAGTTCAAATCCCCAATCTGGGGCATTTCGACAGTTCGAATCCCTAATTGCGATTGCATGCAACGAAATCCCTAAAAAAACTATATTTTGCTCACGAACCTCTTTCGAATCCTAGCTTGGTTGATTGAATCCCTAACCGTAACCCAATCCAAATTTTCGATTTGATTTGTGCACTCCAATCGTGCAAAACCTAACCGCTAAACGAATCTAGGAAAATCGGGAACTTATACTAGACAACACGGCCGGAGTCGATGCTCAAGGAGCAAGTGCACGCGGCGCCAGAGTGGGACACGACGCACCAGGTGCGGGGTTGGGGCCGCCATCACGGGCAGAAATACCCTCGTCAGTTCGTGGAGGGTTAGCCTGACGAATGCAGGGGCCTTTCCCGCCGCCTTGGCCGCAGATGCGTCCGCCGAGGAAGAAAATGTGACCGCTGATGAAAAAGAGGCCGCCGTCGCCATGACCGTTGCCGTCCGTGTTGCTCGAGGAATCACGCAGATGAGGAAGGAAGCCTTCAGCACCCTCGCCAAGGCCGTCTTGCCTCCGGCGGCGAGCTTGTCCAGCTGGGCGGGAGCGCATTTCTCCCCGGCCGTCATCTCACCAATTGTGAGGGAGCGGAATAGAGGGAGATGCGGAGGCGTGTCGGCCATGGAGGGGTGAGGGAGTTTCTTGGGCGATGAGGGGAGTAGAGTGGGAGTTAAGGGAAAACGTCATGTCTCCCGTGCTTCCCAACACGTGCAACCGTGCGCACATGGCCCTCGCTAGAGCCTGGCTCCGTGAGAACGCTCGATTTGGCGTTCCTAGCGGCCAAGTTGCTTTAAAACTCGTATTATGTGAGAAACGGACCTAGGCTAGCCAAGCAAACAGGCTTATTTTTGCGTGCTGGTGCGGGAAACGAAGATTCAGCCTACCAAACATGGGCTGATCTTCGTTTCTTAGACGGCACGGAAAGAAATAAACTTGTTTGGCTTCCTGGGTCGCATGGAATTTTTGCATGGCACGAGATTTAAAGTAGATCAAACTTTAGCCCGTTGGTAAAGCCGATTTCGACCGTTTCCACGGGGATAGGCCTGCTGGCTGCAAGTTTTTCTCCCCGCGTGCAAACCCAGCCACATGCAGCACCCAGCGGACCAAGTGCCAAAAACGACAAATATTGGGCCGAGCAACCAAACACGCCCATAGTTTTGACTATGATGGTGGAAGCAAGCACAAACACTCTAATCGATTATAATATGTGCGTTTCGATGATTTGTTGTGGCCACGACGGTATATGAAAAAAAAAATGTTGGTTGCATATGCCAAAGGAGAAATGTTGGAATATCATACTCCTTCCTTTTGGAGGAAGAAAGAACGAAAAAGAAGACAATGACAACCTGCGATGCTGATGAAAAGAAAAGGATATGATAATCAAATTTGGAAGAAAAAATGCATCGTGGATCAACAAATGAAATTAGAAAATATGAGAAAGCGTAAAATATCATCAAGTGAGAAAAGATGTAGTACGTTTTAAGCCAAAAAAAATCTAGGTAGGATTTTTTCTACAACCCTTTATTACACATAAAATCTCCGCAAAAAATAGAGGAATTGCACGTGCTCAGGGGCCATATATATAAAGCCGGTGATTATGCACAGAGTGGTGCATTATCGTCACCTTTCATTTCATCTTTCTTCTTCTTCTTTCTCTTTTTTGATTTGAGGTTATTACGATCGACACGAAACACATGTCACATCGGTTAATTTAATTCTCAACTCCCGATCCATCTGGAAAAGTGAGATAATGATGCTTCTTTCCCACCAAAGGGTGGCCTTTTTCTCTTGAATCAATCAGAGTTCCCGGACAGTTGGCTGCCGCAGAATCGTTTTCTCCTTGGCTGCCGCAGCATGGATGAGGAAGTACTTTTTTTTGATACTATATGATATGAGGAAGTACCACTACTGTGGTAGGAGGTCAATCAATCGTCATGCGTGTCGTCATGAAGCTGGCACGTACTATTCGATTTGGTCTCCCAACGGTTTGACCCGAGGAACAAAAGGTCGAAAAGGGAACTAGCGTGCGCGGCATCTGCATGAGATCTAGTACGATTATGCATGGCTGCGCCTGCGCGCCGGCAGCAGGCAGCTTTGATGTAAACTGGTGGACGAGACATGTTAAATGATCCAATTTTAGGCAGTTTTTTTCTTCTTAATGAATACTACCTCCGTCTCAAGACTTAAGGCCTATAATTTTTTTAAAAAGTTAAACTATATAAAGTTTGACCAAGTTTTTAGAAAAAAATATTAATATTTCCAATATGAAATATATACCCTTGGATACATCATGAAACATATTTTCACGTGGTTTCTATATAATATCATAGTTCTTGATAGTTTTTTCGAAAAGTTTAGTCAAACTTTCCGTAGCTTGACTTAAAAAAAAAATTATAGGCCTTAATCCTTGGGACGGAGGGAGTAGTACTTACATCCGGGCAAAACTTTTGCCCCCCGGTAGCTACTCTCCCTCCATTTCCCTGCACAAAAATCAAACTGTGGTTAGGTATTCGAGTCCGTATGTAAGTATATGTTAGCTCTTGCTGGCTTGGTAGTTGGTCGCAGGCTCGCAGCGCCCTGTGAAGAAACTGGCTTGGTAGCTAGTGCCTTAGCTAGAGAATCATGTACACGTACTACTATAAAACTAAGAACGTGGCTGCTATGTCTCGAATCTGGCTGCCATGTTCCTAAAGCACGGCTGCGAGTATATTTTAGCGACGCGGCTTACCTGCACCATGTCTATGCGCATATATACGCGGCGTCCATCGCCGGTGCCACTACAACATCGTACGCGGGCTTGACGGTTACAAACGCTGACACACATGATTAATCATCGCGAGTATCGCCGGAGAGAAAGAGACGCACGAGTCGGGGACTGTGGCAAACTCGATGCTTTTGTCTCTTGGCACAGAACGTTTCGCTGTGCGATCTAGGTAACGGCGCCCACGGGATACTCCTATTCCTAGATAGGGATGAAAGTGGAGCAAAAACTAGTAGATGTGTTGCGGTCCGTGATGGGATTATATCGCCGAATAATCAGTTAATAGCACAGCTGTACATTACTACTACTGAAATTGTAGTTAAGTTGACCATTAAAGC
Organism: Avena eriantha; assembly: GCA_910589775.1. NCBI lineage: Eukaryota > Viridiplantae > Streptophyta > Magnoliopsida > Poales > Poaceae > Avena > Avena eriantha. The sequence goes on along the minus strand of OU342743.1, from coordinate 324,906,344 downwards.
GCGCGTTGCTGCGTTTGAAATTGTAGTTAAGTTGATACATTAAACTGAATGTTTGATGCATTGTTGAGCACTAATGCAAGTTATTATAATGGCTAAAGCTGAATGTAAATACGAAGTGTATCGCCGAAATAGGAGAAGTTCAGCGCCGAGCACAAATAATCATTTGAGAAATATGCAAGAAACCGAGCCATCACATGACAAATATGAGCATATATATGTATCTGGCACTGAAATCGTAAGAACTAATTACAAGCGACTATTCTTTGGTTTAAAAATATATCCATCGTCGCTATATGTGGTAGATACTCGGAACTATTTTGGTCAAGCACAAGAAGCAAAGATCATAGATTTCGCAAAAAAAAGCAAAGATCATAGAGACGAACTTTCGGTTAGAAGAATCCAGCACTGGTGAAAAAATGGCCTCTAGTCCCGGTTCATAGGGCCATTGAAACCGGTTTCCAAACCGGGACCAATCACTCCGGACTAATACTGGTTCCAGTTCGGACACGAACCGGGACCAATGGGTCTCCACGTGGACGGGCGCGTGACGAGGGGGGTGGATCATTGGTCCCGGTTCGTGGAACAAACCGGGACCAATGGGTCTCCACGTGGGAGCGCGCGAGACGGGGGTGGATCATTGGTCCCGGTTCGTGGCATGAACCGGGATCGTTGGTCTCTGTGCCGCGGCAGGATTTTCGGGTGTTTTTTGTGCTGCGGCAGGGTTTTGTGCCGTGGCAGGGTTTTGTGTCGCGGCAGGATTTTCAGGTATTTTTGTGCCGCGGCAGGATTTTTATTTATTTATTTGATGTTTTGTATTCAATTTAATGATACTACGTATATATAGCAATAATGAAGCCACGATATATATATTACACATCATGATCACAAATATATTATACACCGTCTCATCCGTCTTCTTGGTCGAAACATATTAATTACAAACGGTACTCACACGAATTTAATCTAATTTACATCTTCTTTTTTACACTTCACCCTTCCAAATGAACCGGGTAATAGTATTCTCATTTCGGATCTATGACTTGTTCTAACAAGAATCCGGCAATTTCCTCTTGAATTGCTTGCACGCGTTCTTGTGATAGAAGACCGTCTCGCATCCGTTCGATATAATTTAAAGAAGGGATCAATATATATGAATGGAACTAAACACAATTGGTGGTAATAAAATAAAGTTGTGATTATTGTTTATCGTACTTCAATTTTTTTGATGTTCCAGTCTGCGCCCTTCTCTTTGGTCGTCTGGCGAATGAACTCGCAGACATAGTATTCACATAAGTTATTCCCGGCTTCCCGCCTCAAGCACTTTACGAGAACAGAGTTCAATCAAAATAATAATCAAGTATGATAATGGTGGTATTGAAACTAGAATCAAAGAGATGCGTGGATCTAGAAAGTAGTACTTACAGTCAATGGTTGAAATGTAAGCTCTGGCTTCCAAACATCCCTAGTTTTGGCGGTGAACCGTTTCCAAGCCTTCTAGAGGCATTCCTGCATGTTCGCCCACTTTTCTAATGGTGTGCGTTTTGAGTCCAGGATTTTTACTACTCCTGTGTCAACAACAATGATTAACAGAATATAGTGTAGTTGGACACACTAACAAAATATAACACGAGTCAATTATACGCTTAACATCGAGTAAGCGAAAATAGAATGTGTACAAGACAGTAACACTCACCCAGCGTTGTAAGGAAATAGTATTTCCCTTCTGTTGCTGAAATGCGTCAACTGCTTGTAGCAAGTTATCCTCTGTCTCTTTGGGTTTCATTTTTAGAATAACTTCATGAACGAAGTTATAGTCAACAAACCCAATGTCATAGATTTGTCCTTTGTTGCATTCGAGAATCTTCATTCTGCATATATAATTAGTATAGTGATGAGTAAGATTATACAAGCAACAAATAAGCTGATCTAGAAAGACTTAATTACAGAAATTAATAATACTTACAAACAATAGGCACTGACGATAGTTTTGTCGAGAGCGTCTTGTTGGTAAAACTGAAATAATTCTGGAAATTCGATCAGTAGGAAGCCATCTCTATGACCATAATGGTGGTGTTTATATGCAGCATAGATCCAATTTTTAGATTCAGCACAGGTTTGAATATACCAGTTATGCAATCTTCGCATTTTTGTTGGTAGACCTTTGACTAACTCGGTTTGATGAGAGGAGCCCTGTACTGTTACACGTATGCTGTTTCTTGGTAACCCTCGAACTCATCCATACGGCTCATGTACTCAGTAATAGACAGTCCATATAATTCGGCCTTTTCTTTGTACAGTCGAACAAACTCCGGATCAATGTTCGGATCATGCCGCTCTTAGGATCTCCACTCATTGGTATCGTACACTTTGAGCGGTTCGATTGATTGATTTTTTTGTTGTCCGAGCTGGGCAACTTCTTTCCCGACTCTTCGCTCTTTTGCCTCAACCGACTTGGTAATAGAGCGATTATAGTCTGATGTGAGCGCTATGGGTTGGTGAAGCTGAATCTTAAGCGCGACTGCTTTGGCTTTATCTTCTGCAGTGATCGGGAAAAATGGATCTATCGGCTTTTTTCTTGTTAGCCATGTCAATCTTCCACTTTTCATAATGGGCATCTGCGGCCGCAGCAGTTTCCTCATCTGTCTTCTCGCAAGGTAGCTTTTTCATATTCTTATGAGGTACTTTTGGGAGGGGCGATAGCTTACGTTTCAGTGATCGGAATGTGCTCTTGCTGCTGCTGGTGGTGCTACCCCTCTTAGTATACTTCCGCTTTTGTCTTTGAGGCTCAGGGGACGGAGACGGCTGACGCGGCGGCGGAGACGGTTGAGGCAGCGATGGAGACGGTTGCGCTGAGTGGTGAGGCAGTGAAGGCGATAGTTGCGTTGGAGAATGATGAGGTGGCGGAGAAGGTGGATTGCTGCTCTGAGGAGTGGTTGGCATTGGCGGCACATAATTTGGAAGCACGGTGCGCTCCTTTGGCCATAGAATAGTTCCCCCTTTGGCTTGTCCTAGTTGAGTCAGTTCCATATCTTTCCCCGCAGGGTGGTCTAGCTTCAGCTCCTCAAAATCTTCCTTCACATCATCCACCGTGACGACATCGTACCCTTTTGGAACCGGTCTACAATGCCAAGTTGGGTTAGGCGCAATTGGTACAGCCATGCCGACCGCCGCCGTCACCCTTAAGTTCATAACCTGCACCTTTAGCTCACAAGCTATGCTCTCCGTGATATCATCCACTGGGTAGCGTTTAGGAGGAGCCGTCGTCGGTGCATCATCATCAACATCACTGAGCTGCGTGGAAGCGATGCTGCTTTTCTTATTCGATAGGGCGTCGATACCATTGAATGCAGCTTCTACCACGTGCCGCTGAGATTGGCCGCTAGTACCTTGCTGGCTAAGTCTGTCAAGTTGATCCTGGTGCCGCTTTAATGCTTCTTCTACATTACGCAGCCGGTCTGCAGCGGCCGCTTTCTCAGCTTCCTCCCTTTCCTTTCTCCTGTGATGGCTTTTATTGGGATATCTCTTCATTTCCGCGGGGAAGGCAACCTTCCACGACATGGAGCCTGGTGTGCCTCGTGCTCGTCCTTCGTGTTCAGGATTTTTAAGGGCGCGTGTGACCTCGTCGTTCTCTCTATCGGGAACGAACCGTCCCGCTGCAACATCTTCTACTGCATTTCTAATATCTTCGATGGGCAGTAGAGGATCATCTTTGTGTTTTTATTATATATTGCCCTCCCTTCTTTGTCCAACGTGCCCCCATGGCCGTAAAACCAGTTTCTTGCCCGTGGTGTCCATGTTGTGGGCTCTGGTCTGATCCCGGCAGCAATGTAATTGACCTCAAGTGCATCCCACTTAGGCATGCAACTGGCGTAGCCAGCAGGCCCCATATTATGATGGTACACTTTCTTAGCAGCGTTCTCCGTATTTATTCTAGACATCTCCTTATATTTCTCCGATGTCTTGTACTTCACAAAATCCTCCCATTGGTGTCTTAACTTAGCATAGCCGCCTTGAGTGAAATCCGGAGTCTTCTCTACCTTGACAAAGTTATTGTGCAGTTTCTTCTTCCAGTTCTTGAATGCATCGGCCATCTTGATGAGAGCAAACTTCTTGACTCTTTACACAAGCTCCATTCTTGCTCTCTCGTCCTCATCAGGATTCACGTCTGGCATCGGCAGGAGGAAATTAATCATGAGCTTGTCAAAAAGCTTATATTTGGCGGTGTCGCTGACATACGGGACTCCACCGCCGCTTGGCCGATTTTATTCTTGAACGGTGATCGGGATGTATTCCCTCACAAGAACTCCGCATTGTTTGACAAATTTTCTTGCGACATCGATGGGAGCTTGCGATTCGCCGTCTACAGCGTCCACTTCGATCCTATACCTCACAGTGTTATCCAACTTTTTTGTTGGGCCTCGTTTCATTCTTACGAAAGAAGTTCTCAATCTAGAGGGCTAAAAGAAGAAAGAGTGTTAATATATGCATGTATATATATAGATAACAACATTTTAATTACAAAAATACATATATACACCTCGCCGGTGTTTGCGAGATTTAAGGTTTCGCCGGAGCCGTCGCCTTCTCCCTCATCGGCTTCTCCCCTATCCCAGGCTTCGGCTTATACCTCACCGGAGCCGTCTCCTCGGTTGAGAGTCATCTCCCTGACCGGAATCATTTAGAAACTCACTGGTGACATCGATATTGATATCTTCATTTTCGCAGATCATTCCGTGGAGGATGTTTTCCTGATGTTCTGGAATCATAGTATCTTGGTGTGTTGGATCCATAGTGTCTGCAAATTAAGATTTTCAAGTTACTATAATGCAAATAATGCAAAACACTATGCGCTTATTTTCTAAATCGTTCGGAATGCCCTAGGTGGACAAACCATCGAACCCATGGTACTTAGGGGGTGTCGGTGTTCCTCTATATAAAGTAAGGTTCAAAGTTGTATGAATATGAATGCTTACATTTTTAAATGGTAGAGCTCATTTTTCTGAACATTTTGATATATTATACAAATTTTTCTGATTTAAAATGAATTAGTCATGATTTTCCCAATTTTAATCTATTTTAAATCATTTTTCAATAAATAAACATTTTTGAAATTATTAAAATTATTTTCCATCTAGCCCCACATGTCAGACTTTTATTAATTTCAGAAAACATTTCCAAAAAGAATAAAAACCTGACTTGCTGGACCCACCTGTTAGCATTTTCAATTAATAAAACAATTACAAAAAAGATTAACTAAAAAAAGAGAAATGATGTCAGCCTGACGTCATCGACGCCATTGCTCGGGTCGAGCACGGATCCATCGATCCCGTGCGCGCCTGGACATGCGGGTGGGCGCGTTGGACGCGTCTCGTCGCGGGGAACCAGAAAGTAGCGGCGCTACTTGCAAGAGGTCGCAAGAGCGACAACACCGACGAGGTTTGGCGGCAGCGCTCGGTGGTCATCGTCGACAGCATGAAGCAGAGAACGAGGGAGAGGACGGAGAGGTGCATGGGCACCGGAATCTCACCGGGATTGCGATGGAGGGATCGGGAAAGCAAGGGGAGGCCGGACGGAGGCGAATCGACGACGGCCGGAGCTCGGGAAGGTGACGACTTCGGGCTCGATTCCGGCCAGAGGAGAGCGTCTCGATTCCGGTAGTCTACGGTGGTGGCGTGGCGGTGGCGGGCGTTGACGGCGTGAAGCGGCGCTCTGGATTTGGGCAGCCTGACGACGTGATTTTGCTCCACCGCAAATTTTCCTTAGCCGCGCGTCGATGTGCTCTGTGATTTGAGAGAGTTGGGGAGGAGGAAAGGCCGGCATTGTAACTATACATACATTTGGTCTCAGTTCGTCCCACCAACTGGGACCAAAGAATCAACGGTCCCGGTTGGTGGACGAACCGGGACCAAAGGTCTGGGCAGGAGCGTTGTTGTGCTGCCACGTACGTGGGCCTTTGGTCCCGGTTCATAGCACTAGCCGGTACCGTTGATCCTTTGGTCCCGGCTGGTGGGACGAACCGGGACCAAAGGCCTGTTGCTGGCAGCGCGCGCACTCAGGATCATCGGTCTCGGATGAACCGGGATGGTTGACCCGTTTTTCAGACTTTCGCAAACCTTTGGTCTTTCCGCCATTTTCAAATTTGTTTTTTTCTTTAATTAATAAGATGTTTCAATTTAAGATGATTATTTATTTGGAATTTCAAAAACCTTTTAACAGGAAAAGAGCTTCAATTTAAATAACTAATCAAAAACATTTTCTGTTTTCAAATATTTTTATTTGAACTATACAATTTTACTATTTTCAATTACAATTGCATTACTAAATATTTATTGCATAATTTGGAATTTGAAAAAACTTTCAACATGAAAAGTGCTTCAATTTAAATAACTAATCAAAAACCATTTTCTATTTTCAAATATTTTTATTTGAACTATACAATTTTAATATTTTCAGTTAAAATTGTATTACCAAATATTTATTGCATAATTTGGAATTTGAAAAAACTTTCAACACGAAAAGTTCTTCAATTTAAATAACTAATCAAAAACCATTTTCTGTTTTCAAATATTTTATTTGAACTATACAATTTTACTATTTTCAATTAAAATTGCATTAACAAATATTTATTGCATAATTTAGAATTTGAAAAAACTTTCAACAGGAAAAGTGCTTCAATTTAAATATCTAATCAAAAATTCATTAACTAGTCAAATTATAAACATTTATGCCATTTTTAATTAAAAATTCATTAACTAATTTTTCTGCATATTTTATTAACTAAGAAGCCGGGCTAGGAATCTTCATGCCCGCCGTTTTGAATATAGTTTAAAACGGGCATAAGAAATTCAAAAATGATCCAAACAATGTGAAACCTTCGTGTGGTGTCATATTATGTGTCATAGTTGTAAGGAAAAATATTAAACTTGAAAAATTGCAAACATCATAAAAAATCCTTCACAAAATGACCTATCATGTTCGAGGCTTGATGGCATTTAGGTCAAACCACCAATATTATGGCTAGAATCAGGGCATAGTTTGTGATAATGTGCCAATATTATGCACACATGTGCATCTTGGGATGGCTTACGATGTTGCAGGAGGAAGTTTTCCTTTTCGACGCACGAAAAAGCCAATTTCCATTTTTGAGGTGCCAAAATCGAGGTGTTCTATGAAGCAACCACCAGATTAAAGTTTGGCATTGGTACCAACCCATTTTTCAAAAATACTAGACCACCTTATATGGACAATTTCCCAACTGGTGTATCTGGAACCTTTCCGTCCATTCCTCATGAAAAAGACAAATTACTGTCGAATCGGTAGGAGGTTACCCAGATTTAAACTACAAGTACATTATATAATGCTTGTGAATTTTTTTTAAAATAATTTATAGGTTCACAACATGCTATTTCATCAGAGATCCACTTCAAGTTCAACGAGGCTCAGCCCCGGGCTAAGAAGCTTCATGCCCGCTGTTTTGAATATAGTTTGAAACGGGCATAAGAAATTCAAAAATGATCCAAATAATGTGAAACCTTCGCGTGGTGTCATATTATGTGTCATAGTTGCAAGGAAAAATATTGAATTTGAAAAATTGCAAACTTCATTAAAAAATCCTTCACAAAATGACCTATCATGTTCGAGGTTTCAGGACATTTAGGTCAAACCACCAATGTTATGGCTAGAATCAGGGCATAGTTTGTGATAATGTGGCCATATTGTGCACACATGTGCATCTTGGGATGGCTTATGATGTTGCAGGAGAAAGTTTTCTTTTTCGACCCACGAAAAAGCCAATTTTCATTTTCGAGGTGCCGAAATCGAGGTGTTCTATGAAGCAACCACCAAATTAAAGTTTGGCATTGGTACCAACCCATTTGTCAAAAATACTATACCACCTTATATGGACAATTTCCCAATCGATGTATCTAGAACCTTTCCGTCCATCCCTCATGAAAAAGACAAATTCCTGCCGAATCGGTATGAGGTTGCCTAGATTTGAACTACAAGTACATGATATAATGCTTGTCATTTTTTTTAAATCACTTATTGGTTCACAACATGCTATTTCATCAGATATCCACTTCAAGTTCAGTGAGGCTTAGCCCCGGGCTAAGAAGCTTCATGCTCGCCGTTTTGAATATAGTTTGAAACGGGCATAAGAAATTAAAAAATGATCAAAACAATATGAAACCTTCACGTGGTGTCATATTATGTGTCATAGTTGCAAGGAAAAATATTAAACTTTAAAAATTGCAAACATCATAAAAACTTCTTCACAAAATGACCAATCATGTTCGAGGTTACATGGCATTTAGGTCAAATCACCAATGTTATGGCTAGAATGAGGGCATAGTTTGTGATAATGTGCCCATATTATGCACACATGTGAATATTGGTATGGCTTACGATGTTGCAGGAGGAAGTTTTCCTTTTCGACGCACGAAAAAACCAATTTCCATTTTTGAGGTGCCGAAATTGGGGTGTTTGATACGTCCATAACGTATCTATAATTTTTGATAGTTTCATGCTAATAATATGCTTTTGACACTCTTTTTTTATAAAGTTTATGATTTATTTAGACTAACCTACTAATAGTTGCAAAAGTGCACAATGTTCTTGTTTTACACTTTGATGTGTAGGAATTACCAAGAATACAAGTGGAAACCTTCTTGGAGTCAAATTGGGATTTTTTTCAGAAATCTGTCTCAGAACTCTTTTTAAAGATGGTCACGTTTCGAGGCGAAGACGGTGTTAATCGGAAAACTCTTCAACTATAAAATTGTTGGAAATTTTATGGCAAACGTTGTGAACATAAAATTTAGCTGATTTCAAGTCCGGACGGGCCTTTTAGGCCCGATTTACTGCAGCCCAAGATAGGGTAACGGGAATCCGGAAAGCTATATAAAGGGAGGAAACCTAATTCGCCCAGGACATCTCCACCCACGTATTTACAGCCACAAAAGCCATGTTTTTGCCTTCCCCATGGATCCCATGTCCATGGAGAAGGGCTCCTAATAAGCCATGAAGGAAGCGGGCTAAGGGGCGGTGCTCCCCCATGATACCGGCGGCGGGGAAGGAGTCCACCGCACCACCGCCGCCCTCTTCACCATCTTCACCGCCATCTCCATCACCTAATCCTCCTAGTATGCAGTGGTTTATCCTCCCACACACCTCTGTACCATCCTATGTAAACATGATGTTTGATGCTATAAGTTATAATCTTTTTTATCTATGTCATGTTTGCGTAGTTTCTTTGTTCTTAGATTGAATGGTTGGACGTCGTTGGTTCATTAGAGTTGTATGTTGATATGGTACAGTCCTTTGGTGTCCATTATATTTGTGCGCGCATGGATTAAACATCATAGGGTTTGTATTATGTGTAAGAGGAAGGGGGAAAGTTCTTCGGAGTGACAGAAACCTGAGAACGCGAACCGGAATGTTGCACGTATGAGAGTAAGAGGACCATTAAACTTAAGGCTAGGTTGGGGAAACCTTAATGCATTGATTAGTAGTTACCGATGTTTGCTAACAATCCAATCATATAGTACATGTAATTCCAAGTAGTGAAGCGCATGTATATTTAGCCTCTCCCACATAGAAAACTACATCGAAGACAATGAACCCGATCTATTTGCTATTTAAACTTGGACAAAGACACCACAATTACCACCACTATTCTACACTCATTGTTTTGTTAGTTTAGTGTATTTTATTGCTGCAGTAACTAGCTTTACTTTCTTTTTATTTATTATCATGCAAGGCTATCTCTAGTACTCGTATTGTTGCTCTAGTTTTATTTCCTAGATAATGCAAACGTTTAGTGTGCGCAGAATTGTATCACTGGTTGATAGAACTTGAGAGAATATTTATCCTACCTTTAGCTCCTCGTTGGGTTCGACACTCTTACTTATCGAAAAGGCTACACACGATCCCCTATACTTGTGGGTTATCAAGACCTTTTCTAGCGCCGTTGCTGGGGAGCAATAGCATGTGGGTGAATATTCTTGTGTGCATTTGTTTGCTTTATCTCTAAGTAGGTTTTACTTTTAGTTTTAAATTGTTCTCTATCTTAGTATGGATAGGTAATGTGAATTACAAAAAAAATAGTTGTACTTGTTACCTAAAAACGTTTTTAAAAAGGAAAGTGATTGGAAAGATGAGTAATGGTTAAGTGGGGGTCGACCTTGAACACTTGTGTTCATGCCTATGAAACCAAAACAAATTTTTCCATGGAAGCTTTTCAGTTAAGAACTTGTAGGAATGCATGAAGGCTTAAAAAATAAAGATATTTCTGGTGTTGATCTTAATGCTTATTCATTCAAAAATACTTGAATCTTGCTCCTATGCCAACTTAAAGGCGTTAAAGAAAAGTACTTATTGGGAAGATAACCCAAAAGTTTTAGATGAGTCTTAAAAGTTATTACCTCTGTAATAACCGCTCCTTATCCTTTTTATTTGCCTTTTCTGCCAAGAGTAACCTCTAATGAGAGACAGTAATGCTTGGGAAAGTTGTTGTCGTAAAACACATTTTTGTGCTTCGCTGTAAAATTTCGTGTAACATATCTACACGTCGGTTTGAGCTGTGAATTTTTGTGCTTCTGCCCCAGGTTGTTATCTAACTTTTGTTTGTTCAACACTTTTCGATTTGAGCAACAGAAGGTCTTCAAAAAATTGATCTTTACCTGCTGGTATGTTTTGACAGATTTCTGCCATTATTTGCATTTGCTTCTTCTTGATTCCTTTTTGGGTTCACTTTGGGGAATTGAGCTTTTTAAGGGAAGTGCTACAGTAGTTTGTGTTTTAGTGGAAGTTTTATTGGTGTTGAAACTGAACCCAAAGACTTATTATCTTGAGTGCACTAATGTTGCTAATAAAGATTGTGTGAAGTTTTGTATGAAGGAAAAAATTTCAGGTGTATGAAAAGAGTGATGTAATGAGATGAAGAATGGACTAAAGCTCAAGCTTGGGGATGCCACGGGTGTCACCCTAAGAAATATCCAAGAAGTAAAAGCGTCAAATCTTGGGGATGCCCAAGGCATCCCCTTCTTCATCAATAAAAATCTCAGGTTTCTTCCAAACACTTCATTTTTATTGTTTCATGCACAGTTGTGTTGTTCTTGGAGCGTCTTCATTTTTGTTTTCGTTTGCTTGGTTTTCTTAGTTTGCTTGAATAAATTTGTTGGACCCCCTCTTTCATACATTAGTTTTCAAATAAGTGTGGTTTGGATTGGAAAATAGTAGGAAAAGTTCATGCTTAAGTGGTAAAAGGAGCTCGTTTTGACGATGGCCTATGCTTTGTCATGTCATGCTTGATATTGTTTTGGCTTTATGCTTAGTGATTTTTGCTGTAGCATGACATGTTATAAACAATTGAGATTGCTTAATGTTCCTTGAAAGAATCATGCGTTGTTTTAGCATATTAAAGCATAGTATTATGGTATTCTCCTTTGATGCTTTATTTGGGTTGACTTGACGCATGCTCACACCATGTTATGACTATCCCAAGTCACCATAGCCTTTATGATCCTTTAGTTTTTGACTTGTAATATCACTTTATGCTTTAATTAATGATGTTTTGTCGCTTTGCATGATTATGGCAATTATTGCTCTTTTAGTTGGTCACTTCCAGTCTTTTGCTAGCCTCCATAACCAAGTATGAGTTCCACTCATGCATCCAAGTCCAAATAAAACCAAGTTATCCCAAAGAGTCCACCATACCTACCTATTAGCATTTTCTATTCCAAGTATATTCATGCTTTTATCTACCTTCTGAATTAAACTTGTTATGTGAAAATTAGTGATTAAAGGTCTCACGAACTTGATGGTACACTTTATTTTCTTGCACTTAATAAACTTGAACCATTGTGTCCATCTTTGTTGTGTATATGCTTGCGCTTTATAAGTTGAAGTTAGCAGAACCATGTATCATGGGGAACGCTTTCAACATTGCACTTATATTCCGTTGATATCATGATTCTTTTGCTTCTGGATCCTGGCGGTGTGAAATAAAAGGGGAACTTGTAAGATCATGGAGTTTGTATGTGTGTTAGAGAAACGCCTGGGCCCCTAGCCTAAGTCATGCCTAATCATGGTTGAAACTTGCAGCATAACCATAATGAGCACTTTATGAAGCATCCTCAATAAAAACCTATGCAAATAGCAAATAAAAAAATCACTGAGATGCTCATTGTCTGCTTGCCTTGTCATTTTGATTATGGGATAGCTCCTGTATCATGTGCAAGGGGTACCCTATTGGTGGTTCTCTATGATACATATGTACTTACAATGACAAGAGCTTACTTGTGACTGAAGTTGAGTAGCATGAGGTTCGGTACTCGTATGTAAGGGGCATGAGATTTCAACTTATAACTTGTCAAGCATATCCTCTTAGTTGCGTCACTTTAACCTTAATCACCTAAAGATGATTATGATAGGGGCAATGAGAGCTGAAAGCTAATAAGTACCATAATTTTAGGAAGCTCTTTATGAGACTTGAATCCATGCTTCCTTCTAAGGACTTTCTTTTACTTTTATGTTGAGTCTCCATCTTTTATCTTTATGCACCTATTAAGAGAGCATAGTGGCCATTCTTAGTTTAATATGCATTGTCCTAAGACTTATTGATTGATGCATAACTTTGATATTGCTTGTCCTTAAACTATTTGTATCTAGTCACCCTTATGAACTTTGAAGGTGTCCTATGCATTTATGTTTTGCTACTCTATAAGGGACAAGCTGAATACCATTCTCATTATGCTTTATTTATGTGAAACAAACAAACTTCTTGCAAAGCATTGTTATTTATAAATCTTTTATTTGTGCTTTTTCATGTTACAACATAGTTGCTATGTCTTATTGTTAGAACTCTATCTTTCATGATTCATATTTAGAGTACCTTAATCCCAGCTATCAATGCTTTTACAATAATGATAATCAAAATTATGTTGTCTGCATGTCACCTCAAAAGTTATATTATTTTGATTGTTTACCTACTCGAGGACGAGCAGGGACTAAGCTTGGGGATGTTGATACGTCCATAACGTATCTATAATTTTTGATGGTTTCATGCTAATAATATATGCTTTTGACACTCCTTTTTGTATAAAGTTTATGATTTATTTGGACTAACCTACTAATAGTTGCAAAAGTGCACAATGTTTTTGTTTTACACTTTTATGTGTAGGAATTACCAAGAATACAAGTGGAAACCTTGTTGGAGTCAAATTGGGATTTTTCCAGAAATCTGTCTCAGAACTCTTTTTAAAGATGGTCACGTTTTGGGTCGAAGAAGGCGTCAAACGTAAAACTCTTCAACTATAAAGTTGTTAAAAATTTCACGACAAACGGTGTGGACATAAAATTAAGCTGATTCCAAGTCCGGACGGGTCTTTTAGGACCGATTTACTGCAGCCCAAGATAGGATGACGGGAATCCGAAAAGCTATATAAAGGGAGGAAACCTAATTCGTCCAGGACATCTCCACCCACGAATTTGAAGCCAACAAATCCACGTTTTTGCCTCCCCCATGGATCCCATCTCCATGAGGGAGGACTCCCAAGAAGCCATGAAGGAAGCGGGCTAAGGGGCGGTGCTCCCCCATGATACCGGCGGCGGGGAAGGAGTCCACCGCACCACCGCCGCCCTCTTCACCATCTTCACCGCCATCTCCATCACCTAATCCTCCTAGTATGCAGTGGTTTATCCTCCCACACACCTCTGTACCATCCTATGTAAACATGATGTTTGATGCTATAAGTTATAATCTTTTTATCTATGTCATGTTTGCGTAGTTTCTTTGTTCTTAGATTGAATGGTTGGACGTCTTTGGTTCATTAGAGTTGTATGTTGATATGGTACAGTCCTTTGGTGTCCATTATATTTATGCGCGCATGGATTAAACATCATAGGGTTTGTAGTATGTGTAAGAGGAAGGGGGAAGTTCTGTCGGAGTGACAGAAACCTGAGAACGCGAACCAGAATGTTGCACGTATGGGAGTAAGAGGACCATTAAACTTAACGCTATGGTTGGGGAAACCTTAATGCATTGATTAGTACTTACGGATATTTCCTAACAATCCAATCATATAGTACATGTAATTCCAAGTAGTGAAGCGCATGTATATTTAGCCTCTCCCACATAGAAAACTGCATCGAAGACAATGAACCCGATCTATTCGCTATTTAAACTTGGAGAAAGACACCACAATTACCACCACTATTCCACACTCATTGTTTTGTTAGTTTAGTGTATTTTATTGCTGCAACAACTAGCTTTACTTTCTTGTTATTTATTATCATGCAAGGCTATCTCTAGTACTCGTATTGTTGCTCTAGTTTTATTTCCTAGATAATGCAAACGTTTAGTGTGCGTAGAGTTGTATCAGTGGTTGATAGAACTTGAGAGAATATTTATCCTACCTTTAGCTCCTCGTTGGGTTCGACACTCTTACTTATCAAAAAGGCTACACACGATCCCCTATACTTGTGGGTTATCAGTGTTCTGTGAAGCAACCACCAAATTAAAGTTTGGCATTGGTACCAACCCATTTTTCAAAAATACTAGACCACCTTATATGGACAATTTCTCAACCGGTGTCTGGAACCTTTCCGTCCATCCCTCATGAAAAAGACAAATTCCTGCCGAATTGGTAGGAGGTTGCCCAGATTTGAACTACAAGTACATGATATAATGCTTGTGAATTTTTTTAAAATCATTTATAGGTTCACAACATGCTATTTCATCAGAGATCCACTTCAAGTTCAGCGAGGCTTAGTCCTGGGCTAAGAAGCTTCATGCTTGCCGTTAGTCAATTAATTTGTACTAATCTAAAAACAAAATTAAAGCCAACAACCGGGACTAAAGATATGATGAACCTTTAGTCTCGGTTGGAGGCACCAACCAGGACTAAATCTGGATGTGGCGGCAACATGTCAACACTATGTCCTCAGTGGGCAGCACTAAGCTAGTAAATGACAACACTATTTTGGGTGGGTGGTAGCACTATGCCAGGGGTGAGTGTGTCGACATTATGTCATCAGTGCCCGGCACTATGTTGTGCTGCTTAGTCTATAAATAGGTATGCATTCTTGTGAAGAACTGCAACATAGTGTGCGAGACCAGGGACACCACTACGGCAGATCTTCTCGAAGATTTCTTAAGATCCAGTCCTCATACATCTTCGAGGAGCTCGTCGTAGAGGCACTCTCTAATATGTGAAATTAGTTAGCTCCACCAGCATACTGATCTAGCTAGAGAAGATATAAAATGAAAGATGGTGTGCGAGAGCAGGGACACCACTACGGCAGAGCTTCTCGAAGATGTCTTAGGATCCCGTCCTCAGACATTTTCGAGGAGCTCGCCATAGAGGAACTCCCTAATTTAATTTGGTAGCTCCCCGCGTGTTCATGTTTCTGGTTTGCTTAAACGGTCGGTGATTAAAATGCTAGGGCGCCACTATATATCTATATGCCTTCATAGTTTTGGTTCTTATTTTTGTTGCAATGGATTTTGTGACGGCGGATAGAAGAAGAAGAATATTTTGTTGCTCGACGGGGATATGTACATGATATAATGCTTGTGAATTTTAAAAAGAATCATTTATAGGTTCACAACATGCTATTTCATCAAAGATCCACTTCAAGTTCAGCGAGGCTTAGACCCGGGCTAAGAAGCTTCATGCCCGCCGTTAGTCAATTAATTAGTACTAATCTAAAAAATAAAATTAAAGCCAACAACCGGGACTAAAGATATGATGGACCTTTAGTCCCGGTTGGAGGCACCAACCGGGACTAAATGTGGTTGTGGCGACAACATGTCGACACTATATCCTCAGTGGGCAGCACTAAGCCAGTCAATGACGACACTATTTTGGGTGGGTGGCAGCACTATGCCAGGGGTGAGGGTGTCAACATTATGTCATCAGTGCCTGATACTATGTTGTGCTGCTTAATCTATAAATATGTATGCATTCTAGTGAAGAAGTGCAAGATGGTGTGCGAGACCAGGGACACCACTATGGCGGAGCTTCTCGAAGATGTCTTAGGATCCCGTCCTCAGACATCTTCGAGGAGCTCGCCGTAGAGGCACTCTCTAATATGTGAAATTAGTTAGATCCACTAGCATACTGATCTAGCTAGAGAAGATATAAACTGAAAGATGGTGTGCGAGAGCAGGGACACCACTACGGCAGAGCTTTTCGAAGATGTCTTAGGATCCCGTCCTCAGACATCTTCGAGGATCTCGCCATAGAGGCACTCCCTAATTTAATTTGGTAGCTCCCCGGTGTGTTCATGTTTCTGGTTTTCTTAAACGGTCGGTGATTAAAATGCTAGGGTGCCACTATATATATGTATGCCTTCATAGTTTTGGTTCTTATTTTTGTTGCAATGGATTTTGTGACGGCAGATAGAAGAACAAGAATATTTTGTTGCTCGACAGGGATATGTACATGATATAATGCTTGTGAAATTTAAAAAAAATCATTTATAGGTTCACAACATGCTATTTCATCAGAGATCCACTATAAGTTCAGCGAGGCTCAGCCCCGGGCTAAGAAGCTTCATGCCCGCCGTTAGTCAATTAATTAGTACTAATCTAAAAAACAAAATTAAAGCCAACAACCGGGACTAAAGATATGATAAACCTTTAGTCCCGGTTGGAGGCACCAACCGGGACTAAATGTGGATGTGGCGACAACATGTCAACACTATGTCCTGATTGGGAAGCACTAAGCCAGTAAATTACAACACTATTTTGGGTGGGTGGCAGCACTATGCCAGGGGTGAGTGTGTCGACATTATGTCATCAGTGCCCGACACTATGTTGTGCTCTTGGGTGGCAACACTATTTTGGGTGGCAGTACTATTTTGGGTGGGTGGAAGCACTAAGCCAATTTCCATTTTTGAGGTGCCGAATCGGGATGTTCTGTGAAGCAGCCACCAAATTAAAGTTTGGCATTGGTACCACCAAATCGGGGTGTTCTATGAAGCTAATTATCATATAAAGTTTTCATACATCACATAAAGTTTCCATACATTACATAGATTTACATAGGATTTAGGGTATGAATCCTTCGTCGCATATGTCGGTCCCTTGCTTATGATCGCTTCTTAGGCCGTAACCATGGAGCATCTTCTTTGCTTAACGGGATGCTTGGGTCAGTTTTCACGGTGAAGGACAGAATTTCATCAAACTTATCATAATCTGCTGACATGTCTGTCTTGTCCTCGACTCCCGCGATGTTTCTTTTCCCTGAAGAACTATGTGACACCTGGGCTTGATACATTGCAAATGTATCTATAAGTTTTGATGTTCCATGCTTGGTTTTATCTACTTTCTTATGTTTTGTCCACACTTTGGAGTACTTTTCATAGACTTTGTTGGACTAACCTATTAACAAGATGCCACAGTGCCAGTTGCCTGTTTTCTGCTATTTTTGGTTCCAGGAAAGTCAGAAAATCAATATTCTCGAAATTGGACCGAACAAAAGCCAAAGTCGATATTTGACCGGAAGACTCACGGAGCCAAAAGACGAGACGGAGAGGGGCCAGGGGCTGGCCACACCACCTGGTGGCGCGGGCCAGGCCAGGCCGCGCCAGGGGGTGGTGTGGGCCCCTCCGGCACCCCCTCGGTCTCCCCTCTCGCCTATAAGAAGCCTCCCGATACATAAACCCTAAGTCGTCAAGCCTCCAGCCACGAAAAGTTCCGCAGCACCACCACCATCGAAGGGGAGATTCGGGGGACAGAAAGTCTCTGTTCCGGCACCCTGCCGGGACGGGGAAGTGCCACCGGAGCCATCTCCATCGATCTCCACCACCATCTCCATCACCATTTCTGATTCCCATGATGAGGAGGGAGTAGTTCTCTCTCGAGGCTAAGGGTTCAACATGTAGCTATGTGTTCATCTCTCTCTATGCATGATCATATTGTGATCATGAGCTTGTAATCTATAGATCTACCTTGCTACTCAAGTGCTTTAATAGATCTCTTCTCTCCCCATGTGTGTGAAAGTGGCAGCGTGCACACCATGGTGGCACTTAGGGTAGAGATTACAAATACTTGTTATGAGTTATATCTGGAGTTGGATGTCTTTATGAAATTGTGGTGTTTGTTGGACTCATCTAGTGCTCAAGGTGACAGTGTGGGGTTTTCTAGATGAGAAATATGAACTTTGAGGTGTGCTGTTATAGCCCTACCATCGATTAGAGTGTTGAACCAGAGACTAGTTAAGAGTAGTATCATAAAGAGAAGATATTTATATGAGAGTGTTCACTTGTGAAAGTATGATCCCTAGGCCTTGTTTCTAAGCATTGATACACCATTTGCAATTAGATCTGTTACATGTGTTCTTGCTTCCATCTTTATTTCAATTTGCCTTTAGTCTTTTCCCACGTCAACCACACACCAGCAAGCTATTTTTTGGCACCGTTACCACTTATAATTATCCATACCACTTGTATTTCACTATATCTTTGCCGAACTAGTGCACCTATACACCTGACAAGTGTATTGGGTGTGTTGGGGACACAAGAGACTTCTTGTATCTTGATTGCAGGGTTGCTTGAGAGAGAATACCTTTGACCACTTCCTCCCTGAGTTCGATAAACCTTGGGTGATCCACTTAAGGGAAAACTTGTTGCTGTTCTATAAACCTCTGCACTTGGAGGCCCAACAACTGTCTACAAGAATAGAAGTGCGTAGACATCAAGCTATTTTCTGGCGTCGTTGCCGGGGAGGAAAGGTAAAAGTATTCACACCGGAGGATTAAAGAAGAAGAACCACCCACAGCAAACGCCTATTTTCTGGCGCCGTTGCCGGGGAGGTAAGGTAAAAGGTACTCACATCCTCCGGTGTGAGTGCTCGAAGTTATTTCCTTTAGATTCTGCAATTTTGTCTTTCTGTTTCTAGTTTTCACTAGTTAGGCTTAATGGAAAACAACAACAAAATTAGAGAGCTTTATAGTATTTATCTTGAGTTAGGACATGAAGTGTTTGAAGAGAAAATTAAAAAACCTATGGAACTTTATTTGCATGCTAATAGCAATGTTGTTAGTATGAATTCTTTGGACACCATTATTTCTAATGCTATGGAAAAGGCTAAGCTTCGGGAAGCTAGTTTTTATGAAAATGATCTTTTTAGTTCCCCAGCTTTGGAAGATAGTTATTCTATTGCTTATGATGATACCAAACCTCCAATATATGATGATTGCAATGATGAATATGATATTTTCAGTCCACCTACTATTGAGGATAAAATTAATTATGATTACAATATGCCTCCTATATTTGATGATTATGGTGATGAGAATAATAATGATAGCTATTTTGTTGAATTTGCTTCCACCATAATTAATAAGAATGACTATGCTTATGTGGAGAGTAATAATTATTATATGCATGTGGCTCATGATAAGAATGTTTTATGTGATAGTTATATTGTTAATTTTATTCATGATGCTACTGAAAGTTATTATGAGAGAGGGAAACATGGTTTTATGCATCTCAATAATATTAAGTTTCCCCTCTTTATGTTGAAAGTCTTGAAGTTGCACTTGTTTTTCTTTATTATGCTTGTTGCTTTGTGCTTTCATGACTTGTTTATTTACAAGATTCCTATGCATAGGAAGTGGGTTAGACTTAAATGTTCTTTGAATTTTCTTTTTGATGCTCTCTTTTACTTCAATTCATATTTCTTATGTGAGCATCTTCTCAAATTATCATGCCTAACTTAAAGGCGCTAAAGAAAAGTACTTATTGGGAAATAACCCAAAAGTTTTAGATGAGTCTTGGAAGTTATTACCTCTGTAATAACCGCTCCTTATCATTTTTATTTGCTTTTTGTGCCAAGAGTAACCTCTAATGAGAGAGAAGTAATGATTGGGAAAGTTGCTGTCCCGAAACAGATTTCTATGCTTCACCATAAAAATTCTTGTAAAATATCTGTGCATCCTTTTGAGGCGTGCATTTTTGTGATTCTGACCCAGGTTGTTATCTAACTTTCGTTAGTTCAACACTTTTTGATTTGAGCAACATAAGGTCTTCGAAAAAATTCGTCTTTACCTGCTGGTCCGTTTTGACAGATTTCTGCCATTTTCTGCATTTGCTTCTTGTTGGAAACTTTTTGAGTTCTTTTGAGGAATTGAGCTTTTTGAAGGAAGTGATACAGTAGCTTGTGTTTTAATAGAAGTTTATTAGTGTTAGAACTGAACCTAAAATACTTATTATCTTGAGTGCACTAATGTTGCTAATAAAGATTGTGTGAAGTTGTGTATGAAGGAAAAATTTCAGGTGTATGGAAGGAATGAGTAATGAGATGAAGGATGGACTAAAGCTCAAGCTTGGGGATGCCACGCGTGTCACCCCATGAAATATCCAAGAAGTACAAGCGTCAAAGCTTGGGGATGCCAAGGCATCCCCTTCTTCTTCAATAAAAATCCTAGGTTTCTTCCAAACGCTTCATTTTTATTGTTTCATGCATAGTTGTGTTGTTCTTGGAGCGTCTTCTTTTTCATTTTTGTTTTGGTTTTTTGTTTGCTTCGTTTTCTGAATAAATTGGTTGGACCCCCTCTTTCATACATTGGTTTTCAAATAGTTTGGGTTGGATTGGAAAAGAGTAGGAAAGATCATGCTTAAGTGGTAAAGAGAGCTTGTTTTTGACTGTGGCCTATGCTTTGTCATGCCATGCTTGATATTGTTTTGGCTTTATGCTTAGTATTCTTTGCTGTAGCATGACATGTTATAAACGATTGAGATTGCTCAATGTGGCTTTGAAGAATCATGTGTTGTTTTAGCATATTAAAGCATAGTATTGTGGTATTCTCCATTGATGCTTTATTTGGGTTGACTTGGCGCATACTCACACCATGTTATGACTATCCAAAGTCACCATAAGCCTTTATGATCCTTTAGTTTTCAACTTGTAGTATCACTTTATGCTTTGATCAATGATGTTTTGTCGCTCTGCATGATTATGGCCATTATTGCTCTCTTAGTTTGTCGCTCCTAGTCTTTTTCTAGCCTCCACAACCAAGTATGAGTTCCACTCATGCATCCAACTCCCTAAAACAAGTTATTCCAAAGAGTCCACCATACCTACCTACTAGCTTATGCTATTCCAAGTATATTCATGTTTTTGTTTACCTTCCAAATTAAACTTGTTATGAGAAAACTAGTGATTAAAGCTCTTACGAACTTGATGGCACACTTTACTTTTCTCGCCCTTAATAAACATGAACCATTGTGCCGTCTATGTTGTATATGCTTGCACTTATTTTTTGGGGATTAGCAGAACTATGTTGTCATGGGGAACGCTTTCAACATTGCACTAGTACTTTGTACCTAGTTGATATCATGCTCTTTTGTCTATGGATGTCATCAGTGTGAAATGAAAGGGGAGCTTGTATGTCCATGGAGTTATGTATATGTGTTAGAGAAACGCCTGAGCCGCTGGTATAATCCATGTTGACATGGTGGAAACCTGCAGCGTAACCATAATGAGCTGTCTATGAAGCATACTTCTTATAAAAAAGAGTCCTATATTGAGAAAAAAGAGAAAAAGAAAAAAACAGATTATGAAAAGAGGAAAGAGAGAAAAAAGCACCATATTCCCATGGTAAATAAGAAGATTGCTGAGATGCTCGTTGTCTGCTTGCCTTGTCATTTTGATATGGGGATTCTTCCGTATCATCGGGCAAGGGGTACCCCGTTGGCGGTTCTCTATGATACACATGAACTTACGATGACAAGAACTTACCGGTGACTAAACTTGAGTAGCATGAGGAGCGGCCCTCGTATTCAAGGGACATGAGATTTCTAACTTATACTTCGTCAAGCATGTACACCATAGTTTGTTCACTTTAACCTTAATCACTTCAAGATGCTTATGATAGGGGCAATGAGAGCTGAAAGCTATTAAGTACCATAATTTTTGGAAGCTCTTTATGAAACTTGAATCTCTGCTTCCTTCTATGAAGGCCTTTCTTCCACCATTATATTGAGTATCCACCTTCTACCTTTATGCACCTACTTTGAGAGAATAGTGGACATTCTTAGTTCTATGTGCATTGTCCCAAGACTAGTTGATTGATGCATACCTTGATATTGCTTGTTTTAAACTATCTCTATCTAGTCACTCTTATGAACTTTGAAGGTGTCCTATGAATTTATACTTGCTACTCTATGAGGGACAAGCTGAATACTACTATGCTATGTTTTCTTTATGTGAAACAAACAAACGTCTTGCGAAGCATTGTTATTCATGAATCTTTTGTTTATGCCTTTTCATGTTGCAACATAGTTTCTTTGCCTTATTGCTAGAACCTTGTCTTTCATGTTATGATTGAAGTACTATGATCCCAGCTTTGAATGTTTTACAAATACTTTGATCAAGTTTATGATGGTGCATGTTACCTCAAAAATTATTCTTTCTTTTATCACTTACCTACTCGAGGACGAGCAGGAGTTAAGATTGGGGATGTTGATACATTTCAAATGTATCTATAATTTTTGATGTTCCATGCTTAGTTTTATCTACTTTCTTATGTTTTGTCCACACTTTGGAGTACTATTCATAGACTTTCTTGGACTAACCTATTAACAAGATGCCACAGTGCCAGTTGCCTATTTTCTGCTGTTTTTGGTTCCAGGAAAGTCAGAAAATCAATATTCTCGGAATTGGACTGGACAAAAGCCAAAGTCGATATTTTATCGGAAGACTCGCGGAGCTAGAAGACGAGAAGGAGAGGGGCCAGGGGCTGGCCACACCACCTGGTGGCGCGGGCTAGGCCAGGCCGCGCCAGGGGGTGGTGTGGGCCCCTCCGGCACCCCCTCGGTCTCCCCTCTCGCCTATAAGAAGCCTCCCGATGCATAAACCCTAAGTCGTCAAGCCTCCAGCCACGAAAAGTTTGTAATCAAGTAGATCGACCTAGCTACTCATGTGCTTTAATAGATCTCTGTTCTCCCCATGTGTGTGGAAGTGACAGCGTGCACACCATGGTGGCACTTAGGCTAGAGATTACAAATACTTGTTATGAGTTATATTCGGAGTTGGATGTCTTTATGAAATTGTGGTGTTTGTTGGACTCATCTAGTGCTCAAGGTGACAGTGTGGGGTTTTCTAGATGGGAAAGATGAACTTTGAGGTGTGCTGTTATAGCCCTACCATCAATTAGAGTGTTCAACCGGAGAGTAGTTAAGAGTAGTATCATAAAGAGAAGATATTTATATGAGAGTGTTCACTAGTGAAAGTATGATCCCTAGGCCTTGTATCTAAGCATTTATACACCGTTTGGAATTAGATCTGTTACATGTTTGCTTGCTTCCATCTTTATTTCAATTTTCCTTTAGTCTTTTCCCACGTCAACCACACGCCAGCAAGCTATTTTCTGGCACCGTTACCACTTATAATTATCCATACCACTTGTATTTCACTATCTCTTCGCCGAACTGGTGCACCTATACACCTGACAAGTGTATTGGGTGTGTTGGGGACACAAGAGACTTCTTGTATCTTGATTGCAGGGTTGCTTGAGAGGGAATACCTTTGACCACTTCCTCCCTGAGTTCGATAAACCTTGGGTGATCCACTTAAGGGAAAACTTGCTGTTGTTCTACAAACCTCTGCACTTGGAGGCCCAACAACTGTCTACAAGAATAGAAGTGCATAGACATCAGGGCTCATCATCTGATGTATTCGTTTCCTTATTTTTTATTTTTTTCGGTCTAGAGGACATGTCCTTCACATAAAAAATCTGAGCCACATCATTGGCTAGGACGAATGGTTCGTCTCTGTAACCAATATTCTTGAGATGCACTGTTGTCATTCCGTACAGCTGGTCTACCTTTACCCCTTCTCCATTCATGTTGACCCAACTGCACCGAAACAAAGGGACCTTACAAGTAGGTCCATAGTCAAGTTCCCATATCTCCTCTATGTAACAATAGTATGTGTCCCTTTTCCAATTCTCGCATGTTGCATCAAAGCAGACACCACTGTTTTGGTTGGTGCTCTTTTTATCTTGGGCAATCGTGTAAAATGTATTCCCATTTATCGCATACCCTTGGAAAGTCAATACAGTCGCAGATGGTGTCGCGGCCAACAAGTAGAGCTGATCTCCAATAGTGGTGTCATTCATGAGATGTAATTGCAACCAAGTGCCAAAAGTCTCCATGTGATTTTATTTAATCCAGTATTCATCCTTCCCCGGGAACTTGGAGCGTACAACATTCATGTGTTCCTCGATATACGGAGCCACGAAGGTAGAACTTTGTAGAACTGTGTAGTGTGCTTGATTCAAAGAATGCCCGTCCCTAAATATCATTGCTTTCTTTCCTAGCTTGCCTTTTCCACTCAATCTCCCCTCATACCGTGATTCAGGAACACCAATCGGCTTAAGGTCAGGAAGAAAGTCTACACAGAACCCAATGACCTCCTCCATTCCATAGCCCTTGGAGATGCTTCCTTCTGTCCTAGCACGGTTATGAACATATTTTTTTAAGACTCCCATGAACCTCTCAAAGGGGAACATATTGTGCAGAAATACATGACCGGGAATGTAAATATCTTCGACTAGGTGAACTAAGAGATGCGTCATAATATTGAAGAAGGACGGGGGGAACACTAACTCAAAACTGACAAGACATTGGACCACATCCTTCTGTCGCCTTTCTAGACTTTCTCGATTGATTACCTTCTGAGATATTGCATTGAGGAATGCACATAGCTTCACAATGGCTAATCAAACATTTTCCGGTAGAAGCCCCCTCAATGCAACTAGAAGCAACTGTGTCATAATCACGTGGCAATCATGAGACTTCAGGTTTTGAATTTTTTTTCTCTGCCATATTTATTATTCCCTTTATATTTGACGAGAAGCCAACCGTGACCTTGATACTGTAAAGGACTTCAAAAAAGATTTCCTTCTCTGCTTTGGTAAGAGCGTAGCTGCTTAAGTATTCACGTCCTTTATCAGTATGCTTGTTGTATGGGTCTTTGATACGTTGCTGGTCCTCCTGTGCTTTTGGTGTATCTTTTGTCTTCCCATACATGCCCAGGAATCCTAGCAGGTTCACACAAAGATTCTTCATCACGTGCATCACGTCCATTGAAGAACAGACCTCTAGGTCTTTCCAATACTCAAGCTCCCAAAATATAGATTTCTTTTTCCACATGGCCGTGTGTCCGGTAATGGGGTCTTTCGGACAAGATTGACCGCCAGGACCCTTTCCAAAGATTACTTCTAGGTCCTTCACCATACCAAATACATCAGCACCTTTAGGGAGCTTAGGATTCTTCCGGTAATCTACCTCACCGTTGAAATGCTTGCCTTTCTTTCTTACTTGATGATTGGTCGGAAGAAATTTACGACACCCCGGGTACACAACCTTCTTACATTTATCCAAATATGTACCTTTAGTCTTATCTAAATAGTGTGTGCCTGCATTGTATCCCTTGTTTGACTATCCTGAAATGTTACTAAGAGCAGGCCAATCATTGATGGTTACGAACAACAACGCTCGTAGGTCAAATGGCTCCTGTTTGTGCTCATCCCACACCTTTACACCTGGTTCTGCCCACAACTGCAAAAGTTCATCGACTAATGGCCTTAGGTACACATCAATGTCGTTGCCGGGTTGCTTCGGTCCTTGGATGAGCACTGGCATCATAATGAACTTCCACTTCATACACAACCAAGGAGGAAGGTTGTAGATACATAGAGTCACTGGCCAGGTGCTGTGACTGCAGCGCTACTCCCCAAAAGGATTCATGCCGTCTGTACTTAGACCAAACCATAAGTTCCTCGCGTCACCTGCAAAGTTCGAGTACTTTCTCTTGATGTTTCTCAACTGCGACCTATTGGCGGGGTGTCTTAGTTTCCCTTCTTTCTTACGCTCTTCTTTGTACCATCGCAACAACCTGGCATGCTCTTTGTTTCTGAACATACATTTCAACCGTGGTATTATAGGAGCATACCACATAACCTTAGTAGGAACCCTCTTCCTGGGGGGCTCGTCATCGCCCTCAACATCACCAGGGTCATCCTGTCTGATCTTGTATCGACATGCAGTGCATACCAGGCATTTATCCATATTCTCGTACTTCTCACCGCGGTACAGGATGCAGTCATTAATGCATGCATGTATCTTCTCCACATCTAATCCTAGAGGGCAGATAGTCTTCTTTGCTTCGTACGTTGTCTCGGGCAGCTCATTATCCTTTGGAAGCTTTGGCTTCATTATTTTCAGTAACTTCTCAAATCCCTTGTCAGATAAGCCAGTCTCTACCTTCCATTTCAGCAGTTCAAGTGTGGTACCGAGCTTTGTGCTGCCATCTTCGCAATTTGGGTACAACAACTTTTTGTGATCCTTTTGCATGGCCTCCAACTTAAGCTTCTCCCTTTTTGTATCACATTGTTGCTTTGCATCAGAAATGACCCAACCAAGACCATCAGCGGGCTCATCCGATGCTCGTTGTTCTTCTTCATTGCCGCCTCCCTCTTCTTCATTGTCTTCCATTGCAGTATCACCATATTCTTCAGGGGACATAGGATAGCTGTCATCATCCTCCTCTTCTTCATTTTCTTCCAGCCTAACCCCTCTTTCTCCGTGCATGGCTGCGGTGACCTAGCATACCACTACATGATGTAGTACACTATAGTCGTTGACATAACACCAATGAAACACCGTTCACTAGTATTACATCCCTCAGAGTGGTACAACATAAATACAGTAGGTCCAAGACATGACTATAGATTACAACTCGACTCTTTACAAAAGATCCAGAGAACACTCCAGGTTAAAGAGAGAAAAATAACTTCTTACAAAGAAGAACCAGAAATAATAACTCAGAACTATCTAGTAACTAAGACTAGCATCTAAACTATTTGGCTTGCCATTGCTGCTATTGCAATGCTCTATAGAAATAGGTTTTATGGCTAGAGAATCTACTTCTAAAACCAACACTTTATCTTCACTTTAGCTGATGTATATGTTGATTTCATTGACTTTATTGAAGAACTTGAGTTATCGATGATGGTTTCTTGAGCAGGAATTGATGTTGACGTCGTCTTCAATGGCTTAGAACCTAGCAAGGGTTAAGAAGGTACGGTTGAGTACGAGCGTACTCAGCAAGTTCACTAAAAAGGAGTGTATGATGCACTATCTCTACAGCCACAGACCAGAGGTCGTAAGAAATGCAGGTTTTCGTAAACATTTCTTCAAAGATTGCTTTTATTCTGAAAACTATGTCCGACAGCCTTCACAGGTTGACCAGAACTTTATGGAGTTCCTTTCCTGCCGTGTTCGTAGCTCCTTCCTAGAACAGGGAGTAACATGTCACAATAATTACACTCTGCAGAGGTGCGTCACCTTTCCCACAAGAGACCTTAGCCTTGTTGCACAACCAAGTCATGACCTTGTCCATACTTCCTTGGTATGGGGCCCAGTCTAAGATCCAAGCCAATCACTGCCCTCTCCGCGACCCCATATATCTGCATGATCCTCCGGGGCTGACTACACCTCCGTTAAGCCTCCAATTAGGGCAAGCTATAACCCTGGTGAGTTCCCGAAGACTCTATGAAGTGGTGATGCCCCTAGTAAGCTCCATAAAAGGCCCGACTATACCTCCGGCAGCCACTCATAAATAATCTAGAGACCAAAATCATGGGGCCTAAGGGTTCCCACCCATATGTTGGATGCATACCAGGAATCCCAACGTCACGATAAGGTCATCTTGCCTCCATATGAAAGGAAGAAGATACAACTGACTTCTCCGTCCCATTCCAAATCTCATGGTTGACACGTGATATACGGCGCTAGAATCACTGGAGACATTGGTTGTTAAGTCCTAGATATTATGTTCCTTTACCACTAGAACTGTATCAGTAGATTATTACCATCTGGAAAATTTTTCATAATCATATTATTATGAAAATAGTGTTTTCTGTCCTTTTTGAAATGCAGGTGATGACACTGTTGAGTTAAAAGCATAGAAAATAATCAAAGGACATGAGCAAGTTGTGAACTTGCCTTTTGTGATTGCAAGATTATGCACTCACGGTCTTCAAGACAATAGAAGATCCAAATTCTGTAAACAACATCATTGGTTCGGTAAGGACTAATGTTTAAAGAAGCAAGATGCAATTATGCATAAGTAATGCAATGCAAGTTTGAGAAACACGAATCCCTGTGACAGTCGTATCTAATCTAGGTTTTGGAAACTAGAAATGAGTTCTTTAGAATGTGTTGCACTTTTATAACAGATTTACACATGTGCTTCTTATTAAGGCTTGTGAGAGTGTGTGAAACAATAAGTGAAAACAAAAAGTAGTATAGTATATTAAAACATTCAAATGGATCATGTTATCTAAAATATTTCTTAAACAAGATTAAGAATCAATTAGAGTCTTTATAGAAGTGTTCAAGGTTTACTTTTAATGTTGCTTAAAATAATAACTTTTGGGGAAAGATTACTTTTACAAAGTAAAAAATATTCAAACTTAAAACTAATACTTTAAGGTTTTCTTATTAGCTAAGATTATTAAAAAGGAAGACATTACTACATTAAACAATTATAGCATAAGTGGATGCATTTACCTTTCTATTTTAAAACCAATGGTTATACTTAATAAGTAAGTAATAGGTATTACTTCAATTACTTTGGAGCTTGGTTCAAATCTTGGAGTGGTTTTCTGAAACTGATGAAGGAATTGGTAAATAAAAGTTTGGTAATATTACAAGTGCATAGGATTCTTGTGATAAACAATATACTATTTTAGTTGATTTTATAATTGGTAAAATCTTTTTAGGAAAATTTAAATACCTTTAATTTGAGATGATAGTTTTAGTAGATGTATTTTAAAAATGGTTTTACCTATTTTAACTTCACTTAAACATTAATTGACTTGTGATTACATTTTTAGACTTAAAATAATAATGCTAAAGGTAATAGTAAAGTTTTTCATTTTTTCTAATGAATTAAAATAAAAGAAGAGGGTTTAAATAAGATTTGTTGTACTTTTATCTTTTATTTTATTCCAAAAGTGAGAGTTGACATTTTTAATGTGTAGAATTTATTTTTGTGATCATTTTTGTCTATTCTAAGTGTTTTTGCGAATTGTAAATAATAAGATATGTTTTTTATAAGTTTATTCACTTTATAAATACTAAATAAATAATAAATATTGGCTAAGTGGTACAAAAATAATTTAAACAAGTTTGTAAATGAAGATTTTGTTTTTATAAGAATTTTAGTATATTATTTATATTTTTCTTATTTACAAATATTAAAATATGAATTTTTAAAGTATTATTACTTGTAAAATCTTTATTAAATAATAGTTATTTAAATAATTAACACAATAATATTTGAGAATAAGGTTAAATTATAGATTTTGTTTTTCTAAGCATTTGGATACATTATATACATTTTCTGAATTATAAAACAAAAGTTATAAATTAACAAGATTTAATCATTTTATTATATTTCTGGAGATTATTATATTTGATGTATACTATTTAAACTATTTACCTGACTGACAATACTTTTTGTACCTAGGTTTTTCTTACCCTTAGTCGCTGACCAGTGGGGTCAGGGACACGTCATTCGCCACATGGGCAATGGACCAGTCAATGGTGACGCCCGGTTTTTCTCACCCACCTCAATTCTACCTAGAGACACAAACAAGTGGGGTCAGACCACATCGGCTGCCACGTGAGCAACGACCAGGTCAAACTGAGCTGAGGTGGCATGGATGATGTCCGCCTGATGTCGTGGTGACATCAGCGATGGCCTCCACCACCAGATCGAGGTCACTGGTGGCGATCCTGACCATCCCTGCTCGCGAGAGGGTTTGTGTTGGATGCGGACGTGCACGCTGAGCTGTTTAGTGGTGGGGACACCATTTCTAGGTCACCGGAGTACTGATTGCGATGGCGAACAGCGGCGCTGCACGACGGTCTACGGCATGACTGTGATGCAAAACGAAAGAGGATTCGAGGGGGGTATTAGAAGACACATTGACTCACCAGGAATGCGGTGGTACGGTCGATGAAGTGAATGGTGACCGGAATCGACAGGAAACTCTGGTGAACGGCGGCGGCAGTGAGATATCGATTGAGCCAACTGAGAGCTCCCTGGCCTGGCCTGGGAGAACAAGGACTTCAAGGTGGTTCCAACGGTTCCCTCAGAACTCCAAGGTGATCTCGGAAACAGCGGTGACTCAGAGCTCCGGCGAGGTAAGGTTTCGGTGGATAAGGAAGGAGGAGGAAGAATAGAAGATAGGGTTTGCTCTGCGTGTGGACGGGTTCTTATAGACGAGAGAGGCGTTGGTAGAATGAATCACAACGCAGCGATCATCTCAGCGGCGGCGAACGGTGAAGCGCTCGCCAGCGAGCTACTTCCCGGCGCGGTCCTTCTGGCGAGAGGAAGAAGAAAGGAAAAAGAACTAGTGAAAGGGTACCTGGGCTTGGGCCATGCTGGGTCGGTGGGCTGCTACGAAGTGAGATGGGCGGTGGTTAATAAGAAGTGGGCTACGAGCAGAAACTGGTTTCTTTCTTTTCTTTTACCATTTTCTGTTTTCTCTTCTTTTACAAAGTCTTTTTAAATTTGATTTTCTTCAGGGATTTAAATATCCAGAGATTTTGTAAATTATAAATATTATTGTATAAAAGAATTATACTATTTCCCCTGCATTTCTTATTGTATATAAGATATTTTATAACTATATGAAGGGTTCTTTTTTTAGTAAATATAATTTAGGTTTCTTAGGGTTTGTTTATTTTAGTAAGATTTCACAAATATGATTCTGATTTCTCTTGGCAATCTTAATAGCATTGGTTTAAATGTGTACCATGTATATAGAATTTTGTTCCCACTTATCATCATAAAGGATTTATCTAAATTTATTATAAGGAATTAATACTTGTGGTTTTTAATGGGATGATATAAGTTTCATGGTCCTCCATATTTGGTGATTTGCCAAATCCAATTCTAATTGATTTGTAGTGTTTAGAATTACCACAAAACATTTACCTAATGTGACCTTGATGGTTCTATGAGATTAGGTTCTTCATCAGGGTTTAAGACAATAAACTGGACAAGGCTTCTCATACACTCACTTGGTTCTCTAATTACCTTTTAGACATTTCATTTGACTAAGAGATAGCATCCATTTGATTCTAGGGTCTTGAATAATACAGTAGACATGATCTTGGTTAAGGCTTGTAAAGAATCCTTACCTTAATACCTCACTAAGGATATCTTGAGATAAGGAATTCCTTTCCTAAATTATACTCTAGATATCTCTCTTATCTTATTCACAAAGATCACATCTTTCTGAATAAGACAATCATCTGACACCACCATATCCATCACTATATGATGACATGGTCATGCTACTTCAACATTACTCCATTCTTACTCCTAGTATATAACTCCTCTTAATTAACTACCATTGATGCACCTATCAATGTAGCTAATACTAACTCCATCTATTAACTTCCTTAAACTTCATACTAGAACTACTTCCAAGGTTTGCAAGACTACAATCCTCACTATACATAACAAAGGATATCAATCCTTTGAAACAGGTTTAGTACTACTCCCTTAATACCAGTTGTCCTTGTATTAACTTGGTAATCTATTATACTTCCAACTACTCCATACAACTCATCAAATACTTCATCAAACTCTAGCTTGACTTCTAATGATCAAGCTAGATGATTCAGCTTACTAGGACCTGCCTAACTTGGTATATTCATAACTCTTCTTCAACACCTAATCATCTATTCTCAAGGGACTTGAGAGTAATGACAACCATCCTTTGATCATACAAAGCTTAAGCTTTTGTTTGATCAAGATTTATACTCAACTAAGTAGTAAACTTGTATTAGTCTCTCTATAGACCTATCTTGTCAAGCAAGCTTATTCTAAGTCTATATCCACTTGTCCTAACAAGATTTTTATCTAATGTACTAATACTACTAGCTTTCTCATAGCTCCATGATCACTAGTTACTTCCTGGTTTAAATACTGCTTCTAGTTAACTTAGGAGTGAGTTAACTCCTCCAACATCAAATGGTTTGATCTCCACTAAGGATCACATTCCATTGATGATGGTACACTCAACCATATCTAGTTCTTCCTTCAGATTAACTTACTCAAAGTATTTGGAAGATCAACACAATAAGCCAAAGGCTATGAGTCAATAAGTTCTAGGTCAAGAATTTATCACTCAATAATGATGATCCATTGACACTAGGATTTGGTCAAACAGGAATGTCACATATTATCATGGCACTAAGGGTATGTAATGGATGGTCTTGGCTTGACTTCCGTTTCTACTCTATTTATAATAAGAGTTACTGTTTAGAAGCTACCATGATTCTCATGGTAGGAATAACTATGGAAAACAAGTGTTTCAAGATTTAGTTATAGAGTTTCTTTTTCTTAAGTTGTAAGCTTAACTTTATATACAGAGTTTATGGTAGGTAATAAATTAATATCATCTTTAGAATATTAAGTATTCATCCTTGAGTTGTAGTATGGAATACCATGTAATGATCTCTAGAAGATCAAGTACTCCTTATTAAGTATTGTGTTGTGACTTAGTTTTATTACATTTGATCTACCCTTAGATCAAATTATATTACCCAAAGATAAGTTTTACCAAAGGTCATATTGAAACTTATCGCAGTCAACTTGATGATCTACTTTAGTTCCACCAAGTTAAGAGAAGCTTCAATCACTTTGGCAAGTTTTATTTAAAAGTGCGAAAATTATCCGGATTTTCTATGTATGAATGCAATACACACACCTATGTTCAGCTTATTTCTAAGCTCTAATGCTAGGATGTTACAATGGCCCAACAATAATATTCGGGCATGAAACCTCTCCAAAGCGGATGGCTTTGAAGGATTCTCAGGGCAGAGTGCTCCGCCACGTTCCGACAGTCGACGCAGGGACAAGGCATAAAATTATCCACTTTGTTTGCCTAGCCAAATCGATAAATTTATGCAGGCCTGCAATAAAATCGGAATAGCGTCGGTCGTTGTACATCCATCACATCCGCGCATCGATATGCGTCATAATAATTAACCATGACAATGACATCGTGAATAGTGAAATGACCACCCTACATGGACACATGCAATATTTTTGTATTAATTAGAGATAAAGAAGATAAGGTTCCTAACCCCGGCCGAGGATACCGTGTTGTGCGAACTTAAGCGTGACTCAGACATTTTGTCGAACACCTTGTGTGCAGTGTGAAGAAAAAAAACCTAGCATCCACCTCCCACACAAAATTCCAGAAAAAATAAGTGGACGGGCTGGGCTGATTTATAGCCAGGGGAGGGTTTTTGGTCCCGGTTAATGCTACAAACCGGGACCAGAGCCCCTCCCCCGCGACACGTGGCGGCCCAGCAACGCGCCCCCACCCAGGTCATTGGTCCCAGTTAATGGCACGACCCGGGACCAATGGGGTGGGGGCGTTGCTGGGCCACCACGTGTCGCGTGGAGGGGCTTTGGTCCCGGTTCGTGGAATGAACCGGGACCAATGCCCACTTCGCTTCGTCGTCCTCGTGTACAAATAGGAGGCCACGGCGCGTCGCTTTCGCCATCGCCTCGACCTCTCTGCAATCTCCACAGTGCCATCGCCTCGCCCTCTGCACCTCTCCACCGCGCCGTCGTCTCGCCCCCCTCCCTCTCCAATCTCCACCGCGCCGCCATGGAGGTGCCCACACTCAACTTCTACGAGGCGGCGATGTTCGCGTACTATGACATCCTCGTGCCACCGCGCGCGACGGTGCCCGCCGGATGGCGCATCAGGTACGCGGATGTGCTGGTGGCTCCGCTTCTCGTCCCCGGCGGATACGAGATGGAGAGCTTAATCGCGGAGCGTCGCCGCCAGGTGCCCGCGTAGAAGAGGGCGTTGCCCCGGTACGCGGCGGCCAGCCCGTACTGGCCCCGGCTGTTCAAAAAGGAGTGGAAGGCCAAGATTGGCAACCCCATCGTTTATGGGCACATGGTGCACCCGGATCCACAATTGAGAAGGGCGGGAGAGGTTCTGGTCCGTCCCTGGACGGACCATCTACACCGCCATCGACACCGCTCGCCGCGCAGAGGAGCTCTGTCTCCCAAACAATGTGGAAATCGTGGAGGTTTCGTCCGACGATGACGAGGAAGTTGGCGGCTCGAAGGACAGCGGCAGCAGAAGTGAAATTGTCGACTAGGAAGAATTTGTAAAATCGCACCTTTGTTTAGAAAGAATTTGTGGTTGAATTAATAAAATATTTCAATTTAGATCTTTGTCTCGTTTAATTTGTGGAAGATTTTTTTAAAAATACTGATCAATTCAATTTCTGCCTCAAATTAATTTCTGCCTCGATTCAATTTCTGCCTCGAATTAATTTAGATCTTTGTCTCGAATTGCGGACCGTCGAGGGGTTTTTGGTCCCGGTTCGTCGCATGAACCGGTAACAATGCTCCACAGAGCGTCACGTGTGCGTCGCGGTGGCATTTGACCCCAGTTCATGCCACGAACCGGGACCAATGCTTAGAGATGAACCGGGATCAATGTCCAGGCGGCATGAACCGGGACCGGTGCCTGGCATTGGTTCCGATTAAGGAAACGTACCGGGACCAATGATATTTGGGTGCTGGACCAAAGACCCTTTTTCTACCAGTGCAGAGTGCTGACCCGCGCTTGAAGTTGATAACCATCAGAACTGCTCAATAACAAACATAACTGCACCAGCAGTGGCAAAGTACCCTTTATTATCTGTTAGTTCCCGACACCATATATGAATTTTAAATGAGAAACAAAAAAAGTTGACTTTATAATTTGGCATATAAGAACCAGCAGTATTAGATTAAAGAAGACTTATTAAACCTACTAAAATATCAAAGTAATACCTATATACTGTTGAATTATTAGGCAGAATTTCCACAGATATTTCTAGAATATAGATCATGACTATAACAACTACAATTATGTTAACCTCTAACATACTAGATATAATCATCAATACGAACAGCAAGATACAAAACCAGCCATAGTATGACAACAGATAGGATCACGGTATACGTACTGATCAGTTGTCAATGAAGTCGCG
Organism: Avena eriantha; assembly: GCA_910589775.1. Lineage (NCBI taxonomy): Eukaryota > Viridiplantae > Streptophyta > Magnoliopsida > Poales > Poaceae > Avena > Avena eriantha. The sequence continues at coordinate 324,871,235 of OU342743.1, read as the reverse complement.
TTGGTGCAGCGGTTGCGGTAGCCTGTCGAAGAAGACAACGTTGAAGACGAGTCGCCCTTGGACTAGGAGATTGCCCAGGAAAACGCGCCATGATGACGAACTTGAGCAGTTGCATGGAGCGCTTCCCAAAAACCTTATTCACTCTCTCCCATACAGGATCGCAAAGGCGAGTGGTTCCGGAGACCTGCTCTCCCGTCCGCCGGTACACGCGGACGCATGGGGTGGAGTAGACTACGATGGCGGTGCAAGCAGAGAGGAGGCAAAATCCTAGATTGGTTTTCGGTGTGTTCGTGGTGGAAGCCGCACATGCGTTTATATAGAGCGGCTTGGAAAACCCGCACAAGACATGGTGTGGAACAAGCCCACGTCACGCACGTTCGGGTCGGTTATAGATAGCCCACGATCCTAGAGCGACCCGTATCTACTAACTGTTGACACGTTTGTCAAAACCGCACCAGTTTTCCCAAGCAGCAAAAATAAAGCTCGGTTTGATTCCCGCGGCGCGCACGCGGGCGGGCGAGTGTCGTCGTCGGAGGAGCGCGTGTGTACTTCTCCTCTTCTCACTCACTTTACTAAGTGGTGAAGCACTCAACCTTATAAGGTGGTGTAACTCTCCTCCAACTTTCCATGTGGGACTAAACTTTAGCTCCCACTCCACTCACACATGAGCTGCCACCAACTTGGGCCAAATCATACATGGCCTTCCACACACATGGGCTTTGAGATTTAGGAAAATCTAAAATCACACATGAGTTTATTTAGATTATCCCATTATTTCTAACAATTCCCCACCAGAATGACCATTTGACGATTTTCCAATTCTCTCTACTTGTTTATATACCCGTGTTTCAGCAGAGACTGTTAAGTTGAACTTCCGCATAGAATCTTGAGCTACGTCTATCAGCAACTTGAACAATGGACGAACCTTGAATTGCAAGACTGGTGCCAATAGATTTCACTCAAAATCTTAACTAGTACCTGGCTACCAGTAGCCTACCACGCGGGTTGGAGCATATGCGTCATACTCCCTGGCCTCTTCATGAGTTTACTAGAGACCACCCAAGTCTCATAGACCGCGATGTTTACAGTCGAGCTCATATAGGTGTGTTCTTTCAAGAATGTCCTGTAGGACGACATCTTTGCTAGTTATAGCCAACATAAACACATTAAGACATGTTGCCAACCTGCCTTACAAATTTTGAGAGTTATGCATCTTCACATAGAGAGGATAACAAAATACTCTCCTCACTCAGACCACTAGCTTGTTCTTCCCAGATCCTAATTCACGGGATCTCTGATCACATAGGTTTGGTTACCACTATGGTGTGACATCCATGGGTCTCAACCCCATCGCCCTCGATGCATTTTGTATCACAATTCATGATAGTACCTTTGTAAAGGGATCTGCCAGGTTTTTATCTGTTTAAATATACGTAACAGTTATTACTCCGGAGTTTCTCAATTTCTTGACAGATTCCAAACGTATCTTGACGTGTCTTGATGACTTCGCATTATCCTTAGAATTGTTCAGTTTGACAATAATGGTTTGGTTGTCACAATTCAAAAGGATTGCTGGCACAGGTTTTTCCACCACAGGCAAGTCCATCAAGAGCTCACTCAACCATTTTGACTCAACAGTGGCTGTTTCTAAAGCAGTAAGTTCTTCTTCCATAGTTGACCTTGTCAATATGGTTTGTCTATGAGATCTCCATGACACTGCTCCACCTCCAAGGGTAAACACATACCCGCTCATGGCGTTGAGTTCATCAACGTCAGAGATCTAGTTCGAATCACTATATCCTTCAAGCACAACAGGATGCCCTGAATAGTGAATCCCATAGCTCATTATACCACATAGATAGCACATGACCCTTTCAAGTGCATGCCAATAATCAATACCTGGGTTAGACATGAACCTACTCAACTTTCTCACAACAAAAGAGATATCGGGTCTTGTAGCGCTTGCTAAGTATATGAGAGAACCAACAATTTGTGAATATTTCAACTGATCTGTTGGTTCCTTCCTATTCTTTCGCAATGTCAAACTGGGATCATAAGGTGTTGGAGAAGTCTTGCCATCAATAAAGACAAAACGGCTCAAGACCTTCTCAACATAATGAGATTGCATTAAAGTAACCCTATTCTCGTTCTTAATAAGCTTGATGTTCAGAATCACATTAGCCTCTCCCAGATCTTTCATGTCAAAACTCTTTGACAGGAAAGACTTGACTTCATTTATCACATTCATGTTTGTACCAAAGATCAAAATATCATTCACGTACAAACATAATATAACACTATCGCCCCCACCATGGCGATAATACACGCACCTATCAGCTTCGTTGATGACAAAGCCAGCAGAAAGTAGAGTTCCGTCAAACTTCTCATGCCATTGCTTAGGTTCTTGTTTCAGGGCATATAAAGATTTTAACAACTTGCACACCTTTGTCTCTTCACCTTTTACCACAAACCCATCCAACTGATCCATATAGATCTCCTCTTCCAATTCTCCATTAAGGAAAGCTACCTTCACATCCATTTAATGAACGAGAAGACCATAGGAGGCAACCATGGATAGTAGTACTCGAATGCTGGTTAGTCTAGCGACAGGTGAATAGGTGTCAAAGTAGTCTTCGCCTTCCTTTTGTGTGTAGCCCTTTGCTACAAGACGTGCCTTGTACTTCTCAATAGTATCATCAAGCCTTAGCTTCTTCTTGAACACCCACTTACAGGCCACAGGTTTACAGACATAGGGACGTTCTGATAGTTTCTAAGTTCCATTAGAAAGAATCGAGTCCATCTCATTTTGGATAGCTTCTTTCCAATCATCTGCATCTATAGATGCATATGCCTCAACAATGGATCCAGGAGTATCGTCCACAAGGTACACGATGAAATCATTACCAAAGGATTTTACAATCCTCTATCTCTTACTCCTCGTGGGAGGTTCATCATCATCCTTCTCTAGGACTTTCTCATGTGGTTATTCAAAATTCTCAAAGATGTACTACATTTAGAAAGCATTCCAAAAGAAATTTTAGCAGTGCTATGCATATCTTTCACAGGAAACATATTCTCAAAGAATGTTGCATCACGAGATTCCATTATAGTATCAACATGCATATCAGGAACCTCAGATTTAACCACTAAAAATCTATAGCCTACACTCCGTGGAGCATATCTTAGAAAGATACAATCCACTGTCTTTGGGTCCAAGTTTGCATTTCTTGGGAATCGGTATGTTGACCTTCGCCAAACACCCCCAAGTACGCAAATACGAAAGTGATGGTTTTCTCCCAACCCACTCCTCATAAGGGATGTTTTATTTATTCTTGTTAAAAACTCTATTCAGGATATGACATGAAGTCAACAAAGCCTCCCACCACCATGCCTTTGATAAACCAGCAGTGGCTAACATGGAATTCCCCAAGTCAGTCAGCATGTGGTTTTTCCTCTCGGCAACCCCATTTGATTAAGGCAAGTAGGGAGACATCCTCTCATGAATAACGCCATGTTCCTCACAGAATTCATCAAAGATTTTGGACAAATATTCACCACCATGATCCGACCTAAGACATTTGATATTTCTCTCTAGTTGGTTTTCAACTTCGGCTTTATAAATTTTAAAGTATTCTAAAGCTTCATCTTTAGTGTGCAAAAAATAAACATAGCAGTAGCTAGTCGCATCATCAATCAATGTCATGAAATATCTCCTTTCACCTTTTGTCAACACACCATTTATCTTGCATAGATCAGAATGTATGAGTTCTAGAGGTGCCAAGTTTCTCTCCTCAGCAACCTTGTGAGGCTTTCGAGGTTGCTTTGATTGCACACAACTATGTCACTTAGAACCTTTGGAAATAGTGAAATTCGGAATTAAACTCATGTTGGACATCCGAGACATCGAACCAAAATTCATGTGACATAAATGAGAATGCCAAATACTGGTATCATCATTAATATCTCCACAAATATGATTCACGGATTTATTACAAAACTCTGAAAGTGAAAACCGGAACAAGCCTCCGAACTCATAACCTTTACCAATAAATTGTCCATGTTTGGAAACAACGACTTTAACAAAACCTTGAACCCATCTATGCATTGAAGGGAACCACTAACGAGATTCTTGTTCATAGTAGTGACATGTTGCACGTTCCTCGACTGCACGATCTTTCTGGAAGTAAACTTTAGATCCACCGTGTCAACACCACGAATAGAAGCATGTGATCCATTCCCTATTAGGACGGATAAATCCCGAGCGACTTGATAAGAAGTGAACATAGATATGTCATCACACACATGAACAATAGCACCCATATCAATCCACCAACATGGTGATTGAAACACTGAAAGAACAGTAAATAAATTACCGTACCCATCCGTGTTGCTAGCGGTGACGATGTTGACAGTCTTTCCATTTTTCCCTCTACGATCTGCATGTTCTGGGCAGTCCTTGGAAAAGTGTCCGAGCTCTCCACAGGTAAAGCAACCTAGCTCAGCCTTGTTCGGCTTCTTCTTGTTCTTGAAGGTTGTAGTCTTTCTAGGCTTGTTGAAGGAGGGCTTATAGTTCCCTTTGTTCTTGCCGAAGGTCCTCTTCTGACCATGTTGGCACTAGACTGACCCTCGCCTTCTTTCTCAGCAGTGTCCTTAGCCCAAGCCTTCTCCTCAACATCAAGAGACGCTATCAAGTTTTTAACCGATATCTCTTGTCTCTTATGCTTGAGAGTTGTGGCGAAGTTCCTCCATGAAGAAGGCAACTTTGTAATAATGCACTCAGCCACAAACTTGTCGGGTAAGTTACACTTAAGGATTTCAAGATCCTTGGCAAAGCATTGTATCTCATGAGCTTCTTCGACTACAGAACGATTGTTAAACATCCTATAATCATGAAAGCTCTCCATGATGTACACTTCACTGCCAACATCTGTTACACCGAACTTAGCGTTCAGTTCCTTCCAGAGCTCTTTTCCATCTTTGATGTGCATGTACACATCAAACAACTTATTATCAAGAACACTCAGAACGCATCCCACAAAGGCAAAATTGGTTTCCTTGAACTTGTTCTGATCTTTCGCAGATATAGTTCCTTCAGGTAAACACTCACTAGCCTCGAATACTTTCAGAGCTTGCAGCCACATAGTGTTCTTATACTGCCACCTCTTAAAATAAACACCAGTAAATTTTTCCGGCTTCATTGCATCGGCCAAGTGTCCCATATTTAACTCAGGAAATTGCCTATAACAAGGTTTTTGGATTGTTGAATCATTAGGCAAAATTTCTACAATTAATTCCAGAATATTGATCATGACTACAACAACTACAATCATGTTAACCTCTAACATACTAGAACAACAGTAGCGCAGATACAAAACCAGCCATAGTATGACAACAGATCGGATCACGGTATACGTATTGATAAGTTGTCGATGAAGTCGCCGTTGGTGCAGCGGTTGCGGTAGCTTGTCGAAGAAGACGGCGTTGAAGACGAGCCACCCTTGGACCAGGAGATCATCCAGGAAGATGCGCCATGATGATGAACTTGAGCAGTCGCACAGACCGCTTTCCAAAAACCTTATTCGCCCTCTCTCGTACAGGATCGCAAAGGCGAGTGGTTGCGGAGACCTGCTCTCCCGTCCGCCGGTGCACGCCGGCATGTGGGATGGAGTAGCTACGATGGCGGCGCAAGCAGAGAGGAGGCAAAACCCTAGATTGGCATCGTGTCGTGACGAGGTGGGCGGGCGGACGGGCAGTGCGTGCGGGCAGCGTTGTCGTCGGAGGAGAGCGCGTGTTGTTCTCCTCTTCTTACTCACTTTACTAAGTGGTGAAGCACTCCACCTTATAAGGTGGTGTAACTCTCCTCCAACTTTCCATGTGGGACGAAACTTTAGCTCCCACTCCACTCACATGTGAATTGTCACCAAATTGGGCCAAATCAACATGGACTTTGAGATTTAGAAAAAATCTAAAATCACACATGGCCTTATTTAGATTAGCCCATTATTTCTAACATATGCATATGTAGGAAAACTCCAACAATAAATGTCACATATACCTGTGCTAAACATTCTTCTCTCCACGAAATGTCTGATATTGTAGTACTTTTGGAGGCACAATAACATTGCATATGCTGCAATTCAAACTTGCTGACAGAGGTATATCATTGTGGTGACCACCCAGCAATAGTCACATTAGCTTATTAGTTCATAGCTTGAACTTAAACTAATAAACTACTCATGTCATAATATCCAAATGCTAGTTTGAAGAGTAACAATGGAAGTACATCTGGGTTAGAGATGGGAGATGTCTTTCCAGTGCCAAAACAGTCAGCCAATGAGCACCTCCACGTTTGTGCATGTGTTCAACTGTCAGATCAGAGTTTGGAGTATACACCTTATATAAGGTAGGATCAATGTTGCAACATCAGCCACATAACCATTAAACTCAAGACATTTATCTTGATTCTAAGAAATTTCTCCTACAACTTGTTTCAACATTATTCTGTGTTATAGTAAGCATCTATTATCTATTATATATTAAAAATAAAATACGGGCTACCAGAAATTAGATAATTAGTCTAGAAAATTCCATAAAAATCAGAAACATCTGGCCTTTAGTTTTCCTATTTAGACGATTGCAGCCAATGGATTTTGAAAATAATCTATTGACATTAGAGTTACAAAAAATTACCCACCACTGCCCTCCGTAAGTTTTTTAACACAACTTCAGTATTGCATCTAGGTAAGGCCATCCAAAGAAAAACAAACCTACCGCCCAGACGAAAGCCGCTGCCACCGTCACCGCCACCGCCGTATTTGTGATCTCCACCAAGTCCATGCACATCTGTGGTGAACAAGTGCGGCTCATGTTTCAGTCTAGCTTGCCGCGTATTTGATTAGTACTGTCGTCGGCCGGCCGGCCGGCCTCTACCAAGTACGCGCGTGCACATCAGCCTGCACATCCGCCGCTCATGTTTCAACCTATCTTGCGTCGTGGACGAAACGGAGGACCAGCAAACACGTATCCTTGCAAGGTGGATCGAAGACTTCCATCCTATAGACAATAAATATCTTGGTACGATCAAAAACTTGCTTCTTAGAGACAACCTAGATCGAGGTATGTACTTACTGTGACATGACATATTTCCTTTGGCAGCTACGCCCTATATGCTGACCATGTTCCAATCGTTATTCTCCATCACTCTTGCATTGCACCATCAGGAAATTCCGCTGGCCGGTATTGAGGGCCACTGATGGCTCCTCTCGCCACGGCAGGTGCCCATGATTGGAGGTGGGTGATTATCAACGAAACATCCCACTTGTAGAGTTTCCGACCTAGCGCCATACCTTCATATCTCTATCTTCTCGGTTCACATGCCATCGATGTTAAAGGTAATCACGTTTCTCCCTCTTTTAGATTCTACAAAACAAACTGTTATAATGACCCCATCTTCCACTACTCAGGTTATCTTGCTGATGGCTATGCAGTGGAGAATCAAGCAAGGTATTCATTGGTGGATAATTTTTATGCAAAATTCTTTATAGCCATGCTGCTCCCGTGTCGACGATGGCACCGAAGCGCCCAAACGTGGGACAAAGAGATGTTACGAAGGATAGAGAGAACTCAACTCTTCTATCCTCGAGGAAACATATGAACATGCTTTTTAGATTGATTCGTCAGCTTTTTTTAATATTGATTTATTCGTTAGTAATTCATATACTATCAATTTTTGATCTATGCACTCAGCCATGCTTTTTAACCTCGAGGAAACATATGAAGATGCGTACTAGATTGATTTGTTAGTAGTTCGTATACAACCAATTTTGATCTATGCACTCAGCCGCTCTTTTTAACAATTTCTTGATTTACGTATTCCAATGTTGTTGACCAAATAAATTATTCTAAAGGTAATTAGTCAATAGATATGTCTGTTCTAAGATATTCTCCATAAATTTAGTTTTTCTCTAATGAAGAATCATAGATTTAGTTGGTAATATATCTTTATGTTGCTTGCCGCTTTTGCCGATATCAAAGTACACTGCAGGACCTCTAGTGTTCGTAACGCATGCTTCCCACAGTCTTAGATAACACTACTTCATTGTGGATATTGTTAGGGTAATAGATCTTGTATTACCAGAGGGCCAAAGGCCAGAATATATAGTATATGTACATGTGCAAATATATAGGAAACCCCCTAACATATGGGGAAACTACAATATACAAATATACTCTAACACCCCCCCCCCCCCTCAAACTCATGGTGGATCCACAACACTGAGTTTGGAGAGTAAGAAATCATGCTGAGCGCGAGTTTGTGCCTTTGTAAAGAAATCTGCCAACTGCAAGTCTAAAGGCATATAATGGAGCGCAACAATCTGATCCTGAACCTGAGCACGTGTATAAAAAGCATCAACACCAATATGCTTGGTCAGCTCATGCTTGACCGGGTCACGTGCAATACTGATAGCACCTGTACTGTCGGACAAAAGTGGAGTGGGCGTCGTAACAAAGACCCCAAAATCTGCAAGCAACCACCGTAACCAGGTCACCTCAGCAGTCACCGAAGCCATAGCCCGCAACTCAGCCTCAACATTCGAACGGGAAACCGCTACCTGTTTCTTCGTCTTCCAAACAACAAGCGAACCACCAAGAAACACACAGTAAGCAGAAAGTGAACGACGATCCGTAGGATCATTCGCCCACGTAGCATCCGAGTAGCACTGGAGCTGGAGAGAGCTAGAACGAGGGAAGAAAAGGCGACGAGTAATCGTACCACGAAGATAACGAAGGACACGGAAGGGATGACCGTAGTGAACAGTGGTAGGAGCTGAGACAAACTGGCTCAGAATATGAACAGGATAAGAGATATCAGGACGGGTGACAGCAAGATAAACGAGACTCCCAACAAGATGGCGGTAACGAGTGGGATCGGGAAGAGGATCACCATCCGTAGGACGAAGCTTAACATGAAGCTCCATAGGAGTCTCAACGGTGCGCTCATCCGCAAGAGCAGCCCGAGTAAGAAGATCCTGAATATACTTTTCCTGAGAGATAGAAAACCCATCAGAAGTGGATGAAACCTCAATCCCAAGAAAATAGCAAAGAGGACCAAGATCAGTCATAAGAAACTGATCACGAAGACGAGCCTTGACAAAGGCAATATACTTAGGATCATCACCAGTAATGATCATATCATCAACATAGAGAAAGAGAAGAGTGCGCCCACGAGGAGAAGTGTGAACAAAAAGCGCTGGATCATGAGAACTAGGAGAGAAACCAGCAGCAGTCACCACAGAGGCAAAGCGCTCAAACCAGGCACGAGGGGCCTGTTTCAGGCCATAAAGAGAACGTCGAAGACGACAAACCATCCCATCAGGAACAGAAAACCCAGGAGGAGGTTGCATATAAACCTCCTCACTCAACTTGCCATTAAGAAAAACATTCTGAACATCAAGCTGGGACACAGACCAGCGTCGGACAGAAGCAACATCAAGAAGAGTACGCACAGTGGTCATATGTGCCACAGGAGCAAAGGTCTCATCATAGTCACGACCATGTTCCTGCTGAAAACCACGAGCCACAAGACGCGCTTTATAGCGCTCAAGAGATCCATCAGAGCGGGTCTTAATTTTATAGACCCACTTACATGTGATAGGACGAACACCAGAAGGGGGAGAGACAAGATCCCAGGTGCCTGTGCGCTCAAGCGCAGCAATCTCCTCAGCCATGGCAAGCTGCCATTCAGGATGACACGCAGCATCCCGATAAGAAGTCGGCTCGGAAACTACAGAGAGGCCATACTGACTAGGGGAGTAACGGTCTGGAGCACGACGCTGACGAACAGGTCGTGAGGAAGGAAGCTCATCCGCGGAAGATGACTCATCAGAAGAGGAGGAAGAAGGAGGCGCGGAGGAAGGATCCGAAGCTGGAGACCGAGGATAACTAGGGGAACTAGACGGAGGAGAGGATGGCGCCAAAGACAAAGGAGGCGCAGCAGAGGGAGGAGGTGGAGGAGAAGAGACAGCGGAAGGTGTATCAGGAAAAAGAAGAAAAGAGAGATCATCCGTTGGGTAAGTACCAGAGGTGGGGCGAGGATAGAAAGGACGCGTTTCATCGAACGTGACATCACGAGAGATGCGCATACGACGATCAACGGGGTCCCAACAGCGATAGCCCTTATGCTCATCACTGTAGCTAAGAAAAACACACTCAACAGACTGAGCGGTTAGTTTGGTGCGTTCACGGGGAGGGAGAAGGACATAGCAAACACAGCCAAATAAACAAAGAGCCGAGTAGTCTGGACAGGATCCAGAGAGACGCTCGAGAGGAATGCCACCCTGAAGAGCAGCTGAAGGCTGGATATTAATGAGGTAAGTCGACGTAGCGACAGCCTCAGCCCAGAAATGCGGCGAAAGAGAGGAAGCAATCATCATAGCGCGGGTAGTCTCAAGAATATGACGATGCTTACGCTCGGCGACACCATTTTGAGCATGGGCGCCGGGATACGAGAACTGAGCAAGGGTGCCCTGCTCAGCAAGGATACCACGCAGGTGCTGAGAGATATACTCTCCTGTAGAATCAGCACGAAATATACGAATAGGCGTGGAATACTGGGTACGAACCATAGCCACAAAACGCTGATAAATAGCAAGCACCTCGCTGCGAGAGCGCATAAAGAATAACCAGGTGTACCGTGTAAAATCATCAATAAACAAAATATAGTTCTATGGCCCCCTTTTGAAGCAAAGGGAGCCGGACCCCACACATATGAATGAACTAAATCAAAAGGTCGCTGAGATACAGACACACTAGTAGGATAGGGAAGCTGAATCTGTTTACCTAACCTACAACCCTGACACGAATGTAGCGACGACACATCTCCTGAGACAAGCCCTAGAAGATCACGACGAACTAAGGAGGATAAACGGGAGCCACAAAGATGACCCAGCTGATGATGCCACTGCTGAAAAGAGCCAGTGACAGAAGCAGCAACCGCAGGAGAAGTGGCAGAAGAAGTGTCGGCAGAAGGAACGCGAAGCCAGTCTAACTCCCAGAGCCTCGGAGACTCAATGCTCCGAGGGCCAGCTCCAACCAGAGCCTGTGTACGATGGTCCTGAACAGCACAAGAATCAGCATCAAGAATGACCCTACAACCAGAATCAGTAAGCTGACTAGCAGAGAAAAGATTCATCTTAAGACTGGGAACATGAGAAACATCAGGGACAGAGAAGGAGGAGGTAGAGAGGGTGCCTCGACTAGAAACAGGAAGAGAGGTACCATCAGCCGTAATAACACGGACATGAGAAATAATAGAGCGAAGAGCAGAAAGAATAGAAGATGCAGAAGTCATATGAAAAGAAACTCCAGAATCCAGATACCACGAGGATGACGTACCTGACTGTGTAGAAGATGATGATCGCACAGTGCCAGCAGAACTAGTCACAGAACCAGCAGTACCCGACGAGGAGGAGCCGGTAGCAGTGAGCAGACTACGAAGACCACGAATAATATCCTGATCCGACAGAGCACCAGCAGGAGGTCCAGAAGCACCAGTAGGAGGTCCAGAGGCAACAACAGAAGATCCTGAAGACCCAGACTGTCGACGAGCAAGATACTGCTGACGTAAGCGTGGATCCCTCGTCCAGCAACCAGAGGTGTCGTGGCCAGGCTTGCCACAGTGGGCACAGGGAGGACGAGAACCACGAGGCTGCTGAGACTGACGCTGACCCTGGGCTGGTGGAGTACAGAGTAGTGGCGGCGCGAGAGACCACGACGAAGCCGGCGGCACAGGGGGACCATGAGCAGCAAGCACAGACGGAACCTCAAGAAGACCAGCACCACGAAGACGAGTCTCCTCAGCACGAAGCTCAGCCAGTACCTCAGAGAGCGGAACACGACCATGGGCAAGCAGCTGGGCACGACGCGGCTCAAACTCCTTGCGGAGCTGTGACAAGAACTCAAAGACGCGCTGAAACTCCAGATCCGCGCGCACAATCAGACAGCAGGGACAGGTGTTACACACCGCTGTACGAAGAGAGTCAAGCTGACGCCAAATAGCAGCACTCTGAGTGTAGAAATCATCAATAGTAGAATCACCCTGCTTGAGCTCATGCTCCTGATGAACCACGGACAAATAAAGAGCATCTTCAGATGGCTGATAGCGCTGACGAAGAAAAGCCCACTGAGCAGTAGCAGTGGGAAGACCCATGGACTCAGCAGCATACTGAGGCAGAACACTAGAAGTGAGAACAGCAGCAGTACGAGCATCCTCATCTATCCACTGAGTGTAGTCGGCCAGATCCAGCCGGTAGGCCGTAGTAGCAGCAGAATGCGCCTGAACCTGGCGCTCATAGTCAGCCCGAGCAGAATCATCAGCACTCTGGGCTGCATCCTTGACCGCCTGAGTAGCATCGGGGGCAAGGGCAACGGACGTCGGGGCACGAGGCACTGGAGGCACAACGGGGCGCGGTGGACAGGAGACCTCACCGGAAAGCACACCCCAAAGGCGAAGACCGCACATATGGACATGCATAAAGGCAGCGAAATCAGGATAATTCGCGCCATCAAAAATCACCGAGCAGCGAGGGATCGCAACATAGCCCGATGAGGAAGATATTTTTTTTGGCAAACCGAACTAGATCGGATCTGACCAGATCTGGCGGCGGCTGGGGGGCGGCGGCGGACGCGGAAGCCGGGGCGGGCCGAGGCGGGCCGGGGAGCGGCCGGCGGGGGCGGGGGCGACCGGCGGGGCAGGAGGCCGGCGGCGGAGGGAGGAGGCGGCCGGCGGCGGGGGTGGCCGGCGGGGGTGACCGGCGGGGCGGGAGGCCGGGGCGGCGGTGGCCAGCGGCGGGAGGAGGCGGCGACGGCGGCAGCGGCGGCGACGGCAATGAGGTCGGCGGCCGGGCGTGGCGGCGGGGAGCCGGGGCGGGCGGCGGCGGCGACGACGGAAAAAAGGTCTTACGGCTCTGATACCATGTTAGGGTAATAGATCTTGTATTACCAGAGGGTCAAAGGCCAGAATATATAGTACATGTACATGTGCAAATATACAGGAAACCCCCTAACATATGGGGAAACTACAATACACAAATATACTCTAACAGATATAACTGCTGGATTCCTTCAATGTTAGTATTTGAATTTTGAAACAAATCCGGCTTATAGTTATTTGGGAACAAAATGAAATAGTATAAGTATGATGCTTGGAGCATTTGCTATGAATTCTTATTAAATAGTCTATATTCTGTAGCTTCAGTTTGTGGTTCTACAGATCATCACCAAATGATTTATGGGTAGTGGACATATATTTATTATATTGTAAAGAAAGTATTTCCAAGCTCAAGAAGATGCACCATTTGGCAGATAAGTTCATCACTTGCAAGTCATCAGTTTTGTGCCGGATCCTTGGTACAAGAGTATCTTTGTGTTAGTCGATACCTTCCAATGCAAGAATTTTGCTACGCTTAGGCCCATCTATTCGTACGATAATACAAAACAGCAGGACAACACATCGAAATGTTGCTCTGTCTATTGTGGGCGATCTTGAAAAATCACTGTTCAAAATGTAGGAGAAAAGAGTAATTAAAGATGCTTATTCTATGGTATGCCTGCTAGAAACTGTTGTTCATAAATATCTGATGTCCTAAATAATTTTTAATTCAATCTATTTATGTTGAAATAATAGAGTGCCTTTAATTTTCATTTTTCTATCACTATCCATCATTTTAAGATCACCGTCCATCATTTTATATGTTGATGCGGTCTGGTACTAGCATAGAAAACATATCAATATCAATTGTTATATCTTGATTTTTTGGGAGGAATGATAGCATCTATAGTTCATTTGTTTTTGCACTTCCTGGGCTCTAGAATAATTTCATGAAATGAGAAGGCACGTAAGGAGATGGAAAAAAGTCAGGTACCAGAATTTGGAGAGTGGGTGTTGGGAATGGAAGAATCATATAAGGCGAGGAATGGAAAAAATATCAAGTAATATACTACTGAAGAAGAGAAATGATCCAAAGAAAATGATGGTGGAAAGCATCGATCCAATTTTGCGACAAAGGTATCTTGACTTGGAATTCCTGGAAGAGCAATATTATGTCCGACGAACAAAATAGTTAGCAAGATCAATGAATATATAATGGTCCAACTAGAAGGTAAGGACACAGATTATCTTACCTACGACATTGTATGCAAAATTGTAAATTAAAGTGATGATACATATATGTTATATTCAAAAAAGTTCATAAACAACCAAATGTTTCTTGGAATTCCAAATCATGAACTCAAACTTCAGATATGACTACCGGTAATGCTACTATGTAATATTAACTAGAGTGCTGGGTTTTGCAATGGCCATGACAATACCTCAGCTTGGAAGAAGACTCATCGAATCCCAGATAATAATAGGAACCGATGTAGGTGAAGGTATATATTCTAAGAATAATCATGGCTGAATCTGCATGTCCATTCTTGATAAAAAATGAAAAAAATATCGTGTCTCCATTTGTTTTGTTATGAAAATAAATAAAAGCCAGAGACAACTCCGAAGAAGGTAGGGATATATCTACCTAGAAAAGTTTTCACACATGGGCAGCTATGCTTGCTCTGTTGTGTAGTTGATTTTTTCATTAATTTATTTGTTTACACTCTCTCATGTATACGTACAAATATAATCCACCTTCTTCTTCCAAGTTAAAAATAAGTCTCAAATTTTTCCGAGTGAAGACCGTGTTTGGATGGGAGATTTTGAACATGTTTTAGTCAACTAGGTATTTATGTCAAATTTTTGTTTTGCAGTTTCGTCTTATATTTTTCCTGTTCAACTAAAATGTTAACCATGGTATAATAATATATACTTCCTACCTCTAATAAGTGGATTGGTTTTTAAAACTAGAAGTGAACTAAAAACGAAAAATATCAATTCCATATTTTAAAGTTAATTAAAAATCAAAAATTGAACTGCAAATAAAATAAAGTAAGTAGCTCTAGCAGATTAAGACAACCCACTTTGGTTTAGTAGTAGTACACATATTAGTAGTTTCGAAAACTTAAGATTTCTACAGGTTAATATATATATATATATTAAATGTTATACTCGATGAAATATTACAAAACTTAGTTTTAAATGTAAAATTTACATTTTTTTTGCAAACGACTAGGATAAAGGTCACTTTAGTAATTTTTATGAAATAGTATGGAAAAACACTTGGTGAGTTTTTAAATATATACTCTTAATGCATAAAAGATGTAGAAGAGAGAAAAACTTAGTAAGCCATGTATACTAGCTGCTCGCGCGGATGCGTGGGCTCCTATGCTAGTATAAATAAATATTGAAAAGCTTCAACATGAGAAATATTTTAGAAATATTCACAATTTTTTGTTAATTAAGGAATAATCGGCATGACTCGTAAGATGAGACAGTCCTTACAGGTAGTCGAGGGATCAATTTGAGGTGTATGATAGAGAAAACTGTTAAAATCTGTTTATATAAAAATGAAGTGTATTTTTAATCCAAGGAAAACATACACATCCCATACAAAAATAGGGAAAGCCATTGCAATTGAAAATTCAGGGAATCCTCCTCTTTGTGGTACAATTATATATCTCAATGCACCTCAAGAAAGTTCGATAAGACAAGTGCTATAAGGTCTATTCAAGCATCTGGCACAATCACATCACTTAATTGACTTGGATTTGCCTATATTCGGCGGATATATCTAGACATGTGCTAGATATATCCGAATATAAGCAAATCCAAGTCAATTAATTTGGATCAGAGGGAGTAGTGTTTTCTTCAATCTGATTTTTTTTTTTGAACGGGACTTCAATCTGATTAAAATGGGAAAACCAAGGATCTTACCGATGGAGAGAGCCTTCAAGCAGCCAAAATAATACCCAAAACCTGAGCAGACTGTGAAATGCTAGACTTGGCGTTAACCTGATGATGTGCCACGTCAGGCATAGAGTGTCGAGGATGCAAGCTAGCCCAGCAGACGCCCCGCCTCCACCTTCTCTTGCGCCAGCAAGACGCTGATGTGTTCTCTTCCGCCGGCGAGCTGTACTCTCTCATCACTCACCTGTCGTCAAAACTGAAATAAACATCTTTTTGAGAACACCGGGCACGATATAACCAGGAAAGCGTGCACACACACACCCAAATAGCAAACACTTTTGAGGCACACTTCTGGAAATACAGAAAATTAGTTAATTTGCCCGTCAACCCAATATGAAAGGGATATAAGTATCTTCATAAATCAAATCTAGCGCAATACTTATTTGATCCATCTAGTGTTTATACAATATAAACTATTTCATAATGCTAAATTTTACAATGATAACAACACTCTGTCAGTTGTTGGTTGATAGGCTCTGGTCCAGTACTCCAGTTATTGTCAACTTCAAAAGACCAACTGCACGTTACGAAATTAACCTGGTAAAGTATAGAAAATACATGCAGTATTATAAAAACGTGAATATCTTGTTTTTAGGGGAATCTTGATAGAAGTAGTTTTCCTCATAGAATATTGACTTGGGAAGTTGGGAGCATAACCATTAGCTTTGCATAAAAACATATTTCGGAGGAAACATGCTCTGTTGAAAACGGTTAATCTTGCAGTTCCAGTTGGATAACTATTTCAAATTCCAAAATTGAACGGTAAAGCTTCACCTCACCTCTTTTCTCATGTATGAAGGTCTTCTATCATGGTGGAAAATTTCGGAAGACCATCTATTCATTCAAAGTAGTAGTATCAGTATAGTATTATTTGACGAAAAAAGTAACAAAACTATAGGCTTTTCAACAATAAAAATCTTGTAAATTAAATTTGTTAACATTTTGGAAGAGCAAAATAGACGGGAGAAGAACATGAGCACTACCTTATCTCATGACTGACAAAACCTGCACAAATATAAATGGTTTGCTTCATAGATTATTCCCTGGTGATATCTTATCAAGGATTCTGTTGAAGTATCATTCAAATTCTATTAAAGATGTTAACTTCTGACGGAGCGAGCGAGGCCCATCCCGTGCCCAACAGGTACGGATCGTTGAAGACCTAGGTTTCCACCGCTATATAAACCTCTTATAAGCCAGCGGCTGGGATAAGTTCCATCTGTGAAAATCCCGGGCGTTATGTAAACACTCCCCGTTATAGTGAAGTTTCATTGGCTGACGCCCGTGATTTTTTTCTCTCTTTGTTGGAGAGGTTTTTTCACGTTAAATATGTGTCCCCTTGCTGCGTTTTTTTTTGTTCTTCGTTATTTGCTTGTCGCGAATCTAACAGATTCAATCCAGTATAGTTAATAACCTGAGAAACTCTCTTTACCAAATACTCGGATTTCTGAAAAGAAGTCTCATCAGTGAACACTCTTACATAGCTACAGGATAAAGCAAAAACTCAGTAAAGACTCGAGCAGCATTGAAGCACAATTGACTAACCATGCCTAGTGCGACAAACATAAATCCCAAAATACTGAAACAAAAAAGGCAAAAAGCCGAGCTAGAAAAATAAGAGAAGAAGAAGCTAAGAACTGAAGATATACAGGTTCTAGTTCCTAAATCTAGTAGAAATAATCGTAAAATAATTAGAACTAAGTGAGTAAATAATCATGTCAGATAATTCAGTGGCTAGCAATAGCAATCATGCTTAAGTCGTCATGACTAATCTCACTCGCTTTGTGTCAGAAAGGCGAGCTGCCAATCACCCTATGCTAATCACCAGCAACCAACACCTTCCTGTATTAGGGCATGATGATAGAAATTCGCCAAATCAAGCCTAGATATTGAACACCTTCTTGTATCAGAGTATGATAATCGAATTCACCAAAATCAAGCGTAGATGTTTGGAGTGCGTGATGGCACATGTTGGTTGTAATGCCCCAACATTTAGGGCTAAAGAAGAGAGTTGTGCATTTGCATTCATGCATAAGAAAATTTGGTATAAATTTTTCTCAAACTAAAACCCTGGGAGATCAGAGTTTGTTTCACTGGATTGAGATAGGGTTTAGTTCATTCTGCTGATTGTTATAAATTTTGACATGATCTCTAGGACCTTTGTGTTATTTTGGGGAAATAATTTGAATTCACATTCAAATTTGAAACTACTTTTGAAATGATTCAAAATAAAAGTATGTAGGAAATTAATATTTTAAAGTAGATTTTGAATATTCAATATGAAGTATTAGGTATTACGTTAAAGGATAATAATACAAGTAAGTAGAAACTCTTATTTTTTTCTTTATTCCATAATTACAATATAAATAGAAATGAATAAGTAAGAAGGGATACAAAAGAAACAATTATAAATAATAAGAAAAGTAAACTTTATTGAATCATCTATATACATTACATTGTTCTTACAAGGAGAAAAAGAAAAAGATTACAATAGTAATAAGGGAAAAACTTAAACTAATTCCTAACTAATCCTAATCTAAATATTCTTGATCTTCTTTGAAACTTCTTGTACCTGCAAACAAAACAGTAAACAAAAGAAAAAATAGAATTAGTGTTAATATTATTGCTCTGAGCTACGAACAGTGAAGTGCACTGTCCAGATTGCATCGTTGAGCTATTTAAATGAAGGGGAAATTTTCACCATGGTGTAATATCTGTTCTTTCAAATAAAAGGGTTTTAGTCCTACATCATAAACCTAGGGGAAGTTTCACCGAGAGGATAGAAGTAAAAAAGTAAAGGGATCAACTAATTGTACTTGAGCTGATCCATAGCCACACAGGCACACGTCCACATAGCACAGTCATGCATGCATGACTGCCTTGTTGTCGACACAGGAGCACACAGGGCAGGGTTATCTCCCTAGTCGCAACAGAGAGAGTGCACTCTCTAAAGCCTATAACACCCCCACACAGCTCAACCAAGAACAACCAAGGAACTTTAAGGTTTCAGCAACCACAACCACATATCAAACCATCATCCACTCCAACAAACCACTAGATATCAACCAAAATGGTTACTTGAGGAGGGGGAAGATCAGGAGTTGGGCAAGGACAAGTCAGGAGGTGATCAAGGAGGAGAAGAAACTATTTTTCCAAGAAGGAGATCATCAAGGAGGTGATCATCAACCACTACAAAACTAAGGCCACCACAAAAATGACAAACCAGGTAATTCTCTAAACCAGTTCAATCTAACAATTATCCATAGATAATTTAGACAGTGAAAAATTGATGGCATACAACTGTCAGTAGTGCTAATCCAATCACACCACTAGGTTCCTCATAGTTTACTCACATGTGAAATATACTAAAAAATCAATCATTGACATCAATAGGCAGTAAGATGAACCTTGGAACACAAACCCTAATCAGGGTTAACCATCACAAAGTGGGGAATCCATAGAGGGGATTCTAGATAGGAATAGAGAGAAGAAAGGGAGAAGGACGACTTACCCGTGGTCCTCTCTTAAAGTTAGAAGAGGAAGTAGAGGTGGCTGCCGTGTCTCGCCTACACGGACATTGGGGATGTTGGCACCCCCCTATTTGTTCGATAGTGGGCACAAATGCGTTCTGGCCTCAACATCGATGAAGGAACCTGCTGATTCGAGCACACAACACACAGAGCACACACATACATTTTTTACCCAGGTTCGGGCCGCCCTTCGGCTAACAACCCTACGTCCTACTTTGGTGGATTATCTTGGGTGGATCGAGATACACAGAGGTGATTTCTACGGTGCCAGGGAGCCACTTTCTCTATAGCTTCGACACTCCCAGGATTCCTCTTTCTTTCTTTCCTCACTTTGCTACCTCTCTTCTAACTCTCCAAAGGACCCCTTCTCCAGAAACCGCCTCCTAGACACCACTGCTCTCAACAAACCCCCTCCTTCAGGAAAGTACCCTCTTGAGTCCAACTCTCCCTCGAGCCAAACTCCTTCTTGAGTCAAACTCTTCCCCCCTTTTCTTTTTTCTGCAACCTTTGGCCACGTGGCTCCTTTTATACCCCAAGGGGTCACTACAAGGGCCGTCGTGGAGCACCATCCGGGGCGTTCCCAGTCTCAATCCGGCGTGCCACACGGTCTTCAGGCAGGTAGGCAGTGCCTGTGGCCAATGGATCGCCAGGGGCGGTGCACAGGTGCACTCGATGGCTGAGTGACAGCTCCGGCTCCGAGCTATCACTCTTGTCGGTGGCACGCTGCAGCGGACTGTGCTCCATGATGATGTCTGTCATGCTGGTGTGTTGCGAGTTTCCAAGGCTAGGACTGACACGCCTTGTCAGGCTCAGTGGACTCCAGTTCCTGGGTTGTGCCTGGCCTAGAAGAGGCATTCCCTAGTCCTTTCGGTGCTCAGTCAAGGCTGCTCCTTGGCTTCGCTGCCCCTACCCACGTCCTTACCCTCCTTCTGGGGCAGCCCCCAGAAAGAGGGATCAGACCTCCTCGCGCATGTCATTGTCTTTTCCTTCTTGTCCGCGCCTGGCTGGCGGATCGAGGCTTGTCTCGTAGCGTTTGTATCATCTATAGGCACCTACATTATAGCCGACAGTTAGTCTCCATAGGGTCATCATGCCAAGGCCATACCTGCTTGGAGCACTCGGTGCTCGCATCCTTGAGACACCCTTGCCGACCAGCCACACATCTGCTGAGTCGCTGACTAGTGGGTCCTGGCCCACGCGCTACGACGCAATGCGAGGGACCCTCCGATGTTCTTACGCCAATAGAAGCCTCGGGCGAGGGCCGACAACTTGCAATGCTGGTCGTGGTTCGACAAAGAGGTTGTTGCTGGGCTTCGCCCTTCAATAGCACGTGGGCCTAGTCCACATCACAGGAAGCACGACATGACTGGACGGAACTCTTGCCATCATGCAGAGCTGACGTGAACGTGCCTGCAGACTCAAGTGGCTGCGGGACTGCCAAGCCATGCCTTTGCTTCCACAGCAGCCCGCATTGACTACACCTACTTCGATTCCTACAAAATAACTTTGGTGGGGCGCGATTGTTGCCCTCCCATGAACGGTAAGGCGAGGCGCAACCGCTCCCCCTGCTCATGGGTTATAAAAGGGAGGAAAGGAGCGGGGCTGTGGCTTACTCTCCACTTCCCCCGCAGCCTTTCCCTTCCAACTCCCTGCACAGTGGCGATGGGGTCGGGCAGCTCCGGTGACGATGATCTTCCTTCTCTAAGGGAGATGGCCCCGGCCTCGCCGGATAAGCCGCGGTGCAGGCGCAGGCGCCGAGGACGTCGCGTCTCCTATGCTGGCGCGGATCTCCCTCAACCGCATGCTGAGTCCCTGCCCTATTGTGGCTGCCGGGAAGGCAACAACGAACGAGGGGCCCTCCCGGTCATCGTTCTTATTCTCCAAGGCATGGACGCTGCCCTCCTCATTGGGGTTGCTACAAATGGCGGGAGCCTGACGGGTACTCCCCTCTCCCGCCGCTCTGTCGAGGGGAAAGTGATGACGAAACGGTGGGCCTCATTGTCTTTGAGTTCCTCGTCTTCCTCCCGGTGAACTTCAAGTGGTGGCTGCGCCTGCTAGACTTGTTCGCCGAGGAGCTCAGAGAGCACCCTTCGTGAGAGCTCCGGTTGCGCGAGGCTAGCAGTGACCATACCATCTGGGACTTCCAGAGGTGGGTGGATGGTGCCGGCAACCTATACCTGAGTGATGGGTGGACGGACTTCGTGGACCACAACGAGCTGAAGGTTGGTGATGCCCTGAAGTTTCGCTACCGTGGCGGGGCCACCTGTCGGTGAAAATCTTCGATGACACCCTCTACCGTAGAAGCTATTACCCACCGCTTGTCTTTGACTCAGACCTCAGCGACGCCTGAGGCTGGGCGCCACGCTGAGCGAGTAACGCAGTCGCGCGCAAGGTGGAGGAGGGTGTGCGGACTCCTTTGTTGCATCGTTGACCTTCGGCTCTCTCCTTCATGCCCAGAGCCAGGTGCTGCATTGTATTCCCAAATATAATGCCAATTGGCCATTATCAATGAATTTACCTTTGCCTTCACGTTCTTTGCTCTTTTTCCTACCGTATCGTGCTTAAGGTTGCCCTTGATCCGTCCGTCCCTTGCCGCCTCTACGCCTCTGCAGGGCTCGTAGGGGCGTTGATCATATTCTCAGGCGCACTGCTCCCATTCCTTGGTTCCAACCTTGCATCCGACTCATGCCTTGATTGCGGGGCCAGTCGCCCCTGGAAGCCATGTGGCCGCTGCTATCCGGCGGCGAGCCTGACACCCTCACCGATCCCTTGCCCCAGCCTATTCTTGCTCATCCATCTGCTGCTCATCCTGAAATACGATGAACACACCTTACATCATCTTACCCATGCTTCAGGTTTAAAACAAGGTGCCGTGCGCTTGATCAGGGCGCACGATGTTGCCAACTCCGGGACCTAACGTGGGAGGTGTGTCTTCACGATTTAGTGCTCATCGGCAATGCCTAAAGCACAACGCTTACACCTTAGAGTAGATCATGAGAGTACGACGTTTCCTGGCCTGACAGTCTCGTTACCCACGTCCGACCCTGAGAAAATCCAAAGGAATGCACAATCTCAAAAAGGCTCGGTAGATGAAAATGGGCAGAAAAACGAGAGCAGTGGGATTTTCATTCCAAAACGATGGTAGCCCCCGGGTTACAAGCGGTTTACACATAGGCGGGCCATGCTAGATACGCTAGTATTCATTGCATTTGCCGGGGGGTACTACACTCACTCCCGGGCTTTAAGGTTTGTCGGGAGCACCACACACACTCCCAGGCTTTCAATTGCTGGGGGAACCCCCACTCCACCCGGGCTTTTAAGGTTTTTCGGGAGCACCACACATGCTCCCGGACTTTTATTTGTCGGGGGAACCTCAACTCCACCCCGGCTTTTAAGGTTTACTGGAAGTACCACACACACTCCTGGGGTTTTTAGTTGGTAGGGTGGATGCGAGAGGTTTTTAGCTTACTCGAAGAGCCACCGGTACCAGAATAGTCATCAGAACTATGTTCTGCAAAGGGCCGCAGCCTTTTTCGGGGTGAGCCGGGAATTGGGGCGAAAGGTTGGTCCGAGTCGGACAAAGGGTCAGTGTGAGTCATAGGAGAAGTGGTGACTACCAGTTTGAATAGTTGTTCAAAGTAGAACACGGCATCCCTGATATCACCTTTGATGGTCAAGGTCCCCCACGAGGAGGGAAGCTTGAGCGAGTTGTAGGCATGGTGGGAGACCACCATGTACTTTGCCAAGGCAGGGTGCCCTATTATGCCGTTATATGCCAGGGCAATGTCCGCAACATCAAAGATGATGTTCTCAGTGCGGTAGTTATCTTGAGTGCCGAATGTGACCGATAGCTCGATCTTCCCCCATGGGTGGATAGCTCCAGGCTTACGCCCAGAAAAGACCCCGTAGGGGCTAATTGATCCTCAGTGATCTGGAGCTTATCCATCAGCCTTGCCGAAAGGATGTTGAGGCCAACCCCTCCATCCACTAGCATCTTGGTAACTCTGACGTTCTTTATGATGGGAGAGACCACCAGGAGTAGCATGCCGCCCCTAGCGATGCGGTCCGGGTGATCTCCCGCATCAAAAGTAATCGGCACATGAGACCACCAAAGTGGCCATTGCACCTCCGGGCTGGGCTGCACAGCGCACAGTTCATGGGAGAAATGCTTAAACTCCCCGTGGGAAGTCATGGCGTATGCTCCTCAGTGTGTGCGTGCACCGTCTTGTACTTGTGGGTACTGTTCGCACCCATTATTATCGCCGCCTTGGTTAACAGCAGGGTTGTTGCAACGCAGTTAAGTGGCTGCGTTGCCGTGGCCCCCTTCGCGCCCTGCTCTTGCTCCGTTTCCACCGCCTCCATTCCCTCCTCGAGCAGCACAAATGTTTCCCCTGCGACCTCCGACAGGGGCACCTGGGCCAGATTGGACCGGGCAGTACTTTGTATGATGGACACCCTTGTTGCAGCGATAACAGTTCCTGAAGGTACCGTTAGCCCCCTGCTCAGCGATGCGCCTCTTCTATCCCTTAGCGTAACCGACGATAGAGCGGTAGTTCTGAGCATCATGCTCGTTGGACCCGTGCACAGGGAACCATTTCCATGTGGCGGGCTGGACATTCGCCACTTGTTCTTCCAGTTTGGTCTTCTTTTCAGCCCTGGTGGGAGCACTAGGCTCTGCAGCCAAAGCCTATCGAGGGCCCCGCTTACGCATGACACTCTTCTTCACAGCAGTGCTTCCCGGGTCCGCCACTCCAGTGGCTTCCCGGGCAACGTCCTCAGGCGTGAGGCATCCTTCCTCTGCCAAGGAGCAGAGGTCAGCCAACACCCACAACTCATGGATTCTCTTGATAGGATGCATGTTAAGCTCTTCGCACATCTTACTGTCATGGACATTCATGGTGAATGCGCCAATAATGGCGGCGTCCTCCGCCTCCGAGATAGTGTGTGTTATTTGCGAAAACCACAACATGACGTCTCGTAGCCGCTCACCACTCCCATGTACCACTGTGTGGAGCTGAATGAGTGTTCCCGGGCACCTGAAGGCTCCCTGGAACGTGCTCACAAAGCGAGTACACAACTCGGCCCAGGAACGAATGGAATCCCTGGGTAAATGCATGAGCCAGGACAAGGTCGTGCCCTTCAGAGCCATTGGAAACTAATTGGCCATGACCTTCTCATCAACACCCGCAGCCACCATTGCGGTGGAGTAGATGGCCAGAAACTCGTTCGGGTTGGTGTTGCCTTCAAACTTGACGAGGAAAATGAGACGGAACTTCGGCGGCCACGCCACTTGCCGTAAGGCAGGAGAGAAGGTGGGGCAACCACTAGAAAACTAAGGCCACCACAAAAATGACAAACCAGGTAATTCTCTAAATTAGTTCAATCTAATAATTATCCAAAGATAATTTAGATAGTGAACAATTGAAAGGATACCACTTTCAGTAGTGCTAATCCAATCACATCATTAGGTTCCTCACGGTTTACTCACAAGTGAAATATACTAAAACTCAATCACTGACAAAAACGGGCAGTAAGATGAACCCCAGAACACAAACCCTAATCAGGGTTAACCATCACAAAGTGGGGAATCCATAGAGGGGACTACAGAGAGGAACATAGAGAGGAAGGGAGAAGCACGACTTACCCGTGGTCCTCGCTTAAAGTTAGAATAGGAAGCAGAGGTGGCCGACGATGATGAACGCGGTGGCACAGGGAGCACTGGAGGGCGCTGCAACAAGCGCCAAGCCATAGTCACAACGGCCACAGGAGAAGGAGCGGCATAGACAGCACCACCGCGCCAACAACGCACTGGGGCGGCGCTAGAGGTAGTCAGAGCACCACACCACCGACAAGGCACAAACCCTAAGCACCAGAGAGGGAGTGGTGTGGCTAGTGAATGGCTCGAGCATCAAATCGAGCTGGGCCAGTCAACGCAGCGTCGTGGACTACGTCATCTCGCACCACGGTGGCGGCCGGGAAGACCGGAACCGGCCGGGTTCAAGCACAGCAACGGCAGTGCCGCCAGGTCGCTAGAGAGGAGAGGGGAGTCGCGCGCAAGCGAGTGAGCGAGGGCAAGTACTAGGCTGGTGGATCAGTCCAGTGTGGGTGTGTGGGTTTGACAAAACCCGCTGGGCCGAGTCAGGCTGGGCTAGGCCCATGTTTTAATAAAAGAAATATAATTAATATTATCTATAAATATCCATAAAAATGTGACCTGTTCAATAAAAATACTAACTTGTATTTTAGAATTATAAAATCAACTTAATTAATTTTAGGACAATAATTCCACGAAATACATTTGTACTTGTATACATGGTTAGACGAGCTATCTTGTCCACCCACTTCCAAAAAGTTGCTTTGAGATTCTCAAAAGAAAGAAACAGAGAAAATCATTCTTTGCCTTTTCTTTGCTCTCAAAAAATGAGAAATAGTGATTTGACCTGACGAAAGAGGCATAAAGCTAAGAATCACTCATGGCGATGGGACGTAAAGCAACGTGGGGCCTAGGATGTCCAGAGATTCCTGTGCTGTCGTGCAACATATTTTATCTCGTAGACCATCTAGTTTTTACGTCCAGTTCCCGGTTTGCCTACCCAACAAAACAATCCCATGAACTGATAAATTATCGACTACTCGCTTACTGCTCAATCATCTAGTGGCTAAGGGAGTATAACAGAAACAAATGCAATAAATTCGTCCATGTGGCCGGTGTCTAATTCTTGATACATCAGATCAGCGGCGTATGAAAGCGTGGCAAAAAGAAAGTCCGCTGAGACTGCACCCTCCCAGCTAATCAGCAATGTTCCACTCACAGGGAGAATGACCCAACTAAATCAAACCGGAGGGAATCAAAAGGGCTGGCCGGCTGCGAGCTAGCCAAATAACTACGTATATGAAAGTTCAGCGTTTCAGCGACCTGTTAGCCGTGCCAGATTAGCCTTTGTTACTGTAGACGCGCATCTACAGTAACCGTACGGTGCGATTTTTTTTCCCATTTATCTGTGTCTTCCAGACGGTTCGGTGCCGTGCGATGTCACGTACCTGTCCCCGTGAAGCGGTCAAAGCAGTACCTGCACTACCGAACAATCCAGATCCTCTTCTTCCCCAATCTCGAATCTCTGGCTACTCTTCTCCTATCCAATCCCCATGGCGGCTCACAAAAAAGCCTCCATCCTTCTCGCTCACGTGCTCCACCCGGGGGCCGGCTCCCTCTCGGCTCCTTCTTCTTCCTCCCTGGACACCATTCGTCGCCTCCTCCTGGTCTGGGGCATGGGCTCAACTTGGTGCTGCGCGGCGTAGGGGCTGCGGCAGGCGGTGACGGAGGTGGCACACGCGCGCCAGTCAACAATGAGGAGGGCCTTGCCCGGTCGCGGAAGTGCCGCCGGAACCATCGTTCACTGCCCAAGCATCTCTTTTTCGACGGTACGTGTACTGCCTCCTCCTCTGATTTGCCTTGCTAGGTTATCTGTCCGCATCAACAGTCGGTTTTGCAAGGCAGTATTGAACGCCTCTAGGAATCATCTAGAAGACGATGTGTCACTGATGTGCGACTTATTTTTCTTTCTTTTTGCTGAATCCTTTTTTGTGATCTATTCGTCGGCCTAGGTCACTCTTCCATTTCTTGCTAGTAGTTCCTTTTTTGTTGCTAGGTTGTCCATCTTCCGAGCATCTATTTTAATTGACCAATTTACATTTGCTTTTGCATTATTGGGACTACCGAGACGATGGCTATTTGTACCTCTATTCATGTCCGCCATTACTGAACAGTGAATATATTTTCTTTCAGGGGCCTAGAATAGCAGCCATGCGGACATACTTGATGAAGGATCTGTCACCTCAAGTATTTCAATGGAAGATCATATGTGTGTCGCTGGGATCTGGGAACATAGGGGATCAACCGTATTGACAAAATTTGTTTGACCTTGACCAAGGGGTACCTTCTAAATATTCTGACATTTAATTCAGTTATTATCACTCAATAGGCACAACCGATGCAATCAACTTGAGTTATATATCCCCTTATCTGTTAGTACTCACTGTACCATGGAAAACAATTTGTGGATACTTATGTTTTTTCCGTCAAATCCTTCCTTTACATCCACTCAATGTGCTTAAATTTCAAGTGACTGACTTTGTGCAATATAGTTAACTGATGTGAATTTTCTATTTTTTTCTCATCATCTTCCTATGGTACTATATATGTATGATTCTTACTATTTGTTGCCAGGCTAACTGAATTATTTGCACAGAATCTACTTATGGTAAAAATATTAAGGAGATTCAATCATAGTTCTGCAGGTGATTGCAACACCCCGTGTCTTTGATCGAACATTGATCTTTCTTATTATTCTTTGATACACAGGTTAACTAAGGATAGTTCATACCGTACGACATGCTCTTACATGTTAGAAAACGATCCAGGTCAATTTACACTTCGCGACTTGCTTCAGACCTTGCAGACCTGCATATACTTTTGTAGAGTGTTTTATCCTCTGGTTTCAGTAAAGCATGAAGAGGAAATCCACTGTTACATATCTCCAAAGGGAGTCTACCTATCTGCACAGTATTTTTTTCTCATCAAATCTATACACAAATTCTAATATCATTAAGAGATTTCTTTTTATTGTTATTACCTCACATAGTAGAACTTAATGTCCCCAATTTATGAACTGTTTTGTAGGACTACCATGTTTGCTCGGTCCACACAACCATCTGACCTTGCAGCCTTGGCTAAGGTCCACAAAGATGCCAATTGGAGGTCTTTTCAGTTTTGTGGCCAACATTGCTGAGCAGAAATGATACAACCGCCATTTCGCATACATTGGCGAGCAAGCCTAACGGCAACAACTATCTAGAACCTCGGTTTGCCGAGTGTTAATTTGGGTGCAAAGATGGAATAGTGGTATTCATCGGTTGATGTTTCCGGCACACTTAAAGAAGTTCTTTAGCTAAGGGCTAATGTAAGAGAAGTTACTTTAATCTCCCATTTATGGATTTTTTATTGCCATTACTAACTGAATGAAGGTGCACCACCTTTGGACACTGCACTTCGCTTATTTTCTCCTTCTGGACCGGTGAAATAAATAGTTGCATGAAACATCAAAGTTCATTATTTATGTGACCTTACGTAGATACAGTGCAGGGCTAAGTTGCTACTTGCATGTTTACTCAGGGTAGCATGTATTGATTCAACGATTATGAGCACAGTAAATTTGTTCTTTGTTCAGTATGAGGAACCGTCCTGTTTGCTATTGTGATTTCAGTACTACTTACGAGATGCCAACCAAGCAGTGCAGGCTTATTTTTACTAGATTTTCGTGCTGCCATTCTTTACATGTGTGTATTATTTTCCTCTGTTTTCTGAGTATGCTTCACATACTACATGCTTCATGTTATATGAGTGTATTCCTTTTCCTTTCTGCTCACATTTCTTGGATCTGTCTAAAATAAAAACAAGGAAAATCATTCCTTCTTTGTCTGATTTTATCCTCTTATAATTGTCTGAAATTGTCTGAAATGCAGATTTGTAGGACGTCCTTCCTTCATATCCATGAAGTGGGATTATCTCTCAACTCCCATATGCTTAATTTTGTAGCTAGGAGAATATTGCGGTGAGGTGACATTAGCAGAGTTCATGCATCTTCTTTTCTCTTGACAATTCTTTTCTCTAGATGTGAATATAAACAACACGATGATTTTTGAAACAAGTCTTTTCTAGATTTCACAGATGGCTGAAGCTTCTTGCGTCTATGGAATGCGGACTATACATTTTTTAGTGATTGTTTCTCTGCATGTGAAGTGTAAATTTTTTCAGGTGTGTATTTCAACTTCTGATCTTTTTTTAGAGAGCTCAAGTGACATGCATGTGCATCTCCTATCTTACAGATAGTTCGTCCTTTATAAGTAAATCTGATAACTGATAGTTTAATCGGCCAAAGACACTTGAGCTCAGATGGTCCAAGACTCCAATTCGATTGCCAAAGACACTTGAGTACTCATATGATGACTGATAATTGTATGTCATTGTCTTACTGGAGAAATTTAGAGAGAATGGCATCCACAAAGATGATACCAATTGTTTACATCCATCCATCAAATAAAAAGGGCACAAAAGGGTTGATAACTAGAATCCGGAGCTTAAACTCGCTCTCATAACCCTACTAACTTTATATTCTCGATGACTCTGAATTCTACATACTGATTTAAGCTCTATGTGAAGAATAGCTATTGTTTATTCACGACTTTTAGCTGTCTGTAACAACCTATCCTACGATCCTTAATCTTTGGTTGTTCCAAGTTCATCATACATAGTACTTGAACAACATAATGTTTAGGTTTGCTTTAGTGGTTCTCTTCAGCACTATGCATTATTACTGATTTGGCTTTTGTTTGCATAAATCAACCTGCAATATCTGATTTTCTCCACTAATTGATGCAATTTTGCATGAAGATGATACATTATTGTGCTGTACTGAAGTTCAGAGTGGGAGAAATATGGGAGCTGAATTATATGATGCATACTCGCATGATTTTGGGCGAGATGGATTCATGTAGGTCTGTTAGGTTCAGACTAATAGACGTGTAGCATGATTTCTTGCTTTTGATGTATCATCATGTAATCAATGCCTGATTTTACATATTTATGAACTTCCTCAGTAAAACTTATATTACCTGGAAAACCAAGGTTGATGCTACCTTCGAGACCATATTTTTCTTTTTTCCCTAACACTCAAGGAAATTGATGGAAAATGATATTAGTATTACTAATTATTATTTGTGTTTTGCATTGACTTGAACTGCCATTACTTGCACCGGTGTGGACAATTATCTTAATTTTTTCACCTCACGAATCACTACATGGGCGCGCGCGTTGCCGCGCCAGGTTTGCTAGTCATGTTCAACTTTCGATATTTTGCGAAGGCACGTGCTCTACATGGACTCTGTTGGTTCATATCCCTTAATAATAACCAGTTGGCATGTCTTGCATGTGAATAGGAAACGTGAGCATGTCAAAGAAAAAGGAATAGGAAACGTGAGGGAAAATATAAGATATGTATGTGAATATGTCTATACGTGAACATACGGTCTAGTATACTATGATGTTGTACTGCTACTCGCGGTGAAGCGCGCGTCCAGGTGTACCGGCCAAAAGTTAAAATGATGATGGCACTATATCCTCAGACGAAGGGACATGATGGAAATCACAAAATGGAACAAGCTTATATTTTGCCGCGGAACTCAAAGCATGCATGTGGCTGTGATTACTCATGTATCCGCATGTACAAGTACAAAATCTATTCTCCAATAATTTCTACACAGAATTTTATAAAATGAAGAATAATACTTAAAAAATATCATTTTTAAGATCCTAAATAAACACTTTATGTAAGAGAAATACTACAACATATTTTAGCATAATAAAACTTAAAATATTATAACCTTAAAAGTGCTTACCAATCAACATCTACTAACAACTTCCATTGTACCTTACTTTCATCACTTGTCAATTACGTTTAGAAGGTTAGTAGGTATTTATTTTTAAAGTAAAACTTGATTGTAACATAAATTTTTCATAAATCACCAAACTCAATACATACTGATACATGGAGATTTATTTGGATTTATACACAATGTACATCATTATCTATGCATAATAGCATGTTGCTTTTTAAAACATTAGTTCTTACCAGACCAATGATGTTGTTTTCAGATATTGGATTTTATACCGACTAGAAGACCTTGACTACATAATGTTGTAGTAAAAAAGGCAAGTTCACACTTGTTCATGTCCTTTAGTTATTTTCTATAAATTGTAATCTACTATTATTATCACCTACATTTCGAAAAGGAGGACATAAAACACCATTTTCATAATTGACTTGAACTAGTGGTTACTGATCCAGGGTGATGAGCTAATCTATTATATCTAGCAATGGAAACACCATTGTTCGGGAATGTATCATCTAGGATTTAACAAAAATGCGCCAGTGATTCTTGCGCCATAGATTACACGTTAACCATGAGATCTATATGGGCTCTAGGGAAGTCAGCTCGATCTTCTTCCTTTCGTGTGTCAGCGGACGACCTTTATGCGACGCTATGATTCCTTGCGTGGATCCGGCAACATGGGTGGGCACCCTTAGGCTCCACGAGCAAAGTGTCTAGATTATCTTGTGAGGCTGCCGGAGGTACGGTCGGCCATTTCTAAATGAGACCTACCAGGGGCACAACCGACTCACAGAGTCTTCAGGGGCCTATCAGAGTTGTATCTTGCCCGAAAGGGGGCTTAACAGATATGTGGCGGCTTGAAGGATTGTGCTGGCATGTGGGGTCACGGAGAAGGACAGTGATCGGCTTGGTTCTTATACTGGGCCACACACCAAAGGAAGTATGAACAGGAAAGTACGTTTGGTTGTGCAACATGGATAAGAATCTCTTATGGGTAAAACAACACACCTCTGCAGAGTGTATAAAAGTGTGACATGTTACTCCCTGTTCCGGGAGGGAGCTGCGAACGCTGCAGGAAAGAAACTCCATGAAGTTCTAATAAACCTGTGAAGGCCGACAGGCATAGCTTTTCAGAATAAAAGCAACATTTGAAAAAAATGTTTATGAGAACCTGCATAATCTACGAAGTTTTGGTTTGTGGTTGTAGTTAGTATCAAACACTCCTTTTTAGTGAACTTGCTGAGTACGCTCGTACTCAACCATATTTTCTTAACACTTGCTAGATTTCTGAGCAATCAATGGTGAACCTAGGAGATGAACTACATTGAAGAACTCAAGATATCCAGTGAAGATAAACGGGGTTAATGAATACATCTGAAGCCATGAAAGCCAAGCTGAAGTGTAGTGTATAAAGAATCTTATAAACCAGGACCTACTTGTGTAGAGCATTGCTTTATCAGCAATCGCAGCCATCATTATATAATAGTGGTATTTCTAGAATCGACTTCTAGTTTCTATTTTTGGTTCTCTGTTGTAAATTATAATCTTTATTATGTCGAGGAAGTTTCTAGATCTTTGTAATATGTTGTATGTAATCTAAGTCTTATTTTGGACCCACGATGTTTCTGTTGTAGCAATGGTGGAACGGTGTTTTATTGGTGTTATGTCAACGACTATAGTGCACTATATCATGCAGTGGTATATTCGGTCACCGCAGTGGAGCATACTAATCGGGGTAGGGGCACACTGCCTCGGGGTCGGTCTGTGACGGGAAAGGTGGAGGGAGGCGAACAAAAAATATGTAAGTTAACACAGAAAAGATGGAGCCGAAAGGAGAAGCGACAGAGCTAAACTATGGGCCTGTTTTGAGAGTTTCATGTTTGTTGGGATGATTAACTAGGCTACGTCTAACTTGGTCCGTGGAGCAGCACCCCATAAAACGTTAAGCTGGCCCATAATCGTGATTTGACGAAGTAAACTGGTTTAGCGATGCTGCGGGATGGACAGGAAGATTTGGATAGTTGGATGTCCTGATCGGACGGAGGTGGTGAAATCGCTATGATAGCTATAAGTTGGTTCAGTTTTACTATTTCTTACTACCTTCGATCCGAAATATAATCCTTTTTAGAAAGCTATTTTACCTATCTACAAAGGCTTACATTTTGGAACGAGGTAGTAATTCTTAATATGTTTATGGTGTAATATTGTTGTCCAATGTTTGTTTTTTAGGGAAAACATCATATATTAAGCATGAAAGCCGCCTCATTAAAACCTTCCAGTCCCCTTAGGTATCCTGGTAAAGAAAAAGAGTATCTGAAACTTGCAGCCTGTCAAACAATCATTACATCGTTTATAAGTTTGTCTAAGAGAAAGCTAGGGGGCTCATCGTCCCAATTACAAATAATTTTTGCATTGAAGCAAAAGCTAGCTATCTCATGTGCCGCCTTATTCGCCTTCCTCAGACAGTGATAAAAAATAACATTGCCAATTGATGAGAAAATGTCCAGACAATCCGCATAAATAGCTGCCGATCATGTCCACCAAGTGTCTTGAGAAGAACAAACTTCTATTACCTCCGTTGAATCACCCTCAGCAATTAGATTATGACTGCCCAACCTGTTTGCCAAACTAAGACATTCCATCATCGCTACCGCTTCCGCCATTGAGGCCGACGAAATATATGGAATACATTTGCAGGAAGCGGCTACAAATTTCCCTTGATAGTCCTGTATCACTGCATCAACCACGACCGAATAAGAGTCCACATGAAATGATGCATCAACATTAACTTTGACATACCTTGTTTCAGGACGCTTTCAGGAAACGTCTATTGCATCGTTGGTTGGCATGGCTCCTTTTGAGTTATTGGCAACAATGGATAATATAGAAAACTTACAGGAGAATAATGGAGGGACCTGTTCACCATGTGTTCTCCTCCGTCTCATCCACCATAAGTACCAGGCTGTTACAGCAACAAAGGAAGGAAAAACTACCTACAAAATCAAACTAAATTCCTATTCTTGAGCGTCTCTCTATTCTTCTCCAAATCACCGTGGGTAGAAGATTTACACGACAATGACGACCTCGCCGGTGACCTGACCACTATCTTCCTCGCGGTGGATTTGTAGGAAGATGACGACCTTGTCGATGGCCTAACCACCATCTTCCGTGCGGTGCACGACGCTGCCGACCTAGTTGCCATGACTACCATCGGTCGAGAAGGCCGATGGAGGACGCACGCGCGCCTAGAGCATATCGTGCGGTACCAGCTGAGGCCAGCCTACTAATCTTCATCTTGGGAACAACTAGGGAGATATAGTGGTGGGATCTTGGGTTCCTAGTGGAGAGAGAGTGTGTGTGTTGGGAGATCTAGGGTTCGGATAGAGGCAAGTGCTACGAGATATAGGTAGGGAATGGAGAGTGATGCAACCCGTCCTATGGATGCTCCTACATCTACACCACCAAGTTCCACAAGTGGACCAATGACTCGTGCCCAAGCCAAACTCCTTCAAGCTAAGGTGAATTCGCTCCTCTCATCATGTGACTTTGACATACACTTGGATGGCTTGCTACTTCATGCCACTACTCTGTGCATTATCAAGCCCCTCCGCGTCGACCCACGAGCCCGGAAGTTGCACCTGTCCTGATGCTGCTTGAGCCGGAGAGTCCGCCCGAAGCCAGCCGGAATGTTCGGCACTACCGGAGTGTCCGGATCGACCACGCTGGAGTGTTTGGCCTATCCCAGTCCCATCCTGGCGCGGACATTCTGTGTGCTACAGCGAACTCTACCCGGACTCCACCCGGAGTGTCCGTCCACCCTGGACTGCCCGGTCTACTCGACCCGGACTGTCCGGCCTAAAGATGGGCCTGAGAGCCATAGCTGGGCCCTGAGGCCCATGTACCCCTCTACTTTGTCCAGAACTCTACTATAATGCCTAAATTACCCCTGAACTTGTGGCTGACCTATATATAGTCCCCCACCTCTATTGTAAACCCTAGGCTTGATATTTGGAATTAGTGGAAACCAGTTGTGGATCTATCTTGTTCTTGCCTCATGCTCCTTTGATAGAGGAGCACCAAATATCACAAACCTCGTTGAAGTTTGCATCATGCCTCCGTGTTGTACAAGGTCTAGGCATTGGAGTCCCTTTGCCTAGACGTCAAAATCTCACCGAGTCTCACTACTCGCCGTGCTGGTTCGAGAGAGAGTCCTCCGCCCGACGCTGATCCTAGGGATTGCGCTGGACCGGTAGCCACCGGAGTGAGCAATTGGCTTGTATCATGTCTTCGTGTGTGTGTTCATCGTGTTCTTCGTGCATGAGTTCGCGTTTTCGCTCTTTCTCCCTCATACCCCACTCACTCCGCCTTGATTTCAAGGGATTCGTGAAAGATCGGGCCATCCCCGAGGTTGCCCCGCAACATATGGTATCAAGAGTTTCGTTGCTCACGAATTTCCCCACAAATTTTTCTTCTATCCACCAAAAATTCGAAAATCCCCCAAAAAGAGCCCCAAATTTGCCTTTGGATCGATATCTTTATTTGGAGTTTTTTTTGTGGTTTTGATCTGACCAAACCTTGTCTTAGGCGTTGGTCCAGCTTTCTACTGCGTTCTCCTAGCCCAATTTGGCCAGTTTTTGCGGATTTGAGGCCATAAGGCGAGGATTTCTGCTCAAGAACACGAGCAGGAAACCCGCACCAGAGTGTCCGGCCTGACCAAACCGGAGTGTCCGGCACGACCGGAGTGTCCGGCCCGACACAGCCGGAATATTCGACCGGAATGCTAGTTTTGATAGTTTTTCCTCATTTTTCGCATTGGCTAATTTCCTTTGTTTGCTCGTGTCCCGTGTGCGTGTCAGTAACTAACAACAAGCTTCCACATCGACACCTCCGTGCTCATTGACACCATGGCACCGAACATCCTTCCGCACCACCGACGTCAAGTGCATCATCACCAACGAAGGTATAACTTGCGTCACCTTGTTAACCCATATCTTCCTTTGTGTGTACCTATCCCACGAGAGTGGCTCATCTTGTGTTTGCTTGAGCATTGTGCATTTGTCCTTCGATAGTGAGAGTGCAAGAGCAATAGCAAGTGTGACTAGGCAGCATCAAGGGAGAGCAAAAAAATATACAAAGAAAAAGGAAAATAGTCTCCCATAGCAAAAGAGAGTCTCAAAGAATTGTAAGCAAGAGAGCAAGAAAGAGCGCCCAAGGCAAGTGCAGAAATTTGTTTCTCATTTTTCCTTGTATTGGCACGACACCAAGCGTAGTCTTCGTTAGGACATTTTCTTTGCTCATTTTTATAGTCGTGTCAATCCCAACAATCTCCACGTGTGTGTATATAGTCGTGGGTTCCCGTCACCCCTTTGAGTTGTGACCTTCACCTTTGATTTTAGTTTTGTTGGATTTTACCCACTTTGACTACCCCTTTTATTTTGGTTGGTTCTTTGGCATTCCACAATCCTAACCTACCACCGATAAACTTTTGAGAGTTAGTTCTTTCTTTAGCGTGAGTTTTCTTTGTGTTTTCACTTTGCAAGCTAATAGCTCTCACTTGTGGTTTCTAGTTCAGTGCAATCCCCAAGGTGAGGTTGACGGTTCCCCCACCACATATTGCTCTCCGTATACAACCCTTTGTCTTTTGCATGATGGATAGGCACGGTGAGTTGAGCCATCTACATTCACAAGAAGAAGAACATGGACCGTACATGACGCGTGGAAGCCACTTCATCTTCCAACAAGAGTTCCGTGATCGTTGCCAAGCTCTCGAGACACGTCAAGACGAAAAATTTGGCGAGACGCAAGCCGACTTCAAGAACATTGACATCCGCTTCGATGGCCTCGAAAGGCAAATGCACAGAATGCATCACAACTTTAGCCATCAAAATGAAGCGCTCCAACGATCTGTCACCGAAACAAATGACAAGCTTCATGTTCTCATCGACGGAATGGCAAGACCACGTCCACGCGCATCAAGCTCTACAAGATCTTCACGTCATCACGCTCCTCTTCAACAAGATCTTCATCCAAGTGCTCCAAGACGCAATGACGCCCCCGTGGTTGAAGATGGAAGTTCTTCGAACTTTGTACCTTCCCCACGGCACGCCACAACTTCAAGCTATGATGGTGATTTCTCCTCAAGGACCCAAGCAAGGTGCGAACAACACCGTCATCACGCAAGGGCATTAGTGATCCAACAAGAGCAACCACAAGAAGAACCGCGAGTGGAACCTCAAGTCTACCACCATCACCCGCGACACATACTTGACACAATAAGTGATAACTCCAACTTGGAGAATCAAGGTCGTCATCGACGTGAAGCTGTCCAAGATCCTCCTCCTCGTCATCACCATCATGAATGTACGCACAAACACCATGGTCATCACGAGGTGCCTCCTCGACAACACCAAAACATGGAGGGTCAAGTGGTACAAGTTGAGCGACGCCCACCACGTCATGAGGCTCAAGACCATGATCTTCGCCGTGAGGCCCATGTGCCTAATTATCATGACCAACCGAGGAACGAGCCTCCTCTTCGTCAACAACCGCGCCAAGAGCAATCTCCACAACAACAACATCAAGAGAAAGCTCCACAACAAGGTCGCGAGAACCAAGTTCCACCTCCTCAACCACAAGATCACCAACAAGCTCAACAAGCTCGTCGCAATGATCGCATGGGAGATGAAGACCGTCATCAACATGGCAACCATCGCCACCATGATCGCAATGAGGAAGAAACATTTGGAAAGCTCAAGTTCACGATTCCCAAGTTCACCGGATCAAATGACCCTGAAGAATATCTCTCATGGGCACTCAAAGTCAATAATATCTTCCATATGCACAATTATAGCAACAAGAAGATGGTTGCCATGGCTTTGCTTAAGTTTGATGAGTATGCCAACCTTTGGTGGGAACAAGTTCAAGTTGCTCGCGATGCAAGACAAGAGCCACCAATCACAACTTGGCATGACATGAAGGCTCACATGAGATCCCGTTTTGTTCCCGTGCACTTCACGCGTGACCTCTTCAACAACCTTCAATCGCTGCGCCAAGGGACAAAGACCGTGGAAGAGTACTTCAAGGAAATGGAACTCAAATTGATCCACGCAAACATTGAAGAGTGCATAGAGCAAACTATGGCACGTTTCCTTATTGGCTTGAACCACCCAATCAAGCGCATCGTCGAGTTCCAAACATACAACACCATGGTTGAGCTTGTACACATCGCAACAAAGGCCGAACGTCAAGTGCAAGAGGACATCAAGTACAATAAGCCCAAGACGTATTTCACCTACAAGCAAGCTTCAACCTCTATGCCAACAACCTTCAATCGAAGCTCCTCAAGTACCTCCAAGCCTTCCTTCAAGCCCACACTTCCCCAAAGAAAACTGCCCCCAAGTGGCAAACAACCAAAGAGTGATACACCTTTCAACGATGAATTCTACAAGTGTGGAGGCAAAGGACACAAGTCGGCCGAGTGTGGAAGCAAGAAAGTTTTGTTCATCCATGACAATGGCGATGAAGAGTACTTGAGTGAAGATGAATTTGATGCCCGAGTCAAGGAAGCAATGTCAAGGCAACGAGTGGAAGATGACCAAGAACTTCTCATGTGTGAAGATGACGCAAGTCCATCGCTTGTCGTC
This sequence comes from Avena eriantha, assembly GCA_910589775.1. Classification (NCBI taxonomy): domain Eukaryota; kingdom Viridiplantae; phylum Streptophyta; class Magnoliopsida; order Poales; family Poaceae; genus Avena; species Avena eriantha. The sequence goes on along the minus strand of OU342743.1, from coordinate 324,832,716 downwards.
ACAAGGATCTTGACCACTCAAGCACAAGAGCATGAAGACCAACGCTCAAATATCTTCCAAACACAACCTGGTATCAATGGCAAATCTATCAAAGTGATCATCAATGGAGGGAGTTTCCACAACCTTTCTAGCACCGAGTTGTGTGAGAAGCTCAACCTCACTCTCCATCCACACAAGCACCCCTACCACCTGCAATGTCTAAGTGACCAAGGGTCCGTGAAGATCAAGCATACCGTATCGGCCACCTTCGCCATTGGTCCTTACAAAGACACGGTCGAGTGTGATGTAGTCCCAATGATGGTTTGCCACATGTTGCTCGGTCGACCATGGCAATTTGACAAGGCTGCTCTACATGATGTTCGCACCAATGTGTACACCTTTAAATGGCTCAACAAAACATGTGTTTTGCAACCGATGACTCCTAGCCAAATAATTGCGGACAATGCAAAGGCTCTAGCGAGGGTGAAAAACACAACACCTCCTTGTGAGAAGAGCGGTGAGCGAGAGAACCACATCAGCGTGAGTGAGAGCCAGAAGCCAAACTCGAGTGAAAAAACTAAGAGTGTTCTCCTTGCCACCAAAAGTGAGATGAGAGATGTGCGGAACAACCCATCCATCTTGCACTATGTCCTCATTTGCAAGGGACTAGCGCAAGGAACTAATGAATTAACCAATGTTCCTCCATCTTTGATGATTGTTTTGCAGGAATTCAAGGATGTGTTCCCCGAAGAGCTCCCACATGGACTACCTCCTCTTCACGGCATCGAACATCGCATTGATCTCATTCTTGGCGCTCTCTTCCAAACCGCGCCGCTTATCGCATGAACCCGGAGAAGACGAAGGAGATCGAACGTTAAACAACCAACTCGTCTCCAAAGGTTTGATCCAAGCTAGCACTAGTCCAAGTGCGGTACCCGTGATTCTTGTCCCAAAATCGGATGATACGTTACGGTTATGCATGGTCTGTCATCCAATCAATGCTATCACCGTGCGTTAGTGATGGCTCAATGCACGACGCCCAGAAAAATGTTGATGGCTCGTGGTTGATGTAGAGCTCGTTGGGAACCCCAAGAGGAAGGTATGATGAGCACAGCAGCAAGTTTCCCTCAGTTATGAAACCAAGGTTTAGTCGAACCAGTAGGAGCAAGGAAACACCCCAAAGGTGTTACTAGCTGAGCTTTGGTAGGGCGCACTACCGGTGCTAGTAGCAACATGGAGACCTGATGTAACTACCTCGGTGAATTATGCTCTTAGCTGCATGCCTGGATGAGCGAAAGTGGTTAAGATAGTATGGTGGGGCCTAGGGGCCACTCACAGGTAGACCTTTCGGTCGTCCTAACCACTTCCAAAACATCGGGACCAGAACGAGCAGCGTAATCGACAGGCGAAGGGATCAACTACATACACACGTGAGTATGTATGCAAGCCACCATACAACTGTTCACATAGCCATTCCATCTAAAAGAAATAGAAATATTGCAACGCCATACGGCAAGATCCAAATATCCTAGATAGAGATAATAGTTTAGGATAGCTCCTCATACATCAAACATCAGAGTATCAGGCGGAAGCGGAAAACAAGATCCGAGTACGGATAAGGAGCAAATCGGCATAAGATGCCACATAAATAAACACATCCCGCCCATAGATCTCACGGATCCCAGTTCCCGGAATCTCTACACCGAGTGATCGTTGCCCACATCATCCGTCTCCTCCACCCAGTATCCATCTTGCGAGTACACCTGTTCATCTGAGTCAAACAATTTATCATGTGAGACCCTAGGGATACTCAGCAAGTCTTTATGCCTCTAAAGGGGACATATATCTGGGGTGACGCAATTGCAGCAAAAGATAATAACTAACAAGTCTATAGATACTCGCTAACCATCCGCCTAACCAATGATAGACGGATGTCCGTTAATTAGTAATAACAGTCATAACAGTATAATTAACAGATCCATCCTCCTTCTCGCTTACCAACGAGAAAGCGGACGTACAACCCATCCGTTGGAAGTTTTATCAACCATTCCATGAGTATTGCACTATTTACTAATCAGGTACTTAGTCAGATTAAAAGCGGTACTTTAGTTATACTTGTCTATGATCGAGAAACTGTGCTCCAAGTCGTCCATAACCGTGGACATGGCTTTCAGAAAGATTTACCCTACAGGGGTGCACAAATAGCAACACACACTCGATCAACCTCGGAAAAACCAACTCAAAACCCAACAAGGCATTCACGACAAAGCTATCACAGGATTCATAAAATATTTCAGGGGGCCACCCTATTAAGCTACCCGCAACGAAGCTAGCTGACTCCGAGACGGACTCAAGGTTTGCGCCAATGGCTGTAAACGACTAGGAACCCGAAAATGTGACTGGCTTGTCGATACCGCGAAAACACTCCGCAATTCTTAAACAGTACAGGTGCTCCTCGCACAATCTTAAATAAAACAGTAAAGCATGGCATAAGTACAAGATAGTAACAAAACCCCAAACTACTTTGTGGCCCCAAGAAATAGAAATGAATCAAGCTCTGGCTCAGGGGGGTCCATAAGGCCTCCCGGATGTGGATAGTGCGAATAGTCAAGGACCAGGAATCAAGTACTCGGGGTCCTACGGGACACAAGTGAGCATGAAGAACCAAATAGCAGATATTGCTCACCGGTGCCTCTTTCATTAGTTATCCCATTACTACTCAGGTTAAGTTGTTTAGGCACCTCATTATCCACCAGACACTCACATACCCTACACATGCTTTTCTACGACTCGCATGGCTCAAGCAACTCCTGTAGTAATGGCTCATGGGATGGAGGAACAAGCTTCGGGGGGGGGGGGGGGGGGGTTAAAAGTAAAGGCTATGTAGTACTTGGGATTCAATTTAATGCAATCGCGACTCAATGATGCAAGAATAAGATAGAGGCAATAGGTACTATATGTATGCAAGCATGTGGTAGTGCTTGCCTGGCAGCTCAGTTGAAGCGAGAGACAGATCTGGGTAGAACTCCTGTGATTCCTGATAATTCTCCTGCTGGACGTCTATTCGAAGAAGAACCAAACAAACAAGGGCCAACATAAATAAAGTGCACATGCATATGAATTAAAATGCGACAAGCAAACAAGCATGCCATGATGAATGATGCACAATTTACATGGCAATAAGGTAACATGGCATGGTGAGGTGTGGGGTACAAGAATAAAGAATTTTATTGTTTATGTGTTCAAGTTTTATTGCCATAAACAGTTCTGATTTTTAATAGTTACATGATGCATGCTTCAATTCAGAACATGGAATGCATAGATAGAATGGGCCCGTCGCGCTGATCGATTTAGACATATTATTTGTTGAATTTGGAGTTGTAGAATTAAAGTTATTAATTTGTTAAGAAAAGGGCATTTTATTGTAATTTTAATCATCTCGAAAATTTAAAGTGCTCAAACATTATTCTGAATGGCATATTTGAAATCCTCACATTTTCTTATTCAAAAACATATATCATTTGCATTATTTGGAATTAGAATTCAAAAGTTATTAAAAACAGATTCAAATTTGTATTTAAACATTTTCAGAAATTGTTTTATTAAAACAGAATTACACAGAGACTTTTTGTACACAGAAGCAGCTAGCCCCAGTCGCTGACGGGTGGGGGCGCTGCTGACTAGGCGAGAACAGCGCGCAAAAGCTTTTCTTACCGCGGCTTAGCCAGCCACAGCCGCTGACCAGCGGGACCGGCGTTCACGCGGACCCACACGCGGGCGGGCGAACGGGGCAGAGACACATGGCTCGGACGGGGACGGCGGGTTGAGGTTTTTTGGAACCTAGGTGCTTTTCTGCAAAAGTTCAACTGCGGCTGACATGTGGGACTGGAAGGGTCGCGGGTTGAGGAAAATAAAAAGGGTGGGGGGTTTGTGCAAATTAGCCACTGCTACTGTGGATCTTCTCTGCGTGTACTGTCGAACGGTCCGTGCGCGACAGCGGACAGAGCGCGGCACGGGGGAATCGAACCGGTGACCTGGGGCACGCGCGCGGATGCGGTAGCCACTGCGGCTAGGGGGGGTTGGTGCTGTGCTCTTGCTGCGCGGCCAGGTGTAGTATCTGCAGCGCATCGTCAGGGTGGCGAACGCTAGCGCGGTGCACCGAGAGCGTTCGACGGATGGATCCGTGCGTACAGGAAGAGCAAGATGAGGAGAGGGTATCAGGGAGGATCGTGGGCTCACCGCGGGGCTGCTGGTGGAGGCGGATCGGGCTGGGAAGCGGTGGATCGACGGCGATGCAGACGCTCCCGCGGCTAGGGTTTCGGTCGGCCTCGTCGGTGTTCTGCGTGTACTGGGCCTCCTCCTCCTCGCTGCTGGTTACGGGCGACGCACGGGTGCTCCACTGGTCCTTCCTTGATGACCAAACGCCACGCCCGCCGACAGTATTGTAGAGGGGAGGTGGATGCCGAGGTGGTGGCCAGAGTTGGAGGAGATACGCAGGGGGAGGAAGGGATCGGCGCATCGGCCAGGGGTGGATCTGGGCACGAGAGAGAGATGGGAGGGAGTAGATAGGAGAGAGAGAGAGGTAGATGGCGTGGGGGAAGGGTCAGGAGAAAAAGGTGGCCTCGGTCACCTTTTCTCCTCTCCTCCTTCACGTGCTCGGCGTGCAAGGCCAGACAGGCAGAGGGCTGGGCTGCAACTGCAGGTGGGCCAGAGAGAGGACATGGAGGTGGTGGCTGGCTTGGTGGGGCCTCCTTGGCAGGGAGAAAGAGAGGAAACGAGAGGGAGGGAGAGGGGCCGAGAGAGTTAGCTAGGTTGGGGGTAGCTCGGGTTAGGGTTAGGTTAGAGAGGGGGTGGTGTTAGACTAGAGAGGGTAGCTAGCATGGGGGTGGTCGAGCAGGTAAGGCTCGGCTTAGAGAGAAAAAGAGAGGAGGGCTTAGGGTTTGAGAGAGAGATTAGAGAGAGAGGCTAGGTGAGTGGGTAGGGTTTGAGAGAGAGGTAGGGGTTTAGGTTAAGGTGGGGTGATGGGGGTTAGGGTTTGAGCATGAACAAAAGAAGATCAAGCACATGGGTGGGGTTTGTTGTGATGGATAAGGAGAGTGAGATGTAGAGCTTTTTGTATGTGACAAGCAAAGTCACATCCATGCATGATGGATCAAGATGAGGGTGGAAGGGAGATAAAGAGTTGTTTAGGGTTTGATTCAATTCAACCAAAACCAAGTGAGATTAAAAGAGAGAAAAGAAAGAGGGGGAAACAAGTGTGCATGGCCCATGCATGAGTAGTAAAAGCCATGTTTAATTTTGTGAAAACAAAATAAAACCTCATGGCATTTATTCACATGCATTCCAAAATATGGCTTAAGGCCAAGCTAAAGGAAAATAGAATTGGATCCATCCCTACCCACATGAGCTAGATTAAATGCCAAAAGAAAGTAAAAGCTCATGGGTAATTAGGATGGTGAAATTATAAGGTGGTGACAGAGAAGGTGATGGAGTTGAATAAAATATATGCCCCCAACTCAACTTGGGCATCAAGCATTTATCAAGAACCAAACACAATATATCAAGAGCCAAATACAGTTACTAATGCATATGAGAGAAGAACCAAATGAAAAGGGTTTTATATGATGCTCAAATGCAAGGTGGCATGATGACATGAGAATGATATAATTATGATGCAACAATTATATGTAGGAAGTAGCAATTGTATTACTAGACCAAGTAGCATTACATATGTTAGACAGATGGGATGCTACACCTGCACAACAGAACCACAGAACTTTGTCCCCAACTTGCGATGAGGTTGTCAATCTCACCGTGTTTTGCGGAAAACAAAGGATTAAACGTATCGAATGGAAAGAAGTAAAAGTTTGCAGAAAGTAAACACAAAGAAGTAAACAATTGTAATTGTATGTAAAGAAAAAGGACCGGGATCCATAGTTCACTAGAGGTGGCTCTCCTTAAGATAGATAACATGTTGGGTGAACAAATTATAGCGGGGCAATTGACAAACACCGAGAAAGCAATACATGCATATACTAATCATCTTGACTCCTTTGAGACTTGATTGGGCATTACAACATAATACATAGACCGCCATCCAACTGCATCTATGACTAATAATCCACCTTCAGGTTATCATCCGAACCCCCTCCAGTATTAAGTTGCAAGCAACAGATTATTGCTTTACGAACTGCGTGTAAAGTAAACAATACGATTGTTCTATGAACAAAGGATTGTTGTTTTCTCCCTAGTAGCAACAAACACATGTAGTACCTTAGAGATTTCTGTCACTTCCCCAGATTACCAGAGGCATGAACCCACTATCGAGCATAAATACTAACTCTTGGAGTTGCTAGCATCTACTTGGCCAAGATAGCTACTAACAACGGAAAGCATGCAAGATCTCAAATAAGAAAGACATGATAGAATCAATAATCAATCTGAAATAGCATCTCAATATCCATCGGATCCCCGCAAACACAACATGTAAGAATTACAAATAGATGATCTTGATCATGAACGGAGCTCACAAGATCTAAACATGAAAGCACAAAGGAGGAGAAACCAGCCATTTAGCTACTACATGGATCCGTAGTCCAAGGATGAACTACTCACGCATCACACCAGAGGCTTGCATGGTGATGAAGAAAGCCTCCAGGGTGAATTCCCCTCTCCGGCAGGGTGCCGGGAAGAGCTTCAGATCCCTCCCGATCTAGGGATGGAGATGACGGCGGCTACAGACTCTTTCGTGGATTTTTGATCGGGTACTTAGGGTTTACGTCCCGAGGGCATCTTATAATCGGAAGGGGAGGCCGAGGGGGTGCCTGGGCTGGCCACACCACCCCCTGGCGCGGGCCAGGTGGTGTGGCCGGCCTTTGGCCCCTCTCTGTCTCGTATTTTGGAACTTGACGACATCCGGAAAAATAGGCACTTTGGCTTTTGTCCCGTCCAATTCTGAGAATATTCATTTTCTGACTTTCCTGGAACCAAAAACAACAGAAAATAGGCAGCTGGCACTGTGGCTCTTGTTAATAGGTTAGTGCAAGAAATCATATGAAATGTACTCCAAAGTTGGACCAAAACACAATAAAGTGGGTAAAACCAAGCATGGAACATCAAAAATTATAGATACATTTGCAATGTATCAACATCCCCAAGCTTAACTCCTGCTCGTCCTCGAGTAGGTAAGTGATAAAAAGAAATAAAGGTGACATGCACCATCAAAGACTTGATCAAAGTACTTGCAAAACATTCAAAGCTGGGATCATAGTACTTCAATCATAACATGTAAGACAAAGTTCTAGCAATAAGCAAAGAAAATATGATGCAACATGAAAAGGCACAAACAAAAGGTTCATGAATAACAATGCTTTGCAAGACGTTTGTTTGTTTCACATAAAGAAAACATAGCATAATAGTATCCAGCTTGTCCCTCAATAGAGTAGCAAATATAAATGCATAGGACACCGTCAAAGTTCATAAGAGTGACTAGATACAATAGTTTAAAACAAGCAATAACAAGTTATGCATCAATCAACTAGTCTTAGGATAATGCACATAGAACTAAGAATGGCCACTATGCTCTCAAAGTAGGTGCATAAAGTTAGAAGGTGGAGACTCAATATAATGGTGGAAGAAAGGCCTTTTGTAAAAGGAAGTAGGGATTCAAGTCTCATAAAGAGCTTCCAAAAAGTATGGTACTTGTAGTTTTCAGCTCTCATTGCCCCTATCATAAGAATATTGAAGGTGATTAAGGTTAAAGTGACACAACTAAGAGGATATGCTTGACAAGTTATAAACCGAAATCTCATGCCCCTTACGAAGACCGATCCTCATGCTACTCAACTTCAGTCACGAGTAAGCTCTTGTCATTGTAAGTTTATGCGTATCATTAAGAACCACCAACGGGGTACCCCTTGCACATGATACGAGAGCTTTCCCATAATCAAAATGACAAGGCAAGCAGACAATGAGCATCTCAGCGATCTTTTTATTTGCTATTTGCATAGGTTTTTATTGAGGATGCTTCATAGAGTGCTCATTATGGTGATGCTGCAAGTTTCCACCATGATTAGGCATGGCTTGGGCTAGCGGCCCAGGCGTTTCTCTAACACAGATACAAACTCCATGATCTTACAAGTTCCACTTTTATTTCACACCGTCGGGATCCGTAGGCAAAAGAACATGATATCAACGGGGTACAACGTACAAGTGCAATGTTGAAAGCGTTCCCCATGAAACATGGTTCTGCTAATTTCAACTTATAAAGCGCAAGCATATACGCAACAAAGAAGGACCCAATGGTTCAAGTTTATTAGGGGCAAAAAGTAAAGTGTGCCATCAAGTTCGTGAGAGCTTTAATCACTAGTTTTCTCATAACAAGTGAACGGTAAACAAAAGCATGAATATACTTGGAATAACATAAGCTAGTAGGTAGGTATGGTGGACTCTTTGGAAAAACTTGGTTTAGGGAATTGGATGCATGAGTGGAACTCATACTTTGTTGTGGAGGCTAGCAAAAGACTGGGAGCAACAAACTAAGAGAGCAATAATGGCCATAATCACGCAGAGCGACAAAACATCATTGATCAAAGCATAAAGTGATACTAAAAGTTGAAAACTAAAGGATCATAAAGGCTATGGTGACTTGAGATAGTCATAACATGGTGTGAGCATGTGCCAAGTCAACCCAAATAAAGCATCAAAGGAGAATACCACTATACTATGCTTTAATATGCTAAAACAACGCATGATTCATCCAAGGCACATTAAGCAATCTTCAATTGTTTATAACAAGTCATGCTACAACAAAGAATACTAAGCATAAAGCCAAAACAATATCAAGTCATGGCATGACAAAGCATAGGCCACAGTCAAAAATGAGCTCTTTTTACACAAAAGTATGAACTTTCCTACTCTTTTCCAAACCAAACCAAACTATTTGCAAACCAAAGTATGAAAGAGGGGGTCCAACCAATTTATTCAGAACACTAAGCAAACCAAGAAAACTAAAAACCAAAACAAAAACGAAAAATAAGACGCTCCAAGAACAACACAACTGTGCATGAAACAATAAAAATGAAGCATTTGGAAGAAACCTGGAATTTTTATTGATGAAGAAGGGGATTCGTTGGGCATCCCCAAGCTTTGAAACTTGTACTTCTTGGATATTTCTTGGGGTGACACGCGTGGCATCCCCAATCTTGAGATTTAGTCCATCCTTCATCTCATTACTCATTCCCTCCATACACCTGAAATGTTTCCTTCAGACAAAACTTCACACAATCTCATTAGCAACATTAGTGCACTTAAGATAAATAAGTCTCCAGGTTCAGTTCTAACACCAAATAGACTTCCATTAGAACACTATCTACTGTAGAACTTCTCTCAAAAAGCTCAATTCCCCAAAGGAACTCAAGAAGGAACTAACAAGAAGCAAATGCAGAAAATGGCAGAAATCTGTCAAAACAGACCAGTAGGTAAAGACGAATTTTTTCGAAGACCTTCTGTTGCTCAAATAAAAAAGTGCTGAACTAACAAAGTTAGATAACAACCTGGGTCAGAATCACAAATAATTACAGCTCAATCCGACGTACAGAGCTCTCTCAGGAATTTTTACGGTGAAGCAGAGAAATCTGTTTCGGGACATCAACTTTTGCAATCATTACTTCTCTCTCATTAGAGGTTACTCTTGGCACAAAAAGCAAATAAAAAGGATAAGGAGAGGTTATTACAGAGGTAATAACTTCCAAGACTCATCTAAAACTCTTGGGTTATCTCCCAACAAGTACTTTTCTTTAACGCCTTTAAGTTAGGCATGAAAATTTGAGAAGATGCTCTCTTAGGAAATATGAATTGAAGTAAAAGAGAGCATCAAGAAGCAAATTCAAAACACATTTAAGTCTAACCCACTTCCTATGCATAGTAATCTTATATGCAAATAAATGCACAAAGAACAAAGTGACAGGCATAGGAAGATATATCAAAAGTAACTTCAAAACTTTCAGCACATAGAGAGGTGTTTCATTACCATAAAAACTTCTACAACCATATTTTCCTCTCTCATAATAATTTTTAGTAGCCTCATGAATAAACCTAACTATCACATAAGGCATGCTTTTCATGATCTACAAGCACTATAGCTTTATTATAAACATTTTCAAAAGAATCCTCGGGAACAAAACATTCACCCTCCTTTGATAAGCATGGGGGACAATAAAATAATGTAAGGGATAAAGGGTTACTCTCATTAGTAGGTAGGCATGGGTAGATCCATACTTCCTCCTTTTTTCCATCACTCTCCTCCTCTTTTTCATCTAATGAGCTTTCAGGTTCAGCAATTTCTTCTTCCATGGAGGTTCTAGCAGGCGGTGGTTCATCTATTACCTTAGCAGTCATAATACTGTTCCCAAATAGGAAACTGAGTGAGATATCCATAATGAAATAGTGATTGGATCAGAGCTAGTCATAAAGGCAACTTAAGAAAGGAACTAATTTTTTTTTGTGTTTTTCAAATAAGAAAGCAAACTTGTAAAACTAATTTTTTTGTGTTTTTGAAGAACAAAACAAGCAAACAAAGCAAAACAAAAACAACAAAGTAAAGAGATTGGTTATGAGGGACTCCCCTTGTGAAGATGTCCTTGACTCCCTGCAACGGCGCCAGAAAAATGCTTGATGGCACAATGCACGGCGCCCAGAAAAATGTTGATGGCTCGTGGTTGATGTAGAGCTCGTTGGGAACCCCAAGAGGAAGGTATGATGAGCACAGCAGCAAGTTTCCCTCAGTTATGAAACCAAGGTTTAATCGAACCAGTAGGAGCAAGGAAACATCCCAAAGGTGTTACTAGCTGAGCTTTGGTAGGGCGCACTACCGGTGCTAGTAGCAACGTGGAGACCTGCACAACACAACCATAGAACTTTGTCCCCAACTTGCGATGAGGTTGTCAATCTCACCGTGTTTTGCAGAAAACAAAGGATTAAACGTATCGAATGGAAAGAAGTAAAAGTTTGCAGAAAGTAAACACAAAGAAGTAAACAGTTGTAGATTGTATGTAAAGAAAAAGGACCGGAATCCATAGTTCACTAGAGGTGGCTTTCCTTAAGATAGATAACATGCTGGGTGAACAAATTACAGCGGGGCAATTGACAAACACCGAGAAAGCAATACATGCATATACTAATCATCTTGACTCCTTTGAGACTTGATTGGGCATGACAACATAATACATAGACCGCCATCCAACTGCATCTATGACTAATAATCCACCTTTAGGTTATCATCCGAACCCCCTCCAGTATTAAGTTGCAAGCAACAGATTATTGCTTTACGAACTACGTGTAAAGTAAACAATACGATTGTTCTATGGAAAAAGGATTGTTGTTTTCTCCCTAGTAGCAACATCACATCTAGTACCTTAGAGATTTCAGTCACTTCCCCAGATTACCAGAGGCATGAACCCACTATCGAGCATAAATACCAACTCTTGGAGTTGCTAGCATCTACTTGGCCAAGATAGCTACTAACAACAGAAAGCATGCAAGATCTCAAATAACAAAGACATGATAGAATCAATAATCAGTCTGAAATAGCATCTCAATATCCATCGGATCCCCACAAACACAACATGTAAGTATTACAAATAGATGATCTTGATCATGAACGGAGCTCACAAGATCTAAACATGAAAGCACAAAGGAGGAGAAACCAGCCATCTAGCTACTACATGGATCCGTAGTCCAAGGATGAACTACTCACACATCACACCAGAGGCTTGCATGGTGATGAAGAAAGCCTCCAGGGTGAATTCCCCTCTCCGGCAGGGTGCCGGGAAGAGCTTCAGATCCCTCCCGATCTAGGGATGGAGATGACGGCGGCTACAGACTCTTTCGTGGATTTTTGATCGGGTACTTAGGGTTTACGTCCCGAGGGCATCTTATAGTCGGAAGGGGAGGCCAAGGGGGTGCCTGGGCTGGCCACACAACCCCCTGGCGCGGGCCAGGCCTGGCCGCGCGGCCAGGTGGTGTGGCCGCCCTCTGGCCCCTCTCCGTCTCGTATTTTGGAACTTGATGACATCCGGAAAAATAGGCACTTTGGATTTTGTCTCGTCCAATTCCGAGAATATTCATTTTCTGACTTTCCTGGAACCAAAAATAGCAGAAAACAGGCAGCTGGCACTGTGGCTCTTGGTAATAGGTTAGTGCCAGAAATCATATGAAAAGTACTCCAAAGTTGGAACAAAACACAAGAAAGTGGGTAAAACCAAGCATGGAACATCAAAAATTATAGATACATTTGCAATGTATCAGTTAGCGACATCCTATACCGTGTCTTGATGACATGCTTGATGAATTGTGTGGAGCCACTATTGTTTTGGAAATTGATCTTCGTAGTGGTTACCATCAAATACGCATGGCTGAAGGTGATGAGTGGAACACCGCATTCAAGACGAAACTTGGTCTCTATGAATGGTTGGTTATGCCCTTTAGCTTGTCTAATGACCAATCCACCTTCATGCGCCTCATGAATCATATTTTGCATTCTCTCATTGGCAAGAGTATCGTTCTATTTTGATGATATACTTGTTTATAGCAAGTCACTTGAGGACCATGTTAAACATGTCAAGGAAGTTCTGCAAATCCTTCAACATGAAAAGCTATATGCTAATCTTCCCAAGTGCACTTTTGCTAAAGAAAAGTTAATTTTTCTTGGATTTGTCAGTTCTTCAAAGGGCATTGAAGTTGATGTTTCTAAGGTAAAGGACATACGAGATTGGCACATCCCAACAAATGTGAGTGAACTCCAAAGTTTTCATGGGTTGCCCCGTTTTTATCGTTGCTTTGTGAAAGACTTTTCGACCATTGCTTGTCCTCTCAACGAATTGACCAAAAAGAATGTCACCTTCGTGTGGGGCAAGGCACAACAAAAAGCTTTTGATGAACTTAAAAAGAATCTCACCGAAGCACCTCTTCTTGCGTTACCGGATTTCACTAAAACTTTTGAGATAGAGTGTGATGCTAGTGGCATTGGCATTGGAGGATTCCTTATGATAAACGGACGACCTATAGCCTACCACAGCGAGAAACTTGATGGTGCTCACCTTAATTATCCTATTTATGACAAAGAGCGTTTTGCCTTAGTTCGTGATCTTCAAGTTTGGCAATACTACCTCTGGCCTAAAGAATTTATCATACATTCCGACCATGAGTCATTGAAATATCTCAAAGGCCAAGCCAACTTGAGTAAGAGACACACTAAGTGGGTTGAGTTTATGGAGTCTTTTATTTACATTGTCAAGTATAAGAAGGGCAAAGATAATGTAGTCACGGACGCTTTGTCACGAAAGCACACGAGACTTCTTACGAGACTTGAATTCAACATGTTGGGTCTTGAGGAAATAAAAACTTTGTATGCTTCCGACCCGTTCCTTGAACCAATTTTCGCAAAGTGCTCCATTGATAAAGGAGTGGATGATTTCTATTTGCATAATGGCTTTCTATTTAAACAAAATAAGCTTTGCATTCCAAAGTCATCTCTCCAACTTTTGCTTCTCCAAGAATCTCATGGTGGAGGCCTCATGGGTCACTTTGGCCGTGACAAGACATTGGACATGCTCTCCAGTCACTACTTTTGGCCCAATATGAAGCACGATGTGGAGCGCTACGTTCAATGATGCACAACATGTGTTCAAGCTAAGTCGCAAGCTAACCCCTATGGTCTTTATAGGCCATTGCCTATTCCTCATACACCTTGGTCCGATATTAGCATGGATTTTGTGTTAGGATTGCCTAGATCTAAGCATGGTCATGATTCTATATTTGTTGTCGTGTATCGCTTTTCCAAAATGGCACACTTCATACCGTGCCATAAGACCGACGATGCTTCACATGTTGCAAATTTGTTTTTTAGGGAAATCGTCCATCTTCATGGTGTGCCAAGAAAAATTGTCTCCGAATGCGACATCAAATTCATGAGTTACTTATGGAAGTCCCTCATGGCCAAGCTCGACATCAGGCTCAACTTCTCATTCGCATCGCATCCTCAAACTGATGGCCAAACCGAAGTTGTCAACCAAAGCCTCGGGACTCTCCTTCGTGTGTTGATCAAGAAAAACCTCAAGGATTGGGAGGAATGCATTCCACATGCTAAGTTTGCCTACAACCGTGCCAATCACTCAACAACCAAGATGAGCCCTTTCATGATCGTCTGTGGTTTTGATCCCCTCACAGCGCTCGACATCCTACCACTACCTCTCCATGAGCGCACCAACATGGACGTTGAGAAGCATGCCCAAGCTATGAAGCAACTTCACAAAGAAACAAGAGCTACTATTGAAGAGCAAGTCCTTCGCCAAGCATCAAGGTTAAACAAGGACAAGCGTGAGTTGATCTTCGAAGAAGGTGATCTTGTGTGGATACACCTAAGCAAAGACTGCTTCCCCAAGGAACGCGACTCCAAGCTTAAGCCAAGAGGAGATGGTCCCTTCAAGGTCCTAAGGAGAATCAACAACAACGCCTACATCATCGACATACCGACCTCCAAGTACCTTACAAGCAATACATTCAACGTCAAGGATCTCTCACCCTACCATGGAGATGTTCAAGATGATAATCATGAAGAGTCGAGGACGACTCTTTCCAAAGGGGGGAGATGATGCAACCCGTCCTATGGGTGCTCCTACATCTACACCACCAAGTCCCCCAAGTGTACCAATGACTCGTGCCCGAGCCAAGCCCCTTCAAGCTAAGGTGAATTCGCTCCTCTCATCATGTGACTTTGACATACACTTGGATGGCTTGCTACTTCATGCCACTACTCTATGCATTATCAGGTACGAAGCCCTGCCGCGTCGACCCACGAGCCCAGAAGTTGCACCTGTCCTGACGCTGCCTGAGTCGGACAGTCCACCTGAAGCCAGCCAGAATGTCCGGCGCTACCGGAGTGTCTGGCCTGACCACGCCAGAGTGTATGGCCTATCCTAGCCCCATCCTGGCGCTAACATTCTGTGTGCTACATCAGACTCTACCTGGACTCCAACTGGAGTGTCCGTCCACCCCGGACTGTCCGGTCCACTCGACCCAGACTGTCTAGCCTGAAGATGGGCCTGCGAGCCATAGTTGGGCCCTGAGGCCCATGTACCCCTCTACTTCTCCCAGAACTCTACTTTAATGCCTAAATTACCCCTGAACTTGTGGCTGGCCTATATATAGTCCCCCACCTCTATTGTAAACCCTAGGCTTGATATTTGGAATTAGTGGAAACCCCTTGTGGATCTATCTAGTTCTTGCCTCATTCTCCTTTGATAGAGGAGCACCAAATATCACAAACCTCATTGGAGTTTGCATCGTGACTCCGCGTTGTACAAGGCCTAGGCATCGGAGTCCCTTTTCCTAGACGTCAAGATATCAATGAGTCTCACTACTCACCGTGCCGGTTCAATAGAGAGTCCTCCACCCGACGCCGATCCTAGGGATTGCGCTGGACCGGTAGCCGCCGTAGTGAGAAATTGGCTTGTATCGTGTCTTGGTGTGTGTGTTCATCGTGTTCTTCGTGCGTGAGTTCATGTTTTCGCTCTCTCTCCCTCATCCCTACACTCACTCCACCTCGATTTCAAGGGATTCGTGAAAGATCAGGCCATCCCCGAGGTTGCCCCGCCATAGAGAGAGTGGAGGGAAGCGTTGTAGGGGATCGCAGCAGAAAACAAAATTTTTCCTATGATGGAACCCCAAAACTGCCTAGGATCTATCTATGTAGTAATGCGGTAACGGCCAATGCGTAGAGAAGACATACCCTTGTAGACCATACGTGGTTAACATTTTGCGGGGAACGTGGTTGAAGTAGTCGTACTCGTAGCCGACCTTAAGGTCGCGAAGCTCCTCGCAGGTCACCGCTTGCTCCTTCTTCATCTTCATTGTGCAACAGCTCCGGCTCACGACATTTAAGCGCCCCAAGTGTTGCGTCTCGTGTCTTCGTACACATCCGGTGCACGATGAGACCTCCGGCTCCCCGATCCTGTCGGGAGTGTGGAAGTTGATATCCGGCTAGGAATCCCTGCAGTGCAACGGCATACTGCAGGTGTTCCTTGATCGCACAGCCCAGACTTGGGGCCATGGTCACAAGGTATAGAGAGAGGGAGGGAGAAAGTCAACCAAAGGACTTCTCAAGTTGTGTGTTTAAGCCCACCCATGGGCACTCCTTTATATAGGAGGAGGGGGTGTGCCCTCCCCTTTGGGTTTCCCATGTGGGACTATTCAAGGGAGAGGGGGGAGGAGCATGGGCACATATAGTCTCAAGAGTAGCATTCTAATCCTTTATAAATGTTTAAACTATTATCGTTAACATAGTGATGAGAATAACTTGTTTGTAATCGTAATGTGACCATAACGGTATTGTTCATAAGAATAGTACAAACTGGCTTGTAACTTGTTCATATGAATAATCGTCTCGCCAAAAGCAAGACACACGAACAGGGATTACAAATTTATATTCAAGTCCACTAATCCAAATCACTAACTTTGAGGGAAGCGGTGATGTCGGCCATCAACTGTTTTGCTTGCCGTCATCAAGTCACGCTGCCTCAAAACCAGCAATTTTCAAGCAGATCCTCCTGTTTTCATAAAACGGGACATGTATCAAATACTTTGCAAACTACAACGAGTTTTTCAAGAACCACATTTATAATTTGTATATATTACATATACCTTTTCATCAATGACCTCCATTGCAATCAAGCCCTTCTAAGAGTTCTCAAATCTAATGCAAGATCGCTAAGTGTTTTTCCAAACATTCTCTTTTCCATCCACGATGGAGGAAAACCATCCAATGGCTCATACTCTATGTGCCTCATTCTATAGAATACAAAATGTATCCCAACTCTCCATCGAATGGAGAATGGCTTACTGGATGATTATGGAGAAAACACAAACATTTCAGAGTCATCGAATTATCTCCTAATGGTTATTGTATCAATAAGAGAAGATCACCTTTTACGAGGATATCCCTCAGGTGTGGGTATTAATCTATGAAGTTGGACCCTTTTGCTAAGTTCCATACTAAGCAATATATTCCCATGGTCACAAAGGACCTCAATGGGATAGGCCAAGATCTACTAAGATATTTGCAAACAGACATCTAGACTAAGTTTATAATAAGAGATCAATTTATAATTGGTCTCCACTAAAATTGTCATCCCTTGGACGATTTTAGTGATCACATGATCCCTATCCTCTACACCTCCCCCGATCATCACGACCATCACTGCAGCCTCAAAGGTAGACATTCCCTAATGCCAATCACATCATCCATGTGACTCATGCTCGATCTTTCGATCTCTTGTGTTCCGAGGCCATGTCTGTACATGCTAGGCTCGCCAAATCTAACTTGTGTGTATTCGCTATGCAACATGGCTTACACCCACTGTATGCGAACATAGATATGTCTGACCCCCAATCATCACGGCCGGCCTCATAACTAAGAACTTTCTTGGTGGTGCACACACAAGGGGAACATGGAACATTGGAATTAAATAGGGATTATCTTATTTGCTACCGTTGAGTATCCAAATACTAGCACACAATAAGATGTAAAAAACAAGTATCAACATCATATGTATAATGTGATATGATATGTTCCTTCTTGCGCCTTGATCTCCATCGAGCGCCCCGGCATGATCTCCATCTTGCCCTTGGTTTGACGCCAAGTCCACGACGCCTCCACCAGGTCGTTCATCAGAACGATGACTATTACTATACTACTTAGTAACAGAAAAGCAAACTACTTTACCTTTGTAATGACCAATGCCATATCATAATCACATGCTCCCTGCAAAATAAAGTTAGACGCCTCTACTTTATCTATTGCAAGTTTTACGTGGTTGTTAGGGCTTTCGCACTAGAACCGTTTCTAAACTACGAACTTTCCAACCACAACATGGATCCAACAGTTGTCTCTACTACACCCCTTTCGGGGCCCTCCGTTGTAAATGCTATATCAACTATCGAATGAGAGACAGACACCCGCTAGCCACTTATATGGTACAAGCCGTATGTTGATTGTGGAACCAGTCTCGTGTACGAATACTCATAAGGTCGGTCCGGGCCGCTTCATCAAACAATACCGCGATATAAACAAGTACACGTTAGAGGGTAACAACTAAGGGATCAATGTCCGCACAATACTTGTACGTACTGGCCGTACAGCACTCCTACGCATAGATCGGCTCTGATACCACTGTAGGGGATCGTAGCAGAAAACAAAAATTTTCCTACGATGGAACCCCAAAACTGCCTAGGATCTATCTATATAGTAATGCGGTAACAACCAATGCGTAGAGAAGACATAGCCTTGTAGACCGTACGCGGTTAATGTTCCGCGGGGAACGTGGTTGAAGTAGTCGTACTCGTAGCCGACCTCAAGGTCGCGAAGCTCCTCGGAGGTCACCCCTTGCTCCTTCTTCATCTTCATCGTGCAACAGCTCCGGCTCACGACATTTAAGCACCTCAAGTGTTGCGCCTCGTGTCTTCATACACATCCGGTGCATGATGAGACCTCCGGCTCCCCGATCCCGCCGGGAGTGCGGAAGTTGATATCCGGCTAGGAATCCCTACAGTGCAACGTCATACTATAGGTGTGCCTTGATTGCACAAGCCAGACTTGGGGCCATGGTCAGAAGGTATAGAGAGAGGGAGGGAGAAAGTCAACCAAATGACTTCTCAAGTTGTGTGTTTAATCCCACCCATGGGCACCCCTTTATATAGGGGGAGGGGGTGTGCCCTCCCCTTTGGGTTTCCCATGCGGGACTATTCAAGGGAGAGGAGGGAGGCGCATGGGCCCTTAGGGCTTCATGGGCCATGTAAGATCTCACCATGATAAGGTAAGATCCCTGTGATTGCAGTGCTAGACCCTAGATCGAAATGCTAGCACCCACAGTTTAAGATGAAGTACACAGAAACAAAGGTCATTATTACATCGCACATCCAGGAGTATAATAGTTCTTACAACTCACTTAGCCCAAGGCTAAGACACAAGTTCACATAACATATAATAATAATAGAGTCCTTAGTCTTCATGTGCCACATGCAAGCATGTCAAGTGTAGACCCGCAACCCTACTCATCATCAGAGTATCCTGCAACATAATAAGTTACAGCCACAAGGGTCAATACATTTGGAATTGTATTGGCAAGTGATACCATAGATACATAGTATAATCCAACAACTACATGAATATATGGCTAAGTGGGGTTATGGTTGGTTTTGCTAAAATTAGTTTAACTTATAGTTTTTGAAGAAGTTTTTCATTCCAGTTTTAAGGTACCAATGACAGACATCACTAAACCTCTACCCATGTTCACCCACAAGTTTTAACTTAGAGAAATTTGAATGAGGAGATTATTGAACTGCTTCACTGTCTTGAGGCTCAGAAATGTCCATAACCGGGGACACGGCTAAGTACTTAGTTTTACCCTCTCGAGAGGTGGTGCACTTTCCCCACAAGAATCGACATGTATCGAGACGAGAATTTTCAGAAGAAATCCCTCAGACCACCACAGACGCGTTCCATCCTCTCATCACTACCACCCTCTGTCCGTCTGGCTGAGTTCTCGCAACTTAGTCGGTCAAGGCAGAGCCCACATGCCATGTGGCTGCACTGGAAGCTTTGCGACAAGAACGTCTCCAATCTCTTTGTTCCTGGGTGGCCATCCACAAGTGTGATACACCAGCTGACCATAGACATGGTCCCTGAGTAACCACTCAACATAATCCAAGCAAGCCCATTCCACCCAGGTATTTCATTAACATTAGTTGTTTTCTTAGTTAAACAAAATAATATCTTCCCATGCTATCTTATGTGTATAATCCACCCACGAATTCTAAAAGCATAGCTAAGCATTCTAGCATACAAAGTCTTTATCTAAGGAATACTACCAAGATATACACTATAGGGTAACATAGCATAGTATGGTAACATATGAATAATTCTATCATGCTAAGATCTACCAAAATATCACTAGTGCAATAGTGAAAATAATAGGACATGAGATGAAATATCACTTGCCTTGGTAGCTAGGGGAATAGGTACAATCCTCACAGCAACAAACTTCACAATCCACACAATCTACACAAGATCAATACAACAATAATAATTCAACCAATAAAACATTACAAAAACATGAATGCATGCCACATGCAAAGATATGATCACAACTCCATAATTTACAGAGTCTACAGTACTGAGGATAGAATACCTCATCTAAATGCATAAGAAATACTCGAAAATAATTTATAGAACAATTTTTGTGAGAAAAATACTCCTAAAAAGGTTCTGCCTATAATTCCAAGTTTACAGAGGCAAAAGTGTGAAACAAGGCCTCCATAATAAAGGTCTTATTTTTCTAAATCCATAGACACCAAATTTGTATTTTTATGATTTGTGGATCTAAAGTTATGGATTTTCTAAGTTTAATACTAAATCTGTCTATTTTCTAATTAAACAGAAATAGTCTGGCGACGTGGCGCTTTCTTATTGGCTGATACCGGTTTGGCCGGATCGACCGCTGTGGGTCGTCAGATTTAAGTGACGTTGGACGGATCAGATCAGCCGTACCCTTTCGTTTAAGTGATCTAATCATAACCGCTAGGATCTGATCGAACGGCTGCTAAGCATCTCGCAAGAGACTGGCGGTGCTAACGACGGCGCGCGGTGGCGGAGCGTCGGCCGATGGGGTTCTGGCGATTCTACGAGGGCTGGGAGACCGTGGACACGTACCAGAGGTTGAGGGGGTCTTGGCGATCTCGATGGAGGTCACTGCGGTGCGGGGGGTGCTCGGGCTTGGCCTGGATCCTTCGCCGGAGTTGCGGAGACGGTGGAGTTCATAGCTCGGTGTCGGAGACCGTGACCTGGGGCTCAAACCAACCGGCAAAGAGGTCAGCGAGGTGCGCAAGCGTCTGCACGACCTAGTAAAGACCAAAAAGGGGCGGCGGGAACCCTACCTTTACCGGAGAAGGCGACTGACGGTGGCGGCAGAGGGAGTTCGCCGGAATCGTCCGTGTCGTCGACCTGGAGCAAGAGGAGGCACGCGGCTGGGTTAGTAGGTGCGCCAGGACACGGCAAACCATACATGACAGAGAGGAGGGCGTCGGGCGGCCTGGGTTCACCGGAATCGTCGCCGGAGTCCATGGGACAACGGCGGTTCGAGCTCGGAATTTGGGGAACTTGGGGCTCTCCGGGGTGGTGTCTGTGGGGAAAATGATGAGGAGGGAGAGGGGGTTTAGTAGGGGTAATCGCCGGGGCAATTAATCGCGAGAAACTGACGGAATCGAATCGATTCGAAACGGCCGAAGGGGAGAGGTCCGTCATCGGCAGTGAAGACGACGAGGTGACGTGGGCGTGGGGTCTACCTGTCAGCGGGAGGGGTAGAGACAGGGGGGTGGGAAAAGACAGAGAAGGGGAGAGGGAGTGGTCCGGGTGGGCTGTTGCCTATTGGGCCAGAATGGGCCAAAATGCTGCTGCTGCTGTTTGAATTTATTTCCCTCCCTTTTTTTTCTATTCGAATTTATTTTCTAGTTTTTGTTTGAATTAGCAAATGTGCTCCAAAAAGTCTCAAAATTTCACCAAATTTTTGGAGGACAAGTCTAATGCAATGTAGTATATGTCATGATGATATGAGTGCAATGATGATGATTTTAGATGAAATTTTTGGGATGTTACAAATCTAACCCCCTTAAGATGAATCTCGCCCTCGAGATTCGGGTTGGCTAGCAAATAGGTGAGGGTGATCTCTCCGAAGTTCATCCTCTCGCTCCCAGGTTGCTTCTGATTCAGTGTGATGGTTCCACTGCACTTTGCAGAATTTGATGGTCTTGGTACGGGTAATTCTTTCTGCGGTCTCTAGAATCTTAATAGGTTTCTCTTCATAAGTGAGATCATTATCTAGCTGAACTTCCTCCAATGGTATAGTGTCTTTCAACGAAGTTTCTTCCATCTCTGGGTGACACTTTTTCAGTTGACTAACATGGAATACATTATGAACTGCTGACAGAGATTCTGGTAATTCTATCTCATATGCCACTTCTCCTTTGCGGCTCAAAATTTTGAAAGGTCCTACATAGCGTGGTGCTAGTTTTCCTTTGATTCCAAATCTCTTTACACCACGAAGTGGTGATACCCTGAGATAAGCTCTATCACCCACCTCATAGGTGACCTCTCTACGTTTTGGATCAGCATAGCTCTTCTGCCGAGATTGAGCTACCTTTAGCTTATCTCTCACCATCTTGACTTTCTCTTCGGCCTCTCTGATTAGGTCTGGCCCGAACAAATTTCTTTCTCCTACTCCATTCCATAACAATGGTGTAGTACACTTCCTTCCATAAAGAAATTCAAATGGAGCCATTTCTATGCTTGATTGATAGCTGTTATTGTAAGAAAACTCTGCGTACGGTAGACTTTCATCCCAACTGGATCCATAATCTAACGCACATGCTCTTAGCATATCCTCTAATATTTGATTGGTCCTTTCTGTCTGTCCATCAGTTTTTGGATGAAATGCAGTGCTGAACTCCAGTCGAGTTCCCAATGACTCGTGAAGTTGTCGCCAAAAGTGCGAAGTAAACTGAGTTCCTCTGTCGGACACGATACTTTTAGGTACCCCATGCAAACATACAATTCTATTCATGTAAATCTTGGCTAGTTTTGCACTTTTATAAGTGGTCTTCACTGGTATGAAATGGGCCACTTTTGTCAAGCGATCCACGATAACCCATATGGAATCGTATCCAGATTTGGTCCTGGGCAGTCCGGTGATAAAATCCAGACCAATTTTATCCCATTTCCAATCAGGTATTGGCAGTGGTTGTAATAATCCTGCCAGTTTCTGATGTTCTTCCTTTACACGACTACACACGTCGCATAGAGCAATGTGCTCTGCTATGTCTTTCTTTAGATTATTCCACCAAAATCTCTCCTTAACATCCATATACATCTTGGTGTTGCCAGGGTGAATTGAATATGGTGAATTGTGAGCTTCTTGCAAGATTAACTTTTTAAGCTCAAGATCCTGTGGAACACAAATACGTTTTTCGTACCATAAGATTCCTTGTTCATCTACATGGAATCCTTTTGCCTTCCCTTCACTAACTTCACTTTTGATTTCATCTATTTCTTTGTCCAACTTTTGGGCTTCTTGAATTGTATCCATTAGTGTGGGATGCACCTCCAAGGATGCAAGGTACCCTTCAGGCACAATTTCGAGCCTCAGCTCTCTAAAGTGGGCACACAACTCCTCCGACAACTCTCCTTTGTTGAGGCCATTCACATAAACATTGCGGCTTAATGCATCGGCTACGACATTTGCCTTTCCAGGGTGGTATTGCAAACTTAAGTCATAGTCCTTGATAAGTTCTAGCCATCTTCTTTGCCTCATGTTGAGCTCTTTCTGTGTAAAAATATATTTCAAACTCTTGTGATCAGTGAACATCTCACAAGGTTTTCCCATAAGATAATGCCTCCATGTTTTTAGTGCATGCACAACTGATGCCAACTCTAGATCATGAGTAGGGTAGTTCACTTCATGATTTTTGAGTTGTCTTGATGCATAAGCTACCACTCTACCTTCCTGCATCAATACACCTCCTAATCCTTGGTGAGATGCATCACAGTATACTTGAAAGTCTTTCTCAAGATCTGGCAAACATAACACTGGTGCTGAAACTAGTCTCTTTTTCAACTCCTGAAAGTTGGTTCCGCAAGCTTCTGTCCAATTAAACTTATTCTCCTTCTTCAGCAGATTAGTCATGGGCTTTGCAATCTTAGAGAAATTTTCAATGAACCTTCGATAGTACCCTGCTAGGCCAAGGAAGCTACAGATTTCCTTAACAGATTTAGGAGGTTCCCACCCTGTCACGGCCGCCACTTTGGCTGAATCAACAGCTATAACATTCCCAGATACCATATGTCCAAGAAAACCCACTTCATTTAGCCAGAATTCACATTTGCTGAACTTGGCATAAAGTTTATGTTCTCTGAGTTTCTCTAGAATCAGGCGTAGATTTTCTTCATGTTCTTTGCTGCTCTTGGAATAAACCAATATATCATCGATGAATACCACTACGAACTTGTCAAGGAATTCCATGAATACTTTATTCATCATGTTCATGAAGTAGGCCGGTGCATTAGTCAATCCAAACGGCATCACTGTATATGCATACAACCCGTATCTAGTGGTGAATGCAGTCTTGGGTATGTCATGTTCTCTGATCTTTAGTTGGAAGTATCCTGATCGAAGATCAATTTTTGAGAAAACACATGCTCCCTCTAGCTGATCGAAGAGATCATTAATTCTAGGCAGGGGATATTTGTTCTTTATGGTCACTTCATTGAGTGAACGATAATCTATGCATAGCCTTTGACTTCGGTCCTTCTTGTCGACAAACAAGACTGGTGCTCCCCAAGACGACGAGCTTGGTTGAATAAATCCCTTTTTCAACTGTTCTCCCAGCTGTTTCTTGAGTTCTTTTAACTCGTCCACTGACATTTTATAAGGTCTCTTTGCTATAGGCCCCGTTCCTAGCAATAGGTCTATCAGAAACTCCACGTCCCTATCTGGTGGCATGCCAGGTAATTCCTCGGGGAACACATCTGGATATTCCCTCACTATTGGCACATCATCTAGGCTAACCCCCTTAAGAGAATTAACCTTGCTCCCCTTGAGTTCAAAGTTAGACTTGAGCCTGATCCTTTTCTTTTCTGGGGTGGTGAGCATAACAGTTTGTTTGGCACAATCAATCACCCCTTCATAACAGGTCAACCAGTCCATCCCTAATATAACATCTAATCCTTGGGACTCTAGGATTATTAAACTAATCGGGAACTTGTGTTTTCCAATTTCTAGGGTGATATGTCGGCACCCTGAATTTACTATGATTTCTCCACCCGGAGAACTTACCCTCATAGGACATCCTATAGTCTCAGTGGAGAGTTCATTTTTGATTACAAAGGCTCTTGAAATGAATGAATTCGATGCGCCAGTATCGAAAAGGATAAGTGCGGAAAAGGCATTAATTTTGAACTTACCGATCACGGCATCAGATCCTTCTTGGATTTCCTCCACATTAATGTGATTCACATGGCCCTTTTGGAATGGGTTTGGCTTAGCCCCATCAGTCTTCTTTTCTGGGCATTCATTAGCATAGTGTCCTGTCTTCTTACACTTGAAACATTCCACCTGAATGATGTCTTTCTTCGCTGGCTGACTGTGACGGTTCTGACCATTTTGGTTCCCATGGCCATGATTATTGTGATTGTTCCTGAATCCACTTTTGTTGTGCCCACGATGATTGTTTCCATCATGGTTGTGGTTGTTGTTACGATGGTTATTATGATTCCCATTCTTGTGGAATCCTGAGCTCCCACTTCCTTCACCATGAGGGTGCTTGTGAGGAGATCCTGATCCAAACTTATCGAAATGGTGCTTCCTCTTTCTACCCTCCACTAGCTTCATCTTGTTTTCCAGGATGGTAGCTTTATCACATAAAGATTGATAAGTTGGAACATATGCAACAGATAGTTGCATAGAAATTTCATCATTCAACCCATCTAGGAACTTCTCCTTCCTCTTTGCATCAGTGTCAACGTCATCGGGTGCATAACGTGACAAATTATTGAACTCCTCGATGTATTCAAAAATACTGCGGTGGCGTTGCTTGAGGTTATGGAACTCCTTTTTCTTCAATCCCATTATTCCAGCAGAGATGTGAGTGGTGCGAAACCCATCTTCAAACATTGCCCAAGTCACTTCCTCAATAGGGTGGGGTAATTTGAAAATTATCCCACCAAGCAGCTGCATGACCTTCCAACAAGTGTGCTGCAAATCTGACCTTTTCTGCATCCGTGCATCCAACCGTGACTAGGTCCTTATTCACAGAGCGTAACCAATCATTTGCTACCATGGGGTCTGAGGTACCTGAGAACTTGGCAGGTCTCAGCCTTAGAAATCTGGTCAGCATATCCAAAGGTGGTGGATTGTTCTGGTTGTTATTGTTATTATTGTTGTTCTGGTTCTGGTTCGCCATGAATTGAGTCATCATTTGCATCAATTGGGTCTGTGCAGCCATCATTTGCTGCATTCCATTGTCATTGTCATTGTTATCCTCGTTGTTGTGTCGGGGAGGCATCTGTGGGTTTAGTAAGGGTAAGTAATGATAGAAAACCCAAATAAAACAACAATTCAGACAAACAAGCACATGCAAGTTCCAACATCACAACAATAACAGAGTCTGGAAAGATAACATACTAGCATAGTCACCCACAAGTCGGTATGACCTATGCACTCAATAATAATAGAACGATAGGTAGATGGAACAGTATCACTACTCCTCCATGTCGACTTCCTCCTCCACTAGAGCAAGTCCTGCTGATGCGAATCCTGCCTTGTATTCCTCCAAGCTGGTAGTCAGAGCATCGATCTTCGTCTGTAACTCTCTCTTCTGTGTGCGTAGCCTCTCTATCACCTCGTGATCCGCTTCCAGCTCAATGTTCTCTAGCTCTAACTCGGTCTCCAAGTCTCTAATCTTCTTGTTCTTCTCCTGAACTTTCTTCTCTTGGTTCTTGAATTTCTTAGCTTGGTCTTCAAACTTCTTCTCCATTTCCTTGATTCGATTTTCCTGTTCCTGGAAGTCCTTGTCCTTCTCCTTGAGTTGGACTCGTAGTTCATCGTTGCTAAGCATCACGTTAGTCCTATCAGTATCAAGGTGTCTAATAAGGCTCTCTAAGTCCTGAAGGTAGTGACGCACGGGCTTGATAGAATCCTTAGTGGCCTTGTCCAACACAATAGGCTCTCCATCCTCGTCGCACCTCCCAAAGAAGTGGAAGTAGTGGCTCTTGATCTCAGAAGAATGACGTCCACATAGGCGTCCCAACAGCTCCTGTATAGCGACGTCGAGGACCCTCTCCATGTCATCATGGAGAACCTTGAAGGTAATCTCCCCAGTTTGGGGCTCTGTCTCACGTCCTGGCTGGGTAACTCTGAATCCCCATAAGTCCTTCCTCTGAAACTTCCTCAGCTGAAGTCCCTAAATAGTGGGGATCGGAAGAGCGAGCACTTGGACTAGCTCCAAGATACGAGTCCCAAAGCAAGTCCCCTTGAAATCCTCAGCCGTGCTGTAGACAAAATTCGGCATCTTTTGCATAGTATGGAGAAAATTAGTAACACAATAGAGAAAGAAAATACAAGTCACAAAATAAAAGAGAGTTCAACCAACAAAACATTCCAAGTAGCAATACATTAATTCAACTTAAGCACTCAAGGTTCCAGACATAACTTTATTTTTGCCATACCACATAGGTTGGTATGGTCGAGATACTAACGTGATAAAATGCCAAGGGTGGTGGTCCAACTAATATCTCACTCCTTCTTAACCAAGGTGGCAATCAGGGCATCCTTGGCAGAAATCTGCTTGTCTTGGTCACATAGCTCCAAGGCTAGGCCTATGATATCCTTACTTAGGCGTTTCACAGTGGCCTTTGAGTCTTGGGCAAGACGCTTCTCCTCCTTGAGATCCTCCTGAGTATTGAGCATTCTATACTTGAGTCTCTCCCCAAGTTCCTCAATAGCTCTCCATGCAGCATTCCTTGCAGAGTCAAAGAATGACGTGTGCATTTCAGAGTTGGTGAACATGCAAAATCCCGTACTCTTGGGATCGTCCTCCTTGTTCTTGTACAAGTGGAGTTGCACCCACCAATACTCTTGTCCTTCATCTATCACAGGAAATCCCTTGTACACGGCTTCACCATTCATCCCCAAGCCGAGCATGAGGTTCTTGAGCACATTGGGAAATTCTGTCTCGCACTCCAAGGTCATAGTAATCAGTGGTCCCTTCTTGACAGATTCATTGATGGTGGACATCTACAAAAATAGATGAGAGGGATAATTAGGGAAAGCTTTACGAGATGAAAAGACAAGTGTAAGGTTGAAATATAGAGTTATTTTTCCTAAGGGTTTTCCTTAGTCTAATCCTTTCTAGGGTCACGAACCTACAGGAAACATAGTGCTCTGATACCATCTGTAAGATCTCACCATGATAAGGTAAGATCCCTGTGATTGCAGTGCTAGTCCCTGGATCGAAATGCTAGCACCCACAGTTTAAGATGAAGTACACAGAAACAAAGGTCATTATTACATCGCACATCCAGGAGTATAATAGTTCTTACAACTCACTTAGCGCAAGGCTAAGACACAAGTTCACATAACATATAATAATAATAGAGTCCTTAGTCTTCATGTGCCACAGGAAAGCATGTCGAGTGTAGACCCGCAACCCTACTCATCATCAGAGTATCCTGCAACATAATAAGTTACAGCCACAAGGGTCAATACATTTGGAATTGTATTGGCAAGTGATACCATAGATACATAGTATAATCCAACAACTACATGAATATATGGCTAAGTGGGGTTATGGTTGGTTTTGCTCAAATTAGTTTAACTTATAGTTTTTGAAGAAGTTTTTCATTCCAGTTTTAAGGTACCAATGACAGACATCACTGAACCTCTACCCATGTTCACCCACAAGTTTTGACTTAGAGAAATTTGAATGAGGAGATTATTGAACTGCTTCACTGTCTTGAGGCTCAGAAATGTCCATAACCGGGGACACGGCTAAGTACTTAGTTTTACCCTCTCGAGAGGTGGTGCACTTTCCCCACAAGAATCGACATGTATCGAGACGAGACTTTTCAGAAGAAATCCCTCAGACCACCACAGACGCGTTCCATCCTCTCATCACTACCACCCTCTGTCCGTCTGGCTGAGTTCTCGCAACTTAGTCGGTCAAGGCAGAGCCCACATGCCATGTGGCTGCACTGGAAGCTTTGCGACAAGAACGTCTCCAATCTCTTTGTTCCTGGGTGGCCATCCACAAGTGTGATACACCAGCTGACCATAGACATGGTCCCTGAGTAACCACTCAACATAATCCAAGCAAGCCCATTCCACCCAGGTGTTTCATTAACATTAGTTGTTTTCTTAGTTAAACAAAATAATATCTTCCCATGCTATCTTATGTGTATAATCCACCCATGAATTCTAAAAGCATAGCTAAGCATTCTAGCATACAAAGTCTTTATCTAAGGAATACTACCAAGATATACACTATAGGGTAACATAGCATAGTATGGTAACATATGAATAATTCTATCATGCTAAGATCTACCAAAATATCACTAGTGCAATAGTGAAAATAATAGGACATGAGATGAAATATCACTTGCCTTGGTAGCTAGGGGAATAGGTACAATCCTCACAGCAACAAACTTCACAATCCACACAATCTACACAAGATCAATACAACAATAATAATTCAATCAATAAAACATTACAAAAACATGAATGCATGCCACATGCAAAGATATGATCACAACTCCATAATTTACAGAGTCTACAGTACTGAGGATAGAATACCTCATCTAAATCCATAAGAAATACCCCAAAATAATTTATAGAACAATTTTTGTGAGCAAAATACTCCTAAAAAGGTTCTGCCTATAATTCCAAGTTTACAGAGGCAAAAGTGAGAAACAAGGCCTCCATAATAAAGGTCTTATTTTTCTGAATCCATAGACACCAAATTTGTATTTTTATGATTTGTGGATCTAAAGTTATGGATTTTCTAAGTTTAATACTAAATCTGTCTATTTTCTAATTAAACAGAAATAGTCTGGCGACGTGGCGCTTTCTTATTGGCTGATACCGGTTTGGCCGGATCGACCGCTGTGGGTCGTCAGATTTAAGTGACGTTGGACGGATCAGATCAGCCGTACCCTTTCGTTTAAGTGATCTAATCATAACCGCTAGGATCTGATCGAACGGCTGCTAAGCATCTCGCAAGAGACTGGCGGTGCCAACGACGGCGCGCGGCGGCGGAGCGTCGGCCGATGGGGTTCTGGCGATTCTACGAGGGCTGGGAGACCGTGGACACGTACCAGAGGTTGAGGGGGTCTTGGCGATCTCGATGGAGGTCACTGCGGTGCGGGGGGGTGCTCGGGCTTGGCCTGGATCCTTCGCCGGAGTTGCGGAGACGGTGGAGTTCACAGCTCGGTGTCGGAGACCGTGACCTGGGGCTCAAACCAACCGGCAAAGAGGTCAGCGAGGTGCGCAAGCGTCTGCACGACCTAGTAAAGACCAAAAAGGGGCGGCGGGAACCCTACCTTTACCGGAGAAGGCAACTGACGGTGGCGGCAGAGGGAGTTCGCCGGAATCGTTCGTGTCGTCGACCTGGAGCAAGAGGAGGCACGCGGCTGGGTTAGTAGGTGCGCCAGGACACGGCAAACCATACAGGACAGAGAGGAGGGCGTCGGGCGGCCTGGGTTCACCGGAATCGTCGCCGGAGTCCGTGGGACAACGGCGGTTCGAGCTCGGAATTTGGGGACCTTGGGGCTCTCCGGGGTGGTGTCTGTGGGGAAAATGATGAGGAGGGAGAGGGGGTTTAGTAGGGGTAATCGCCGGGGCAATTAATCGCGAGAAACTAATGGAATCGAATCGATTCGAAACGGCCGAAGGGGAGAGGTCCATCATCGGCAGTGAAGACGACGAGGTGACGTGGGCGTGGGGTCTACCTGTCAGCGGGAGGGGTAGAGACGGGGGGGGGGGTGGGAAAAGACAGAGAAGGGGAGAGGGAGTG
The DNA here is from genome assembly GCA_910589775.1 of Avena eriantha. NCBI lineage: Eukaryota > Viridiplantae > Streptophyta > Magnoliopsida > Poales > Poaceae > Avena > Avena eriantha. The sequence goes on along the minus strand of OU342743.1, from coordinate 324,802,068 downwards.
GTCTGGGTGGGCTGTTGCCTGTTGGGCCAGAATGGGCCAAAATGCTGCTGCTGCTATTTGAATTTATTTCCCTCCCTTTTTTTTCTATTCGAATTTCTTTTCTAGTTTTTGTTTGAATTAGAAAATGTGCTCCAAAAAGTCTCAAAATTTCACCAAATTTTTGGAGGACAAGTCTAATGCAATGTAGTATATGCCATGCTGATATGAGTGCAATGATGATGATTTTAGATGAAAATTTTGGGATGTTACAGGCCAGCCGACCAGGGGTGGGCCCCACCCCCACGCACAGCCCTAGGCTGGCCGGGTGGGCCCCCTTGAGGCGCCTGGGCCTTGGCCCTTTGGCCCTTGGCCCTTCCCTCCTTCGGTTTTCCCTCATGGGCCTTTATTCACTAGGAAGTTTGGCCCATTAGTGGAATACCCCTTCAAATTAGATTTTAATATTATATTTAATATTAATTACATTAATTAAGATGTAAATACGTATTATAAAATCTATCTTGACCCGACACACCTTTCGGTTCCCTTTCGATTTCCTCCGAACGACTTCAGATCTTTCTACGGAACGATTCTTGCTTTCTCTTTCTCTACTATGATTCCGTCTTATGAATGATCACTCTCATCGTACCCTTAAGTGTATCCTCTCACGGCTCGGGAATGCTCTAGACATGATCTGTATCAATGATCAACAGAGGGACCAGGGATATCCATGTGACCCCTATGCATTCCTGATGACAATGTCATTTGAACCGCTACATGTAGCATCCTCTTCCTTTTGTTTCTCGATACAACTTGTCCAAGATCTGATTATTGGTATCCCATACCTTGTTCAATCTCGTTCACAACAAGTTCTATTTTCTTGTTACCGTAATATTACATCCCCGTGACCGAGTCACATGTTGCAACATTTATGGATGTAATATCACCAAGCCGGCCGCATGTATCTTTACCCGTCATGTGGGTGAACAAATCCCGGTCTTGCAGTCACATGTCATCATATGTTCCTCTGGAATACCCAACATACACCTTTATGGCCACTGTATTACCAGATGACGGTTGATGTAGTCAAAGCAGCCTCGGGAAACAGTTAGTAATATGAGCTCACGGTCTAAGGAGAAGGAGTCTAGGTACAGCTGTTGCAACAATGAACTATATGACTTGATCGTGTTGCAATCCTTCGAGAAATGTCCAATCACATCATTCTCCAATGATATGATCCTTTTGTCAATCGGCATAAATGCCCATGATCTTGAAACCCAGATCATCTTCATGACCAACGAACTAGTATGAATAGAGGCTACTAGGGACTTGGTTGTTTCATACAACACCTGTACCAATGTTTCCACTTGGCACAGTTATAGCACAATATGAAACTATTATAAACTAATTTGAGATATGACAATAAAAACCTATTTATTATTTTCCTCTAGGGCATATCTCCTTCAAGTGTCATGGATAGAAGGTACTCCAAGTGTTCTCTATACTATATAGGAGTAGTGTGAGATCTAGGTATTATGGGTTTCGCTTGCTTAAAGGATCATAGGCCATAGTGGGGTAATCAAGTGCTCATATGTGGTGGGACACACAAGTTAGCTAGACTGATCTCTTATCATTTACAATAAAACTGATAATAGTAAACACAACAGTACCAAAATACCATAATTTGAAGACCATAGTGCTTGTATACATTTATTAAGCATTATAGTATAGTACATCAATAGAATTTTATCAAGCGCCACCTCACATGGAATTTAGCCCTTTGTTCACCGATTATGTACTCGAATTTGGCATGCCACAGAAGTTGCATCTTGTACCCTGTGTCATCATCATTATCATCATCCTCCGCTTCCTCTTAAATGGAAGTTGCATCACCGTAATGTTCAGACTAGCGATCAATATAAGGAACTCACACGTCGGGGTTATGTGGTGGCACCCAAGGAACCTCCAACAAGCTTTAAGGCCAATGAATGCGAAGAGGCAACGCAGTTTCAAGCCATGGCCACAGGTGCAACATAAATTGAAAGATTAGATGACACCTCTCTAGTCTGAGGCATTCTATAAGATAAAGATCCCCAAATGATTACTTCAATTACAACTATTAAAAACTAAAACACCCACACTAGATAAAAACATACCTAGTGTGACATGGTCACCAAAGTTTTCCCGACAGAGATTTATGTCGAATACTGTGATTGGGAGTAGCAGGAACTAGATTGAGAGTACGATTGCAGGAGGCATATAAGGAGATATAATGGAAAATATCATTGTTGGTGGGTCACGGCGAGACAAGGCTGATCAGTCAATATTACATGCGATGGGGTTCATTGCATAGAAAACAAAAAAATTCTACGATTACAACCACCAAGATCATATCTAGGAGATACATGTAACAATTTTAGATGGACTCAACCTCGAAGACCGTAACATGGGATAACGTTCCCGCAAACAAACGTGGATGGTGTAGAATGTACTCGACCATCCTCAAGGACGCACAGATGATCAACACCACAAGAGGCAGCGCCTCCGTAATCGGCCATATGTAGGGTGTACCTACGACTCCCGATCCCTTGCTCCAGCCGGGCAACGGAAGTAGCGGATTCTCGGGAACTCCAACAGCGCTACGTCATGGTAGAAATGGTGGAGGGGAAGATCTCATGCAGGGTTTTTCCTAAGCACCTTTTCTAGTGGCAATGGAGAAGGCTAGCAAGCAGGAGAAGATTCCAACCAAAGGGCATATGAGAGAATGGGAAAGTGAGAGTGTGTGAGAGAGGGAGGTATCCACCTCCTTTTACAGGGGGAGGGGGCAAGCCCCTCCCTTGGCTGGCAGCCAAGAGGGTGCCCCCTCACCTCCTCTCATTCATGTGGGTGGACTCTTCACTCACATTATTTCAAATTCCACTTTCTCCCATTTATTCTCCACTCAAAAAGCAAATGTCTTTCCATTAAAACACTTTAATTCTATTGTTTTAATGCAACTCTATTTAATGAACACTTCATTTAATAAGTACTTCATTTAGTGAACACATTAATGTTTTGATCTCTTGCTTTGTTTCGATACCGCGATACTATTTTGGCATATTCGATAGAATAAATTCCTGCAATGTCCATTATCTTCTCCTGTGTTTCCTATCCGCTCAATTACATTGACTAACCTTAAGTGTGTCTCTCTACGGGTTCGAGAACTATGTAGACATGATCGATACTTTCACCGATCAATAATCATTAGCAGGATTTGGAGATCCATAATGACTCCCACTAGTTTCACAAAAATCCAATGATAGTCTGAACCTTTTCATTGTAATCAAATTCCTTTTGTCTCGCAATATATTACTTTTTCGAAATTCGATCACTTGGTATCATCCATACCTCATTTAATATCATTCCTGACAAGTACTCTTTTTCTCGTTCCTGTGATATAACATTCTAGTGATCAAATTACTTGCTTGCAAGCTATGTCAATGTGATATCACCGAGAGGGCCCTGGGTATACCTCTCCCTCATCTGGATGGACAAATCCCACTCTTGATCCACAATCCTCAACTAACACTTTCCAAGTACTCGACGACACCTTTATAATCATCCAGTTACGAAGTGACATTTGATGTAATGAAAGTACCCTTCCAGTGAAAGTGATTGACGCGATCTCATGGTCTAAGGACATTGAGTTACTACGAATGTGATAACAATATAAACTTGAGGACATGATAGTATTGTTACATCTACTTCGGGTGATTGTTCATCATATCATTCTCCAGTGATCTGACCCTGTTATTAACAACATCTAATGTTCATGATCAGGAAACATGTGATCATCAGTTAATCAATAAGCTAGTATTAAGAGAGGTTTCACTAGGAACCTTTTCTGTTTATAAATCACACATGTATTAATGTTTCCTATTAACATCATTATAGCATAAAAAATAAACATCTGTTATAAACCTGGAATAGCATAATAACCACTTTATTATTGCCTCTCGGGCATAATCCTTTAAACATGTTTGACCAATCTCTATGGTAGGATACTATAAAAGTTGGATAAAATGTATGATGCACTAATATATGTCTATGTACATCTACTAGGGCATTATAATTTGTCGGCCTTCCCGTCCACCTAGCACGGAACAAATATGTGTCTATATCGAGTCTGACATAGTGTATATGTGTTTGCTACCCAAAAACTAGTATCATGAATGCTCATTTGTCGGGGAAAAAACTTTTCCACGTACTTTGTCTTGTGTCGTTGGATGCATGTTAAATGCATCGATGAAATTTTCATCTTATTGTGCTATATTCCAAATTATTTGCATCTTAATATTATTTCCATGTTTTATAATGTTTTTGGGGATTTTCAAAGATACTTCTCTTTTGGGGATTTAACATTTTAGATTAGGAAAACCACTACAAGGAAAATTGGATTTTACAACAGACGGTTTTCATGGTTAAAGGCCCCTTTTTTGTGGTGAAAAAGTCTTCCGTGGCGGATAGCTTTCGCGGTAAAAGCCCCATTACCAAAAAATCTACCTTGGTTTTTTCTGACCGTGGAAGATCGCACCCTTCAACCACATAAATTTGTGCCGTGGTAGATCAGTTTCGCCAGCCCGTTAACTACTAACATCATGGAAAATGCCACGTGGTAAATACCGTTAACGTCTGGTTACCGCCGTTAACGGTCGCAAAACCGGGGTGGAAGCCAAAGCCCAGTCAATGCATGCTAATTATTAAGTGGGCTAGCTCATCAGACAAGACGAATAAGAAGATGGCCTAATACTGTTTCGGCCTGCCCCGAGGCCCGCACTGATTGAAGAGTCCCATCACTTTGCAACTCAACCATGGCCTATTACTTTTCTGGTATGTTACTGTTTCGGCCTGCGTAAGGCCCAACTTGGTCCATCACTGTGCGGCCTATTAGAGGCTTGCGCCACATCGATCTAGCACTGTTAAGGCCTGATTTACACCCAACACTAATCATAAAGCCCGTGGCTGGCTGCCCAACAAAGGCCCATTCACGAGAAGTTCCGTTATTTTTTGACGGCCTGTGCTTTTTACCTGAAGCCCATCACTTCGTAACTCAACTACGGCTTAATAAATTTCCGGCCCTTTAATGTTTGGGACAATCTACATTCATAGAAGCCCATAATTTTGAAGCTCAACTACGACCTATTAACTTTTAGGTCCGTTACTATTTAGACCTACTAATAACCTATTACTATTCATAGAATACAATATGAATAGAACCGTTTACGTTGGTGGGCCTGTTAAGCCAATGCAGGTTAGGGCCATTGACGACCCCTCATACTGGATAAAACAAGACCACCAGATTATCTATAATGCCAAATGAATTCTACAACTAAGAAAAAACTTATATCTAGAAAATTAGTAAATTATTATAGTTCTCCAAAAGTTTGTAACTCGGACAATATCATCGGAGTACCACATAACTGATTAACAACATAATCACTATTTCAAAAAATTTACTTTTAGGGAGTTCGCATAGCCATACGTGTAACGGTGGGCTTACCATGGGGACCTGCTGAGGAGATTATTATGTAGATTCTCTGTCAAAGGTTGCCTCTTTTTAACTCATCTATCTCCTTCTGTGCTATTGAGGCTAGTACATCTGTTTTATTGGCTTCCTGTCCAATTAAATCAAGTGCATCTTGGAGTGCAGCAACAATTTTTTTCCTAATGGAATATATAGAACAGTCGACATCTATACTTGAGGTAGTTGTTTTATGTTTGTCCTTTATATTTATGTTTGCAACCTGAAATAGAAAAGAAACGTTTTATAACAACATTAACAAGGAAAACAAAACCAAACAATTTCAAATTAGTCCTTTTAATAAAAGGAAGAATGCAATTAATAGTACTAGGGCCTCATACATCTTTTTCTTCTGGAATAACTGGAACAGTCGACTTCATAGAGTATGAGAGCATGTGCGACTGTCACTTTTGCTTTGTGAAATGACTACTCTACTTAATGAAGGCTGAAACTAAGACAAAAGAAGTTACAACATCATACCAAGGAATAAAACAACAATGTTCATTCTCAAACAGTTTCAAAAGATTATTTGGTCTAATATAGCAATGCAAGCACGCAACCCAAGGACCTCATCAGACTTATCAAACTAGAATACGTCAATTTATGAAGGTAATGAAACCAGCTACTAAGAATTTAACTAGCCTGACATAGGACAAAGGAAATCTAGCAAATACAGTAAAAAATAAGTGCATGTCCTACCTAAAGATCCTTAAACTGGTAGAAAAGCATTTACCAAAAAATAGAATAAGCATTTAAATAGTGTGGCTGATATCAACTAGCCTACTTAATGTGTAGTTGGATCAGAAACTTAGGTAGGTGGAATTGTTGTAATCATCGGAAATATAGATCAATAGAGTGAAAATAGAGCAGCCAAATCATTTCAAAGAAACGATGAAACAATAGCAAAAATATAGTCAGATTGTTTCAATTTTTTGATTGTCTGTCCAAAAGACCAATTGTACTGTCATGTGCCTCATATTAAGAAAGCCATACACGTGGATAGATTTGAAGTGCGCAATTACTTATGATCCTTTTGTTTCTATTATATTGGAACACATTACAAATATGGCCTTGCTCTAATCATCCACCAACTCAGATGGTGCCTGCAACAACAAAAAACTGAACTAGAGTAAATGACATCAAACTAGGGGACTTAAACATTCAAACAAATGGGGGTTTATTGTAGCTCTTTGTAGAGTCTCACGGTTGATTATATGGTTGGTGACGTCTGCTGCATCAAGTAACATGACGGGTGGTCTCTATACTTTAGTGTTGGGCCTCTGCATAAAGGTGCGGCCAATAGTAAACATAAATAGGATCCAACCTGATAGAAATTAGCATGAAGTGATGCAAAAACAATAGATACTTACGAGATTATAGGGGCCATTCATTCTATGATTTCTAGTGTAAATTTATCCTGTCTATTGCGTAATAACAGCAAATAGTTAGGAATCATGGAGTAAGGACAAGCAAATAAACCCGACATATTAGTCGGAGCAGTATGACGACTGTAAATGTGTACTACAAAGGATAGGAGAACAACATCAAGAAGGAAATAATAGTTAGTGTCATAGACTATGCCAAACCAGAGAGAAATTATAATCACATCATTTATGAGCACTTTAATAAAGTAGATAATGGAAACAAATTTGTTCACCATTCACTGACTCATATTTTGTCATGACTAACAAAACCGTAATTCAACGCCTTACGGTTAAACCTGACTACAAAGAGTTTATTTAGGAAGATACAAGTAACAAGTATAGCGCTTGTAAGTTACTATAAAAGTAGCATGAATACAAAATACAATTAATTGCTACATATTTATTATACCAAAAGCAAGAAGATCTGGTTACCTGGGTCGGGGCAACGTCTAGGCAACCTGCGCATCCTGTGCATCCTATGCATCCTGGGTGGTGATGTCGAGGCGCCAAGGGTGCTGTGGTTGTGGTGCTTGTGGGCGAAGGTTAAGCAGAACAGGGGTTGCTCTGAGCGCTAGACGATAGCAGCGAAGAATCAGGTTCTTGGTGGTAGGAAATGTGTTCGGTGCGCTAGATGAGTGATTTGGCGAAGCAGATTCGATTCAGTACACGGTGATGATGGTGATAAGATCAGGTGTAGTGGACGAGGGAGTGGGCGAGCTAGATGCTTAACATCTGTGAATCGGATCTTGTAGACTGATGGCTTAGTGGTTGTTCTGGTGGTAAGGTGGTGAAGAAGGTGAGATCTAGGTTTTTTGCAGGGCTTGCGCGGCTGCGGCGAGGAGTGGGTGTTGGGGGGTAGGTAGTGCTATTATCTAGATTATTTTCCCGCTTGATTAAATTCAAATTTATCTATAGTCAAAATAATAATAATAAATTGGTAGGCCGTACTCCCTCTGTTCAGGAATCCAAGGCCGACAGACACATCAACTGATCATCCATGGCCCAGACAGCCTCTATTCAGAAATCTAAACAAGCTAAACTATTAAATACTTTGAGGTGTTTGGATCCAACAAATTATATTATTTCAAAACTGAAGTATTCTCCATAACTATGCTTTTTTTAAGAATTTGAGAAAGATTTCAGACCCACTTTTTTATGAAACTGAGAAGAGAGAAAACTGAAATATTGCTTTGGTAGGTAGGCCCCGTTTAGCATCAAAGTATTTTTGAAGTATTTAGGGAATACTTTGGGTTCTGAAATACTTAAGTATTAAATACTTTGAAGCTTTTGGATTCAATAAATAATGTGGTTTTAGAATTGAAGTATTCTCAAAAACTGTGGTTTCTTTTAAGTATTTTAGAAAGAGGACAATCCCTCTTTTTTCGAAAACATAGAAATAAGAAAAACTATGGTCTTCGTTAGCCAGTTGTTGGATTTCTTTGGTTTTGGAATACTTCGGTTTGCAAAATATAGAGCAACTAAATGGAGCCTAAAATACTGTGGCATTTATATACTTCTGTATTATGTCCATTTATCACATGATGATGTGTATGAAAATATTGTGTCACCAAGGCATTAACTAGAGGTAGTGATCCCAGAAATTACAATTGAAGCCCCAACCAACCTACTTAACTAGGGGCCGAAGGGGAATTCCAAAGTGTCTGAAACACTGGGGCAATAAATATTTGAGCGATAGCGGGAGATTTTCCCGGTTGAATGAATTTGAATTTAGCTGTAGTCCAAGTAATAACAATAAATCGATAGGCTATACTCCCTTTGTTTAGGAAATCGAAGGCTAGGAGTCACACCAACTGATCATCCACATCCCAAACTACCTCTGTTCAGAAATTAAGTATAGTACTACTCACTCCATCTCATATTAAGTTACATGGTATGAAAAAAGCATTAAGCATGTTCATAAGAAGAGCATCAAGTCTTAATTCTGAATGATATACATGTACCGAGTGAAAAACAAAGTATATTGAAATCAAAGTAAAGTCTTAAGTAGATGCCTTGATGGACATGGACCGATATTCAAAAGATGGGCTAGTGTGCAACAACATAAAAAATCAGAGAGACATCATCAATGCATGCTTGGTCTGAATAAACTTTCCCGATAGCAAACAAATGATAACCAAATTCGTAGACAATCCATGTACTTTCTCCAATCAACATCTCGCCCAGTCAAAGTGAGGAAGCAATGGGACCAGCCACCAACATGTTATGCAAGACGCTTTTATCAAGTCCTCCAGGACCAAACTTATCAAAGTAGATAGATACTAGTTGACGAGGGTTTAACTCATCAATGCCCATTGTTATGGACTTGGGTTTTGGAGAAAGAGGGAGCGCTGGAGACATCTATCGGCTAGCAAACAAGCACACAGGGGACTCGAAGATTTACCCAGGTTCAGGACTCATAGAGGTCCCTACTCCTGCTTGTGTGCTCGTGGAATTATCAAGGGAATCGAGGATTACAATGGTGCGCAGATGCAATATGGCGAGGGTGGTGGAAACTAGGGTTGCGTGTGTCCTCCTCGCCGCCCCTCCTAACCTTTATATAGATAGGCTAGGTCTCGGGTAGCAGGTCGAGTCGGTTACAAGTTAGGGTTTTCCCCTTTGAACTTTCTATCTTTAGCTTCTTCTTCTTCTTCTTCAAGCAATCGAGAGTCTGTAGGTTACTCGAGTTCCTTATTTGGGCCTTGGCGACACCATGGGCCTCTACGTATTTAGCCCGTATATACCAAGCTCGAGTACCTGTAGGGTATACCCATGTCAGTAGAGCCCGAGTGTCCAGTGGAATCGCAGATTCGACTAGAGACTTTATGAAGCCTTTCGAGTGCATGACTGCGTATGTTTTTCGACTGCTTCATTTGCGTCATAGGGATTGTTGATGCACGTTCCTGATTTAACCGATGTATCGGTATCAGTTAACTACCTTAGGGTAAAACAACGCCATCTACTCGAACTCGAGTCCCCGGACTCGAATTTGTAGAAGTGCTGGTGTAATTCGACTCAAGCCACAGAGGTCTTACAGCAGTCGAATTCCAGTGTATGGGTGTGAGCACTCGACGCGTCCGTCAAGGCACGGTTATATTTCTGGTAGTGCACAGCAAATACGTTGCCAGGCCTTATTCAGGTCTTATCTTCATGCCATAAGCACGGCATCCGAATTTTTGCCATCGCAGAGACGATTCAGGTGACCCAGGAGACACAGTCTCTTTGTAGGGAAAAATCATGAGGCGGTGTCACCATAAGCTTCGAGGGTGGATGTTATCAACACACAGTACTTTGTAAAAATAATCATAGGGTGCACGACCAGCGCTCCCTATGGGAGTAGCCCTCGAGTGTCTGGTTGAGTCGAAGACTTAGGCAGGGACTAAAGAACTTTTGCGACTGTTGTCGTCTTTTGTTTGCTTGTTTCAGTCGAATTTACTTTCGGCGTTCCCTATGGGAGTAACCCATGTCCATAATCGAATTGTGCTTCGAATGATTGGGTTTGCTTTGAATGTCCATGTTCCTGAAAAAGAAGAAGAAAAAATCGTAGGGTGCGCGACCAGCGCTCCATATGGGAGTAGCCCCCGAGTGCCTGGTTGAGTCGAAGACTCAGGCAGGGACTAAAGTAGTCGAAGTCTTCTGCTGCGTAGTTTTTGATGACGTCAGTGCTGACGATTCCATGACGTCAGTTACCCGCGTGAGCGAGTTTGACGGGACGTGACGAGCGGTGGGTCCCATTCCCTGACTCTGATTTGACAGGGCGTGCGTAATCTTTATTTTAACTGCGCCTCCTCGATTTCCGTGCGTAATGGGAGCAGTGGGGGACGGTTCGCGCTTCACCTCCTCCACGTGTCGAGCACGATGAACGCCACGCGTCTGATAGGGTTTTTCAGAGCCGTTGGATTGCATCTTCCAGGTGGTTAAGTAGCGATGCTGCGACGGTAAAATTCACATCTACTTCTTTTCATCCTTTGCCTCCATCGCCATTTCCGTTGCTTCCCTGCTTCTTTGCGCTCTTTTCCTTCGCGGCGCTGGACCAGCTCCGCGTATTTCCCAGATACTTCCTCCGGTCACATCGCCACTGCAGAATGGGGAAGAAAAAGGGAGGTGCTGCGGTCGATTCCGCTGCCGCTGCTGCTACGATGAAGAAGAAGGGCGGCTCCACCGCTGCAGGCAGCAGCACCGCCTCCGACGTAAAGAAAAAGGGCACGGGCACTCGCGTCACGAATGGCGCGTGGCGTCCATCTGTGATCAAGTGATCAGAGCTTCGTCTTCTTCGCCAAGACTGAGTTTTGTCGTCGGCAGTTGTCGACGCACGCGTCCCTAGCGGCGAGGTAATCCCCTCTCCTCCTGCCGGCTTTTGGGTGATGTTCCTAGCGTTCATCATTCGCGGCCTCTCGTTGCCCCTGCATCCTTTCTTCAGGGGCCTTCTTTGTTTTTACGGGCTCCAGCTCCAGCAGGTGTCCCCCAATTCCATCCTCCACGTAGCTTGCTACATTTCCCTTTGCGAGTGCTGGCTCGGAATCGAGCCGCACTTCGGCCTCTTCAAGTTGAAGCGCCAATCGACGTCTGGCTCCGTAGTCTATGATGTAGGCGGCTGCGGAATCCACGTCGATCCATCCGCCATGTACTTCGACATCAAGCTGATGATGTCTGTCCAAGGGTAGAGGGACAAGTGGTTCTACGTCCACGACCAGAAGGCTGACGGAGACCACTTCGGACTCGCGCCCTTTGACCCCGTGATGCCGTGCAAGAGGAGGCGCTCCTGGAAGAATGTGATCATGCCCGGCGAGTCCGTGGAGACAGATGTGCTGTACGAGCGCGTCTGTGACCTTGAGAGTCGCATGGGCAAAGAGGAGGGAGGCTGCGCCCTCATTCGCACATGGCTGCGCCGTCAAGTCCAGCCCCTGCATGCTAGATTCCACCCCATGTTCCAGTGGGCTGGCGCAGACGATGTCACTCGTGTGTCTGCTAATGGCATGTCCGCGAGTGAGGTAGATAAAAGGGTTCAACTAGTCACCAAGTACACTGTCAAGGATGTGCTCCTTAGTGAACTAGTCATTCCTCCGTTCGATGCTTCTAACCCCCCTCCTGAGGTACGGTTATGCTACGTAGTAGCTTTGTTTGTCGATTTCTTCTTTGGCGTTTCTTGACTTTGTGTTATATTTGTTTTCTGTATGTAGGATTGGGCGGTGTCTCCCTGTATGCCCCCTATTCCTGAGGGGGTTATTCCTCGTGAAGCTTTGGAAGAGGACGAGTCAGAGTCGACCGTCGCATCTGATGTGGAGGAGGAAGCCCCCGAGTCGAGTAGTGTGGATACTCGCAAGCGTTCACGCAGTGAAGATTCAGATGCGTCGTCCCCTTCGACTCCGGGAGGTGCAAGTGTTGGTGCGGAGTCGCCAATCCCTGCCGTTCCTATGAGTGCCATGGCACATCCTCTCGCAAGAAGATGCGGTTGCCGAAGGAATCGTCGTCAGAGTCGGGGGATCAAACCTTTGAATTGATAAGTTTGATTGGTAAGTATTCGGGTCTTCCTTTTTGGTTCTTCTTTGTAGTTGCCTTTTCTTGATGTTGGTTTGATCTTGTAGTCAGCAGGCGTCGTCATCTTCTGGTGACGTCCAATTTTTGAAAGAATCTGGAGTTGCGACCTCCAGAGTCAAGAAAGAAGAAAGAGGTTGAGCGTGCTCCTTATCCTCCATTGGCGGCCCACTCCGGGCGTAAGTCATCAAGCTCTCCACACGATGGGGAGCATTGGATGGTTGGCCTGATGACTGCACACCAATTGACTTTGGAGTCATTAGAGGATCATGTGAGTGTAGTATCTCTTCTTTTGATGTTGCAGTCGATTTTATCTATGGCATCTGCTGATCCTCTGTTGTTTTCTTTTTGTGATAGCTCCTTGTGAAGGAAGCCGCTCACCTGGCGGAGTAGGTGCTTGCGATGGGTCGCCCGCATGCAATGCTAGATACGCGTTATCGCGTGGTGGAAAGTAAGTGCCCTTTACTTCTTCTCTTTCTGCATCGTTGTTATGTAGTCGACTGATAGTCTATCCCTTTTGTTTTGTTTTGCAGCTGAACATAATGCCCTTCTTCGCGACGCCGCCACCATGGAAAAGACGCTCGCCGCGGCTGTGAAGAGTCGCGATGAGGCAATCGCGGCGCGTGATGAGGCGCAAAAGTGCGAAGAGGATTTGTGTGCCTCCATCGCAGCTAGGGAGAAGTTGTTCGAAGAACAACATTTTTCTATTGCCAAGGCCCTCTCAGGTATGTGCTGATCCTTTGTTTTTTCTTTTCGCCAACTGCCTCTTTTATCGATTTGCTGACGTTGTGCCAATGCTTTGGTTCTTTTGTGTAGATGCTGGCTATTTGAGCTTCGACCCTCAGGCCCTCCGCCGTGACGATTCCTTGGCGGGTGCTCTTTCAGTAGTCGAGGACCGTAGCGCCGCCGTTCAAGAGATGCTCTCCAAGGCCAAGGGCGTGCTCAGTCGCCTCCAGGAAGAGCTGGTGCCCAAGGCTGAGCTGATCGAGAACATGGATGAGCTGGTTGAGTCTCTTGTCGGGGGCGTCCCTACAAGCTTCAAGAACTCGCTTCATGCGGCTAGTACGTCAATGTCACTCGCTATGGTGTAGGCCCACGGAGTCGAAGTTGATCCTACAGCGGTCTCAAGGGCGATGCCCGTTAGCACAGACGGCCATCAGGTAGTCTTTGCTTCTTTCGCGACTGCCTGTGGCAAGTATGGGCCGCCACTGATCAACACATTTGCAAAGTACTCTGAGGAGCTGTAGCGAGCCAGGAAGGCGGCAAAGGCTGCGGCGTCAGGGGCCGGCGGAAAGTCAGTGGCATCTGATACCACCACGGACTCGATGAGGCCCCTAAAGCCAAAGTCCAAGTCGAAGAAACCAGTTGCTCCGCAGTAGCTTTGTAATAGTTAGATAGCTTATGCCTTTTGTCGAAAACATGCCTTTTGGCGAGTGTATCTGCTGATACTTTTGCTAATCTTGAATGCACTCGAATCTTTTGTCTGTGTATCGCTTTGGTCTTCTTATTGCTTCTTGCTTGGCTTGTGATAGGGCACGTCGAGTGAACCATTGAGGGAACCTCAGGATTCGCCACCCCTTGATGACGCTTTGGCACCGCCGCGCTCAAGGGTGGATGAGCTGTCTCTGCTCTCGCGACTCCGTGATCGCGTGAAGCAGTTGGAGTGTGAATTGCCCGTACTCCGCGGTAACGCAGATGTATGGAAATCGAAAGCAGAGAAGCCCACCACCCGAGAACAATATCTGTTGGGGGAGGTGACGCAGTTGGGCGACCAATTTAAATGTTAGCTTTCTTACTCTTACCTTTTCTTTGTAGTCACTCGCGATGGTGCGTTGTCCTCATACTTCCGCTTTTGCCTTGTACAGTTGTCAGCGCGCGCCATCCGCAGGATGAGAAGGATAGGATTGCTATTCGCATGAATGACTTGACCCAAGAGCAGCTTCAAGAGAGTGGATATTTCTTGGTGGATCATGATCGTGCAATCGCACTAGCGACCCTGCAGGATCGTGCGTCGCGAGTGCTGCACTTCCTGAAGAAGTCGCAATCATGCTTGAAGAACATTTATCGGACGATGTTTCCGCTGGATGTTGCTCCATCGAGCCTGCTGGCCCTCCTTGCCAAGTTCCAAGACCTGACTGCGGTGTGCGAGTGTGTAAGACAACAGTTGGTGGCTGGTGCCAAGGCCGCTCTGTCGCTGGTGTTACTGCATAGGCCTGATGTAGACGTTGCGGCAATTTCGGCTGAACCGCCTGCGCCACCAGCGGGTTCTGCTTGGAATATGGTGCCGCACTATCCGGCGGTGGATCGCCCAGCAGAGGAGATCGTCGACTTCTTTGAGGAGGAAACCAACGTTCTCTTGTTGAAATAGTAGTTTAGTTTGTATCCTGCACATAAGTGTACCAATGTTGTAAAGTTCGTATATATGTTGTGCATAGCTGATTGTCGATGATGTATAAAGAGCTTGTTAGCGTGTATGTTTTGTGAGGGCGTTGCACTATGCGACTCCTTTTCGTTAGCCTGGTCATGCGCTTATCTCAGCCCCTTGTCAACCTGTCAGGTGCGTTGCAACTGGGTTGGTGTGTCAAGGGTTTCGATTGGTGTGCCAGCTACTCAGGATATCGCGTTTTAGTTCGTAGAACAGATGTGTATAGGGTGGCGCAGCCCCCGAGTGGATAAGTTGTGAAAAATAAAGGAAAACACAGAGTTTTGGGCCACTTAGCTTTATTTATTCGCGGGACAGTAGGAAGCACAATGTGTGGCCAAGTAGCCTTGGCTGAGTAGCCTTATTTGCAATGTAAAAGTAAAAAATGACTAAGGGTAGAAGCATCGCAGCTGCGCGACGTTCCAGGGGTTGGAGTATGCGACTCTTGTCTCTAAATCTTGAAGGCGATAGGCGCCACCTGGGATTACTTCTGTAATCACGTATGGTCCCTCCCAGGGGGACTCGAGCTTGAGATTCCCTTGCTGCTTCAGTCGCAGGACCAAGTCACCTTCGATGAATGATCTGGGGCGTAGCCTCCTACTGTGGTAGTTGCGCAGGTTCTGCTGGTAGATCGTTGATCTTTCCGTGGCGATTTCCCTTGCTTCGTCACGGAGGTCGACGGAGTCTTCGAGTGCCAAATTTGACTCTTGCTCGCTGTAAGCGACCATGCGCGGTGCTTTGTATCGTACCTCGGCGGGTAGCACCGCTTCAGCCTCGTGCACCATAAAGAATGGGGTGTATCCTATAGCACTGTTTGGAGTTGTGCGTAGGCTCTAGAGTACTGATTGTAGTTTGTCTGGCCAGCAATCCGTGGCTTGTTCGAGTGGACGGTGGAGTCGCTTCTTGATGCCACCGTAGACAAGCCCGTTTGCTTTTTTGACCTGACCGTTGGTCTATGGATGTGCTACCGAGGCGTAGCTAATGTTGATTCCTAGATTCTCGCAGAATTCTTGGAACTCCTTGGATGTGAAGTTCGTCCCATTGTCGCTGATGATGCTGTGCTGCACTTCGAAGCGGTAGACGATGGACTCGAAGAACTTGACTGCGCTGTGCCCTGATTTCTTGGTCACTGGCATGGGGTCTATCCACTTGGTGAATTTGTCGACTGCGACCAGGAGGTAGACGTAGCCTCCTCGTGAGGACTTGGGGAGTTTGCCGACCATGTCAAGTCCCCATTGCACGAAGGGCCAGGACAATGGGATTGGCCAGAGTTCTACGCCAGGTGCGTGCGGCTTGTCCGCGAATCGCTGGCAAGTGTTACATTTCTGGACGATGTCCTTGGCGTCACACATGGCCATAGGCCAGTAGAATCCGGCTCGTAGAGCTTTGGCAATGAGGGCGTGACTGCCGGTGTGGTGCCCGCAGGTCCCTTCATGGATGTCCAGGAGAATAGCTCTTCCATCAGCCGTGGAGACGCATCGTTGGAGTACTCCTGTGATGCTGCGCTTGTATATTTCGCCATTGATAACAGCGAATGCCTTGGATCGCTGCGCGATGTGCCGTGCATCAGTCGGATCGTCTGGTAGACTCTTGCTGAGGAGGTACGTGATGTACGGTTGAGTCCAGGATTGCTCGATCATCATGACGCTCATTGGTCCTTCGAGTCCTGTGTCCAGCTCCAAGTCGTCGAGTGCCATTGGCTCATTGGGCGGCGTAGCCCTCAAGTCCTTTGTTGCGCTTGTTTTCTTCTCTTCTACCTTTGGCTTGATGGAGCATTCGCAGATGTGCTCGAGAAATACCCCAGGTGGTATGGGGGCGCAGGTAGAGCCTATGTTGGCGAGTGTGTCTGCCTCCTCATTGCTTTCACGTCCTATATGCCGCAGCTCGCAACCGTCGAAATCCCCTTCGAGTGTGTCGTAGAGGTCGCGGTAGGCGATCATCTTGTCGTTCAGTGTGTCGCACTCATGCATTGTTTGGTTGACGACCAGCTTAGAGTCGCCGTATATAATGAGCCTCTTAGCGCCGCAGGCTTTTGCCATCCTCATCCCGTGTAGCAGGGCCTCATATTCAGCTTCGTTGTTGGAGGCGTTGAACTGCATTCGCAGGATATATTTTAGCTTGTCCCTCTAGGGTGATGTCACTATGACACCTGCATCAGCTCCGTCCTTCCGCTTGGATCCGTCGAAGTGCATTGTCCAGAGGTAGGACATATCTGGTTTTTCAGGGAGCTGGTTCTCCATCTAGTGCACGAGGAAGTCAGGGAGAACTTGCGATTTGATTGCGTCGCGCTTTTCGTAAGTGATGTCTCGTGGAGACAATTCGATTCCCCAAAGCGCGACTCGCCCCGTGGCGTCGGGGTTATTGAGGATATGCCCCAGCGGGGCGTCGTTGACCACCACGATTGGGTGTTCCTGGAAGTAGTGGCGCAGTCGCCGGGCGGTCATGAAGATGCCGTACGCCAGCTTCTGGTAGTGCGAGTACCGCTGTTTTGTTGGCATGAGGACCTTGTTGAGGTAGTAGACTGGCCGCTGTACCCCGTGGAACTTGTTTTCCTCGTCTCGTTCGACCACGAGCACTGTGCTGACCACCTGGTTGGTGGCGGATATATATAGTAACAAAGGTTCCCTTTCTCGTGGGGTCACCAGTACTGGCAAAGTGGATAGCAGGCGCTTGAGGTCTTCGAATGCTTCCTGCGCCTTATTGGTCCACTCGAACTTGTCAGCTTTGCGGAGGAGTTTGTAGAAGGGCAGTGCCTTTTCACCCATCCGGCTGATAAATCGACTGAGGGCCGCGATTCGCCCAGCCAGTTGTTGGACGCCCCTTATGTTTTTCGCCTTCTCCATGGCTTTTATTTTCTTCAGGTTTGCTTTGATTCCTCTTGCAGAGATGAGATACCTGAGTAGTTGCTCCGATGGTACGCCGAAGGCACATTTGTCCGGATTGAGCTTGACCCGATAGCGGTTGAGGTTCGCGAAGGTTTCGTGCAAATCGTCGATTAGTGAGGCTTCCTCTTTGGTCTTGATTACTATGTCGTCGAAATAGACTTGAATGTTGCGACCAAGTTGGTTCTTGAGGCAAGCCTACATGCACCGTTGGTAGGTGGCTCTTGCGTTTTTAGCCTGAAGGGCATTGTGTTGTAGCAGAACACACCAAAGGGCGTTGTGAACGCTGTTTTTTCTTGATCTTCCTCCTTCATTCGAATCTGGTTATAGCCTGAGTAGGCGTTGACGAAACAGAGGCGCTCGCATCCCGCGGTGGAGTCGATGATCTGGTCGATTCATGGTAACAGGAAGTGGTCCTTTGGACAGTTCTTATTCAAAGAGGTGAAGTCCACGCACATCCGTAGGATATCCGTGTCCTTTTTTGGTACTTGCACCGTGTTGGCGAGCCAAGTGCTTCCCTTGATCTTGCGTATGAATTTGGCGTCGAGGAGTCTATTGATCTCCATTCTGACTGCCTTTGCTCTTGGCTCAGATAATCGCCGGATTGTTTGCTTGACTGGCCTTGCGTCTAGGTTGACGTTGAGTACGTGCTCGGCGAATTCCCTGGAAACTCCTGGCATGTCCGCTGGACATCAGGCGAAGATTTCTCAGTGCTCACGGAGGAATTCGACGAGCGCGAGTTCCTATGCGGGACTCAAGTTGTTGGCGATGAGGCCGTCTTGGCGGGATCCAATGGGTGGACTTGTACTTTCTTTGTGTGGACCAATGAGTCGAAAGATAGGTCGGTCGAACTTGGCCTGCTCAAGGGAGGCAGACTATTGTCTGTCGACTCCTTTAGTCTCGCGAGTTCTTCCTACATGCCGAAGGACTGGGAAATTCTGTTGAATTCCCTGTCGCAACTGTCGGATCTATCGAAGCTCCCGTTGACTGTGATGACGCCATTAGGACCTGGCATTTTCATTTGTAGGTAGGCATAGTGTGGTACCGCCATGAACCTAGCGAACGCAACACGCCCGAGGATGCAGTGGTACTGTGAGGGCCAGTCGACAACCTCAAAGTCGATGCACTCGCGCCGAAAGTTTCTTGGCGTGCCGAAGATGACGTTGAGGTCGATTTTTCCCAGGGGATACACGCCTTTTCCTAGGACGATGCTGTGGAATGTTGTGTCCGAGGCTTCTAAGCAAGTCAGAGGGATCCTCATTGCTCGCAAGGTACTCACGAATATAAGGTTGATGCCGCTTCCGCCGTCCATGAAGACGCGGCTCATGTCGAAGACTCCAATTTGCGCCTCGAGTACGAGGGGACAATGGCCTGGACGAGGTACTTGAGGCGGGTGGTCGCGCTTGTCGAAGGTGATGCAAGACTCGCTTCCGCTGAGGTACTCAGTGGTAGATGGTGACGAGTTTGTGGCCAAGTTGACTTGGCGAGTGATGGCCTTCTGCACCCTATTTGAGGGGCGTCCCTTTTGGATCATCATGGTACCCATGGCTCGTGGGTATGGTTCGCCTCCCTGGTGCTGGTCTGGCGCAGCAGCATTTGGGGGTAGGCCAGGCGATGGTGGCGGAGCGCCATGTGCCACGGCGCCTGGAGCGGCTCCGTAGCTGCGTTGCGATTCATCCAAACCAATCCCTCATGTAGTTTGAGGAACTCGCGGCAGTCCTTGAGGAGGTGGCTGGACTTCTTCTTTCCATCATGCTTGTCGACGTAGAAGTGCACCGTACATGGCCTAGACAGTTTGTCTTCAATGGATGTCGCAGGTGCCTCATCGTGATTGCGGCGTTGCCACACTTGCGTGGTTTTCCTAGAGTCGCGGTATCCGTTGTTGCGGTTATCGTCGCGTCTGTCAGCGTAGCTAATGGCTCAATGCATAGCACCCAGAAATGTGCTGGTGCGGTGTTGATGTAGAGCTTGTTGGGAACCCCAAGAGGAAGGTATGATGAGCACACCAACAAGTTTCCCTCAGTTATGAAACCAAGGTTTAATCGAACCAGTAGGAGCAAGGAAACACCCCAAAGGTGTTACTAGCTGAGCTTTGACAGGGCGCACTACCGGTGCTAGTAGCGACGTGGAGACCTGCACAACACAACCACAAAACTTTGTCCCCAACATGCGATGAGGTTGTCAATCTCACCGTGTTTTGCGGAAAACAAAGGATTAAATGTATCGAATGGAAGGAAGTAATAGTTTGCAGAAAGTAAACACAAAGCAGTAAATAGTTTATAGATTGTATGTAAAGAAAAGGACCAGGATCCATAGTTCACTAGAGGTGGGTCTCCTTAAGATAGATAACATACTGGGTGAACAAATTACAGCGGGGCAATTGACAAACATCGAGAACGCAATACATGCATATACTAATCATCTTGACTCCTTTGGAACTTGACTGGGCATTACAACATTATACATAGACCGCCATCCAACTGCATCTATGACTAATAATCCACCTTCAGGTTATCATCCGAACCCCCTCCAGTATTAAGTTGCAAGCAACAGATTATTGCTTTACGAACTGCGTGTAAAGTAAACAATACGATTGTTCTATGAACAAAGGATTGCTGTTTTCTCCCTAGTAGCAACATCACATCTAGTACCTTAGAGATTTCAGTCACTTCCCCAGATTACCAGAGGCATGAACCCACTATCAAGCATAAATACTAACTCTTGGAGTTGCTAGCATCTACTTGGCCAAGATAGCTACTAACAACGGAAAGCATCCAAGATCACAAATAACAAAGACATGATAGAATCAATAATCAGTCTGAAATAGCAT
This sequence comes from Avena eriantha, assembly GCA_910589775.1. NCBI lineage: Eukaryota > Viridiplantae > Streptophyta > Magnoliopsida > Poales > Poaceae > Avena > Avena eriantha. The sequence goes on along the minus strand of OU342743.1, from coordinate 324,781,442 downwards.
CTCAATATCCATCGGATCCCCGCAAACACAACATGTAAGAATTACAAATAGATGATCTTGATCATGAACGGAGCTCACAAGATCTAGACATGAAAGCACAAAGGAGGAGAAACCAGCCATCTAGCTACTACATGGATCCGTAGTCCAAGGATGAACTACTCACGCATCACACCGGAGGCTTGCATGGTGATGAAGAAGGCCTCCAGGGTGAATTCCCCTCTCCGGCAGGGTGCCGGGAAGAGCTTCAGATCCCTCCTGATCTAGGGATGGAGATGACGGCGGCTAGATACTCTTTCGTGGATTTTTGATCGGGCACTTAGGGTTTTGATCCCGAGGGCAATCTATAGGCGGAAGGAGAGGCCGAGGGGGTGCCAGGGGCCACCACACCACCCCCTGGCGTGGGCCAAGCCTGGCCGCACGGCCAGGTGGTGTGGCCGGCCTCTGGCCCTTCTCCGTCTCGTATTCTGGCACTTGATGACTTCCGGAAAAATAGGCACTTTGGCTTTTGTCCCGTTCAATTCTGAGAATATTCATTTTCTGACTTTCCTGGAACAAAAAACAGTAGAAAACAGGCAGCTGGCACTATGGCTCTTGTTAATAGGTTAGTCCAAGAAATCATATGAAAAGTACTCCAAAGTGTAGACAAAACACAAGAAAATGGATAAAACCAAGCATGGAACATCAAAAATTATAGATACATTTGCAATGTATCAACATCCCCAAACTTAACTCCTGCTCATCCTCGAGTAGGTAAGTGATAAAAAGAAAGAATAATTTTTGAGGTGAGATGCACCATCAAAGACTTGCTCAAAGTATTTGTAAAACATTCAAAGTTGGGATTATAGTACTTCAATCATAACATGAAAGAGAAAGTTCTAGCAATAAGAAAAAGAAACTACGATGCAACATGAAAAGGAACAAACAAAATATTCATGAATAACAATGCTTTGCAAGACGTTTGTTTGTTTCACATAAAGAAAACATAGCATAATAGTATTCAGCTTGTCCCTCATAGAGTAGCAAATACAAATGCATAGGACACCTTCAAGGTTCATAAGAGTGACTAGATACAAATAGTTTAAAGCAAGTAATATCAAGTTATGCATCAATCAACTAGTCTTGGGACAATGCACATAGAACTAAGAATGGCCACTATGCTCTCAAAGTAGGTGCATAAATATAGAAGGTGGAGACTGAATATTATGGTGGAAGGAAGGCCTTTTGTAAAAGGAAGTAGGGATTCAAGTCTCATAAAGAGCTTCCAAAAATTATTACTTATAGCTTTCAGCTCTCATTGCCCCTATCATAAGCATCTTGAAGGTGATTAAGGTTAAAGTGACACAACTAAGAGGATATGCTTGACAAGTTATAAACCGAAATCTCAGGCCCCTTACTTACGAAGACCGAACCTCATGCTACTCAAATTTAGTCACGAGTAAGCTCTTGTCATTGTAAGTACATGTATATCATAAAGAACCGCCAATGGGGTACCCCTTGCACATGATACGGGAGCTTTCCCATAATCAAAATGACAAGGCAAGCAGACAATGAGCATCTCAACGATCTTTTTATTCGCTATTTGCATAGGTTTTTATTGAGGATGCTTCATAGAGTGCTCATTATGGTGATGCTGCAAGTTTCCACCATGATTAGGAATGGCTTAGGCTAGCGGCCCAGGCGTTTCTCTAACACACATACAAACTCCATGATCTTACAAGTTCCACTTTTATTTCACACCGCCGGGATCCATAAGCAAAAGAACATGATATCAACAGGGTACAAAGTACAAGTGCAATGTTGAAAGCGTTCCCCATGAAACATGGTTCTACTAATTTCAACTTATAAAGCGCAAGCATATACGCAACAAAGAAGGACCCAATGGTTCAAGTTTATTAGATGCAAAAAGTAAAGTCTGCCATCAAGTTCGTGAGAGCTTTAATCACTAGTTGTCTCATAACAAGTTTAATTTGGAAGATAAACAAAAGCATGAATATACTTGGAATAGCATATGCTAATAGGTAGGTATGGTGGCCTCTTTGGAATAACTTGGTTTAGGGAGTTGGACTCATGAGTGGAACTCATACTTGGTTGTGGAGGCTAGCAAAAGACTGGGAGCGACAAACTAAGAGAGCAATAATGGCCATAATCATGCATAGTGACAAAACATCATTGATCAAAGCATAAAGTGATACTACAAGTTGAAAACTAAAGGATCATAAAGGCTATGGTGACTTGAAATAGTCATAACATGGTGTGAGCATGCGCCAAGTCAACCCAAATAAAGCATCAAAGGAGAATACCACTATACTATGCTTTAATATGCTAAAACAACGCATGATTCATCCAAGGCACATTAAGCAATCTCAATTGTTTATAACAAGTCATGCCACATCAAAGAATACTAAGCATAAAACCAAAACAATATCAAGCATGGCATGACAAAGCATAGGCCATAGTCAAAAACAAGCTCTTTTTACCACATAAGAATGAACTTTTCCTACTCTTTTCCAAACTAAACCAAACTATTTGCAAACCAAAGTATGAAAGAGGGGGTCCAACCAATTTATTCAGAAAACTAAGCAAACCAAGCAAATGAAAAACTAAAACAAAAACGAAAAAGAAGACGCTCCAAGAACAACACAACTGTGCATGAAACAATAAAAATGAAGCGTTTGGAAGAAACCTGGGATTTTTATTGATGAAGAAGGGGATGCCTTGGGCATCCCCAAGTTTTGACGCTTGTAATTCTTGGATATTTCTTGGGGTGACACACATGGCATCCCCAAGCTTAAGATTTAGTCCATCCTTCCTCTCATTACTCATTCCTTCCATACACCTAAAATTTTTCCTTCATACAAAACTTCACACAATCTTTTTTAGCAACATTAGTGCACTCAAGATAAATAAGTCTTAAGGTTCTGTTCTAGCACAAAATAAAATTCCATTAAAACACTAGCTACTGTAGCACTTCCCTCAAAAATCTCAATTCCCCAAAAGAACTCAAAAAGGAACCAAAAAGAAGCAAATGCAGAAAATGGCAGAAATCTGTCAAAACAGACCAGCAGGTAAAGATTTTTTTTTTCGAAGACCTTATTTCGCTCAAATCAAAAAGTGTTGAACTAACGAAAGTTATATAACAACCTGGGTCAGAAGCACAAAAATTCACGCCTCAAAAAGACGTTCAGAGATTTTACACGAATTTTTACGATGAAGCACACAAATCTGTTTCGGGACAACAACTTTCCCAATCATTACTTCTCTCTCATTAGAGGTTACTCTTGGCACAAAAAGCAAATAAAAAGGATAAGGAGCGGTTATTACTAACTTCCAAGACTCATCTAAAACTTTTGGGTTATCTCCCAATAAGTACTTTTCTTTAACGCCTTTAATTTAGGCATAAGAAGCAAGAAAGAATCAAATGTTCTCAAATGAAGAAGCATTATGACCAAATTTCTTGCCCTTACCTCTCTTATTTTTATTCTTAACATTGGGGAAAATATGATTGTTTGGTGGAGAAGAAGGTGCATGGTCCCCTTTCCCACATCTATTATTGCTCCAAGGAGTTTTAATAGGGACCTTCCTAGTGTAATTTGTCCTTTTCCTGCACATTCAATAACAAGATAATCAGTAGAAATCATTTTCCTAAGGATCTTTGTAAACGCTCCTTAAGATATTCCAAGAGGTAATATGGTAGTATTATTAGCAAGAGTTATTTCATTTCTTTCTTCAGTAAGCCCCCAAGTATTCAGAGATTTATAAATATCTTTGGGCATAAGGCAAAATTCAGACATGATATCATAGCGAGTTTGAAAAGTTTCAGTGTTTATCTTAATCTTTACTGTAGGGAGCCACTTTGATGGTTCAGAATTAATTGGAACATAATTGTGATGCTCCCTAAGCGTATTATAGCAATTTTCTAAGCTAGTAGTGCTAGTCTCAAGAGTGTTCAACCTAGCAAATATTTTTGCGAAAGAAATATCAGTTTGGCTAGGCATGTTGTAAGTGAGGATCAATTTCTTTATAGCATTAATAGCATCATCCTCATTACATTGGAGGAAATCTCCTCCCACAACAGCATCTAAAGCATATCTATAGCAAAGAGCAATCCCAAGGTAAAAACTGCTAAGGAACAAGCTTTCAGTCATTTTAGGCTCAGATTTTTCATGTAAATCAGAGATTCTAGACCAAGCTTCCTTAAAACTTTTCTCAATTCTTTGTTTAAAAGTGAAAATCATTTCCTCGGGTGACATAGTGACTGGAGCAAGGCTAGACATAATGGCAACTCAAAATAGGAACTAATCTTTTTGTGTTTTTCAAATAAGAAAGCAAACTAGTAAAACTAATTTTTTGTGTGTTTTTTATAAAGAAACAAGCAAACAAAGCAAAAAGAAACTAAGCAAAACAAAAATAACAAAGTAAAGAGATTGGTTATGAGGGACTCCCCTTGTGAAGATGTCCTTGACTCCCCGGCAACGGCGCCAGAAAAATGCTTGATGGCTCAATGCACGGCACCCAGAAAAGTGCTGGTGCGGTGTTGATCTAGAGCTCGTTGGGAATCCCAAGAGGAAGCTATGATGAGCACAATAGCAAGTTTCCCTCAGTTACGAAACCAAGGTTTAATCGAACCAGTAGGAGCAAGGAAACACCCAAAGGTGTAACTAGCTGAGCTTTGGCAGGGCGCACTACCGGTGTTAGTAGCAACGTGGAGACTTGCACAACACAACTACAGAACTTTGTCCCCAACTTGCGATGAGGTTGTTAATCTCACCGTGTTTTGCGGAAAACAAAGGATTAAACGTATCGAATGGAAAGAAGTAAAAGTTTGCAGAAAGTAAACACAAAGCAGTAAATAGTTTATAGATTGTATGTAAAGAAAAGGACCAGGATCCATAGTTCACTAGAGGTGGGTCTCCTTAAGATAGATAACATACTGGGTGAACAAATTACAGCGGGGCAATTGACAAACATCGAGAACGCAATACATGCATATACTAATCATCTTGACTCCTTTGGAACTTGACTGGGCATTACAACATTATACATAGACCGCCATCCAACTGCATCTATGACTAATAATCCACCTTCAGGTTATCATCCGAACCCCCTCCAGTATTAAGTTGCAAGCAACAGATTATTGCTTTACGAACTGCGTGTAAAGTAAACAATACGATTGTTCTATGAACAAAGGATTGCTGTTTTCTCCCTAGTAGAAACAACACATCTAGTACCTTAGAGATTTCTGTCACTTCCCCAGATTACCAGAGGCATGAACCCACTATCGAGCATAAATACTAACTCTTGGAGTTGCTAGCATCTACTTGGCCAAGATAGCTACTAACAACGGAAAGCATGCAAGATCACAAATAACAAAGACATGATAGAATCAATAATCAATCTGAAATAACATCTCAATATCCATCGGATCCCTGCAAACACAACATGCAGAATTACAAATAGATGATCTTAATCATGAACGGAGCTCACAAGATCTAGACATGAAAGCACAAAGGAGGAGAACCAGCCATCTAGCTACTACATGGATCCGTAGTCCAAGGATGAACTACTCACGCATCACACCAGAGGCTTGCATGGTGATGAAGAAGGCCTACAGGGTGAATTCCCCTCTCCGGCAGGGTGCCGGGAAGAGCTTCAGATCCCTCCCAATCTAGGTATGGAGATGACGGCGGCTATAGACTATTTCGTGGATTTTTGATCGGGCACTTAGGGTTTTCGTCCCGAGGGAAATATATAGGCGGAAGGAGAGACCGAGGGGTGCTAGGGGCCACCACACAACCCCCTGGCGCGGGCCAAGCCTGGCCGCACGGCCAGGTGGTGTGGCCGGCCTCTGGCCCTTCTCCGTCTCATATTCTGGCACTTGATGACTTCCGGAAAAATAGGCACTTTGGCTTTTGTCCCGTCCAATTCCGAGAATATTCATTTTCTGACTTTCCTGGAACCAAAAACAGTAGAAAACAGGCAGCTGGCACTATGGCTCTTGTTACTAGGTTAGTCCAAGAAATCATATGAAAAGTACTCCAAAGTGTACACAAAACACAAGAAAGTGGATAAAACCAAGAATGGAACATCAAAAATTATAGATACATTTGCAATGTATCAGTAATCAACTGCAACCATGTTGACGTCGTCGCGGTCATCGTAGATGTGCACGTGACGTTTGCCTCGGCGGTCACATCTGCGCTCGAGTTCTGCCTCCTCGTCAGAGTGAACACGATTTTTAACCGAATCTTGTCCATCAGCCCACCGATTCGCGATTTCCATCTGGTGATTGATAGTTTTGGGCTTGGAGCGGCCCAGCTCCTCCCTGAGCTCTATGCGACGTACCCTGCCATTGAATGCGTCAATCGCGCGATCCTCCGAGATTTTCTCTGTGGAGTTCTTGATGATGGACCACCTTTGGATGTAGGAGCACAGCGATTCGCCCGATCTTTGTTGGCAGCATCTTAGCTCTTCGATTGATGCGAGCCGCTTGTATGTGCCCTTGAAGTTGCGCACAAAGCTGTAAACCAGCTCTTCCCAACTGCGAATGGATCCGCGTGTGAGGTTGTTGAGCCATGCTTGGGCGGCGCCTTGTAGCTGTAGCTGTACGCATTGCATGGCCGTACTTCGACTTCTGCCGTGGAGCCTGACGGAGGATATGTGGTCCTCCAGCCAGATCTTTGGGTCCTGCAGGCCGTCAAACTTCGGGTTCTCTGACAGGAGTTTAAACCCCTTGGGCATTCGCTTTTGCCTGATGGCTTTGCTGTAGCATCTAGCGCCATAGAGTTCCACATCTTCTTCATCAGAGTCAGTCGATCGGGCACGTCGCGCCCTAGATTTGTTGATCTTGCGTGTGTGAGGTCATCGCGTGCATCATAGTCGTGGTCGTGTCGCCGTGAGCGGCGACGTCAAGACAGATCGTGACTATCGTCGCTAGATGAGGGCGAGGAGTAGCGTTGCCTTTCTTTGGCTCTGGTGCTGGCTCCTTATCATGGTCGGCCTCGACAAATCCCAAGCCCACGATCGTAGATCGGTGCATGGTGGCTCGCGGATCTCCAGCTGGCGGCTGGTTGTTCAGGAGGTACATGGTGGCTGCTGTCACTGCAGCTTGCTACGTCTTTGGAACCACGTTTCCCCGGGTGTCGACTGTCATAGAGCTCAAGTCGAGGACCTTTGCAGCTTCTATGCGTTCTTGTTCGGTGAGATGGGCCATCTGGGATCGCCTCTTGTTTGCGATGTACTCGTTGCCCTTTGAGGAGGATCCTTCGTGGGAGGACAGCCCAGCACGTCGAAGACTTGACTCATCTTCCGCCTTTTTGCGCGCCTCGAGTTGCGCGATTGTTTGCACTTGGCGCTTGAATTCCTCCTTCAGGAGCCAATGGTAGCCCATTAGCAGTTCTTGCGGAGATCCAAAGGGTAGAGGGTTGCCTTGTAAGGCCTCGCGGAAGCAAGCCCACTCTTGTTCGTTGAGCTTGATCACGACGTATTCGCCGGTTTGCTTGTTTATTATGGTTGGAGGCTCGACTGCTCCTCCGTTGTTGACGGGGGTGCCGTTTAGTGATGGTCCGCCGTTTGGCGGTGGTCCGCCGTTGGGTATGCCGCCGTTTGGCGGGTCAGCTCCATGGCCACCATTGCCCGTGTTGTCGCGATTGGCGGAGGTGTCACCTGCATTGATGACGGCGCACATGAAGTGGTTTGGGAAGCTGCTGCTTCCGCAACTTTCAGATCCGGAGCCGTAGGCTCCATCTTCAGTTGCCAGATCGCTCAGGAGGTCGCGACTGCTGTTGCTGACCGTACTCTCGACTGTTGTCGGGGTGTTGAGCTTACTGAGGGTGCCGATCGGTGGAGGGAACCACGATGCTGGAGCAATCGATGGCACCGTCGGCTGGTCAGGCAGGCGAAGCATGCCCATCTGACCAACTTGGAAGCGGAAGCTCCCAATTGCCAGGCTGATTCCGTCGCCCACGGACTCAAAAGCCGGGCGAGTGGCCAGCGTGTGGACGGTGAAGTCGAACGTGCCGAAAAGTTGGCGAATCTCCGCTGCTGCGGAGCTGTAGATCACGGTTGATGGGGCCGAAGAAGCCGCAACATCAGCACTCCCAATTCCCACAGACGGCGCCAATTGACGAGGGTTTAACTCATCAATGCCCATTGTTTTGGAATTGGGTTTTGGAGAAGGAGGGAGCGCTGGAGACATCTATCGGCTAGCAAACAAGCACACAGGGGACTCGAAGATTTACGCAGGTTCAGGCCTCGTAGAGGTCCCTACTCCTGCTTCTCTACTCGTGGAATTATCAAGGGAATCGAGGATTACAATGGTGCGCAGATGCAATCTAGCAAGGGTGGTGGAAACTAGGGTTGCATGTGTCCTCCTCGCCACCCCTCCTAGCTTTTATATAGATAGGCTAGGTCTCGGGTAGCAGGTCGAGTCAGTTACAAGTTAGGGTTTTTCCCTTTGAACTTTCTATCTTTAGCTTCTTCTTCTTCTTCAAGCAATCAATTGTCCGTAGGTTACTCAAGTTTCTCATTTGGGCCTTGGTGACACCGTGGTTCTCTACGTATTCAGGCCGTATATACCAAGCTCGAGTACCTGTAGGGTATACCCATGTCACTAGTATAACTAGAAAATTATCTCCTCTAGAAGCTTTCTTAGTTAGATGTAGTCGCCTCTACTAAATAGGCCACCATTGATCATGATTCTTAAATTTGACGCCAAACCTCATTACCTTGAGCACTGATGTGTAAAAAACGAAAAACATGACAAAGTTAAAATCGGGGGTCATGCCTCGCTAGTTGTTCAAAATAATCTCTTTGGGATGCATATTAGGCACTTGATGGGATCGGTCCTGCTACATTGCATCACATTTTCATACCAATATCGATTTCTGACTGCTAGATCAGAGAACAAATTAAGTATAATGGCTAAAACAATAGGAAAAAGGTAATACATAATAAAATTCCATTGTAAATATTACTCTACAAAATATTGGTCCACTGATCAAATCTCATAACAGGTTTAGCTACATGTAATTCTACTTTATTGCTAATCAAAACAAAACCTCAATGTAAAGTTTTTCTGTGCAGGGAAAGCATCGAAGGAATCGATAAAAATGCATCTAGATTGGGGCCGATAGAATTTAGTACAAAGACCTTCATTGTGTGCATAGAACTGGTCAAGCTGGTAGGCATCATTTTCTAGAGGACAGATGTACATACATCAAGAAAAATAATAAGAAGTGAGTTTCAAGAATACCAAGATTAAGTAGAAGAACAATCTACCTTATAGCTTATACCTCCAATAACTATATGAGAGAATCTAGTAGACATGTAGCCCAATATTGTAAATGTTGGAGCGTGGATGACCCTAACAGCTGGTGAACTATCTAGATCAAGTAGGATCAATCTCTCCAAGCGACGTGCATCCTCGATGACCAGGTCATCACACACCTCAAGTGTCCTGCTATTATCCCAGCAAGTCACATCTAACGTACGTAGATTCTTCGAGGAGATGCGAAGGCTACTGAACCCGTGGATCCCCTAAATCTGAAGGACCTCGAGTTCAATACAACCATCGAGCATGTTGTGGATGGCCGCCTTTGAGATGCCGACATTGTAGAGCTAGAGGTGTTTGAGTCGGGGGAGAAGTAGCGGTGTCGCAACATCATTCTGGGGAAAACAGAAGCACCGGAAGCAGGTGATGCACAGCGTGAGCATGAGGCGTAGCGCTAAAGGCGGAAGAGAGCACGCCTATTCTCCACCGTCGAAGTTGAGCTCCTCGAGTTTATTTAGGATGGAGGATAGGAACCACTTATCAAACTTTGCATCGAGCTTGCAGTTGGGGCAAAACCGGTCGATGGTTAGGCCCCTGGCAGGCCCAGGGTGTGTGGCAAGGATCTTGGCAACTGCGGCGATGTGTTTGCTATGCTTGTAGCAGAGCTCGCAGTTGACAGTGAGGTTTAGGGGGACAGAGGACCGGACAGGGTGCCATGGCCAGGAGAGGGCCGTTGTCCGCACGGAAGACTTGGTGGGGGGGGGAGGGAGTCGGTAATGTACAACATCTTGTCGGGGAGGCGGCTGATGAGGTCGAGGCAAGCCATAGGCTCTTATGGTTCTGGCTCGACCCGCCTCCGCTTGCTGGCCGCCTCGTCCTTCATCTTAGCCAGCGACAACACCGACAACCCCGCAGTCTCCTCGACGATGGAGCTTTCTAGCGTGCGACACATGGTAGAGCGGTTAGGTCGGTAAGATCGAGGTGCTGACACTCGGTGAGTGTGCAGTAGCTCCGGTCTAGAAGTGGTGTAGTGGGTCGGTGGGGAAGGGGAATTAGGTGTAATAATAAAGCATCCCAAGCTTCAACAAAAATAAAGCACCCTTTATCAATAAATTTTAAATCACTATGGCTGGGAGTGTTTAACCTTTCTGTTTTAAAGAAAAATTTGGGAATCCACTATTCCACGAATGTGAATAATCTAGTGTGCCTGAGCGAGGAAGCAACGGCAGTGCTTTCATTGCAAAAAAACAAGAAAAAATGTGAAAGTAGCTAGATCCAATAGTTAGTAATTTGTCCTCACAACTCTTATTGTCTCTTCACGCTCATTGATTAATGTAGTAACGTTCTTCCTTTAGATTTTTCAAAAGTTATTCGGTCATACACATATAGCATATTCTATGTAGTATGGTAGTACAACATACATAGACCGTAATTGATTAGTCAAGCTAATCACCATTGTTATGATTTAAAAAGAACAAATTATTGGGTTTTAGAGCATATCCAACAGCCTTTGTGTATTGAATTGCTAAAAGTTGGCTATAGGAGGAGGAACATGAAGGTTTATCAATATAACACAATTTTTGATTTCCTAGCCTTCTTATATTAGCATGTAGTGTTTTCCCTTCCTGGCTAAACTCATGTCATGACAATGACATGTGGGGTCAACTAGTTGAGGGTCGACGTGCATGTCAACCGGACTCACGGGGGTTGGCTATGGATGGAATGTGAGCGAAGAGGGGACATGGATTACGACAGGAGGAGGTCAGGCGAACAAGGGCAAACCAGCCCTCGTATGGCGGCGGATCACTGTCGCATTGCCCGACGTGCGTGGAGGTGAGGCGGCGCATGAGAGAAAGCACAGGCCGGTTGAGAGCACCTGGGTGGCACCGAGTTTCTCCTCCACCGGCGACAATTGCAATCCGGCCAAATTGTCTATGAGGACCACGAGCGGACACACCTCGATACAGTGACAGGGAAGCTCTCGAAGCCATGAGAGAAGAGGGATAGGCCAACGGGATCCTCGTGGGAGGCGACGGGGTGGTGGTTAGTGTCATTGGCCATACGCTGGATTTTCCGCAAGCAGAAGTGGACCTCTCACGCCATGTTTTGGAATTATAGGAAGTGGTGTGTGAATGTTTGCAAATGTTAGCACTATATAGTGTATGAGTATTTTTTAACAATGAAAGTTAAATCAAGACTGGTAAATCCTAACAATACTAATTGTTGAATCTTCTTTTCCAGATGGCATCTAGAAGCTTCTATTGATAGTCTTTAGCACACTAAACGCTATGCACAAACAACAAAGAATCTTCTTCGACATTTCTCTAGATCATGTTACCAAAAAAATTGAGTATTAGGTAGCTAATAAAGGTTGATGTCTACATTATGTAAAGTACAAGAACCAAATATACACCCGATGCTTTGTGGATATGGATCAAATTATATTTTTTTGAGCTTTACCTATTATAATAATTTTGTATAGACATGATATGTCATACTTTTATTATAGTATCTTATCTTGTCATATCGTATCTTACCATACACCACCACTACATAGTGAACGGATAACTTTGATCATTGGATCTTCCTTCCACTGTAGCATCAAGAAGATTTTATTGATTGTCTTTAGCACAACGAACGCTACACACAACCCTCAAAACACACTTCCCCATCATTATAGAATCTTCTCTATCATTTCTCTAGAGCATGGTGAGTATTAGGTAGCTAATAAGTTGATTTCTATGTGGTACAAATTACAAGAACCAAATAGACACCCGATACTTTATGGATGTGGAGCAAAAGTATAATTATTGTTTTGAGCTTTACCAATTATAATTTTATATAAAATATGACATGCCATACTTCTATTATCTGATTCTCACGTTGTTGGGGATATACTTTCCAGGTATCCTCATTGTGTCTCACTGACCAGGGTGGCCCAATTCGGGTTAGAGCTTTGCTTCACGGGCGGCCCAGTCAGGGAGAAGAGACGGAGTCCAGTACGGCTACAGGAAGGCCCAGAAGACTTACTGACATATGCCTGTAGTGTTACTTGTAGTTCAAGATGTACTCTATAACCGACTCTTAGTCGTAGCCAGATAGATCTCTCCTGTAAACCCTAGGACGGATATCTATATAAGCCTTCCTAGGGAGAGCCTTTAGGGCACCCTCACAATAGTCTACAATCTCAACTCGCATAGGCGAAACCCTTGTAACCCATATTCTCGCTCTGCCGTATTACTGGATTGCTAGCAGGAGTGGGATCCGTCCAAAGCCGACAGATTCGAACCTGGGTAAACTTGTGTGCTCACCATCCCAGAACACCATACGTCTCACATCCCTCTCTTCCACATGCCTCGAGGACCCCCTCATGGCGTACTTGTCATCAATCCGACGACAGTTGGGGCCCACCGTGGGGCAAGTGAGCTTTGGATCTTCATTCCGAGTCGAATCTGCAAGAATCGGAATCGGCGAGACTATCACCGTCGGTCGCATCCTCTACGCCAGTGACGCCTTTCTCATCGTTCTCGATGAGACCTGGATCCCGGCTAGGGAGGCCGTGACCGCTTACACCATCATGTCCCTTGGCGAAAACGAGTACATTGGATTTGCTGGACTTGCCCCACCCACCCCAGTGGTGATGATAGAGGCAGAAGAAATTTCTAGGTCCCCTTTGTCCGCGGAGGCGGCAGATTTCCGGATCTCAGAAAACCAAAATCCCACCCAGCCCGCACCCATTACGGAGATAGTGTAGAAAGCCAAAGCTGAAGTAGATATGGCGGCTCAAATCAAATCTGGAGTGGATCTCCCTAGCAAGGCCAAATCCTAGATCGATCTACCCGCCGAGGTCGAAGTCCAGGAGGATCAAAAAAATAACCTTGGTTCCGGCTCTGCCAACGCCGGAACATACCAACCTTTCCTGGGGAATACGTTGAGGCGCATGATGCTGAAATGCGCAAACGTGGATGTGGTTCTCGAGACCATCTGGATTTTCGAGGAAGCCCACGAAGAAAGGCGCAACTACCTCAGGACCCACACATCGCACTTCGTCGGATATGTTGGATCCGGATCCAACTCTACCGATGCTGGAGACAATGAAGACTCGATGCTGGAGGCGATCGGAACAAACACCAACTTACCCGCATGCTCGGATGACTCGATGACGTCGGTGGATTTCTGGAAGTTCTTCGTGGAATATGAACAGGAGTTCAACTCCAAAGCTGCAGAAGAAGGAGAAGCCATGGATGAAGGATCTAGAGAAAACTCTCCCAAAGCACAGGATGACATTTATCTCGGAGATAATCCCGAGGTCCAGATGTCCGAAAGTACCAATCATAGCTTGACTTCGGGAAATGGAGCCAAAGCTGTCTTTGCTACCGCCACTCCCAAGAAGGCAAAGAAGAAGAACAAGAAGAATAAGACCCTGGCAAAAGAACTTCTAGCAGAGGAGGTGATTGCCGAGGAATACGAGGAAGACTTGGATGGACCACTTATCCCAGACGAGCCCAAAGAAGAGTTAGTGAATGGACACGTTGTCACCGCAGGTGCCCGTAAACTCATCGATGCTGCACTAACCACACCTATTCCTACTACGGCAGAACTCACTGCTGCGGAATTGGACGAAAGGGCCCAAGCCCTAGAAGCGTGTCACCAAATACTCCTGGATGAAGCCAAAAACATCGAGGAAGAGAAGAAGTGCATGGTCAATGCGGAGAAGCTCATCTCTCTATAACATCAGAAGAACCGGAAAGGCCATGTATGGGCTGCCAAATTTCCGAAAGTACGAAAGGTTCTCTTTGACGGAGATCCGAGGATGCCTCGGCTCGATAGTAATAGAGATCTGGTGTACCCAACACCAGTACAAAACACCGCCGCAGCTCGAGTTATCCTGGCAAATAATCTAGGCCAAGAAGAGGTTCAATTGGGCATTAAGCTACTCACCAAGGGTCTGGAGCAGCAGAAGGCCGCGAAATCCGGGAGCAGAAAACTGGTCTCTCAATCAGACCAATGTCGCATGGATCAGGCCTAGAACGAGATAAGACCCAAACGGGTTTCAGAACAGCATCATCGTTCCGACCGTCGAGAAGACAATCACTCAAGAACCGGATCTTCAGGACAACACCACAGAGCTGCACGTGATTGGTGCAACGTTGCTCTAGCCGCCGAGGAAGAGGCGATTGCTGCACTATATCCGAGAAATCCTCCCCGGTGAGAGTCGAACAATCGCAGGGAAGAAGACAAAGAGAAACGTCAGGAGGAGGACCGACAAAGAATGCCACCTCCTAGACATACAAGCCGTACAGCTGAACCCCATCGTGATGGGAATGTAAGACGAAGGAACGATGGACACCGTGCCGATTCAAGCCGGTAGGGGGCTTGTCGTAATGAAGACCCTCCCTGGAATCAGAATAATGACGCTCTGGACGAAGGCCGGCGATCATCCAGAAACAATCTAGATGCTCCACCCTCTCCACCAAGTAGCCATCACAACGGCTCTCAAGGAGGCCAAGGAGGGCGTTGTGGCAGAGGAGGTGGTGGCAGAAGCTGAAGTCCGGCTCCAAGGCACCGCAGCCACAGCCATCAATCAGGACGATGATCTCTGTCGCCAAGCGATGCGAGACACCAGATTAACTCCAATATAGAGGCGTGGCGCTATGAAAATGGTGATATATACGTGGGCCCAAAATGCTTCAGACCATGCATAAGAGTAACAAGATTCCCGGAAGGATTCACTATCTCAAGGCACATCCAAACCTACGAAGGTGTAGATCGGCCAGATACTTGGCTTAATGACTTTTTCCAAGCTTGCAGCATCACCAAAGGTGGAAACATTCTGGTCGCAACCCGGTATCTCCCACTTATGTTGCGGAAGACAGCATGATCATGGCTCAATGAACTTCCGAAGAACACCATCCACAACTGATATGACATGTAAAGTGCGTTCTTTCGGAATTTCGAAGGCACATATCGGAGGACCTGTATAGTAGGAGACCTACAACATTGTACCCAAAAGGCCGGAGAAACTTGCCGAGATTACCTCGGATGATGGATCAACACTAAGAACTCCTGTGAAGGAGTAAATGACCAAACTATGATTGAAGCTTTCATTGTAGGACTCCCAATTGGTTTACTACGTCATCGCTTGAAGTGTGACAAGGTCACTGATTTGGGAGAGATGATAGAAACAACGAGCAAATATGCAGATGCTAACGATGACGCAGAGGGATTACTGAACACCCTAGTTGTGCCACAGTCGGCAAAACAACCAAAGCAGCAAGCTCAAAAGCGCAAGAATACCTCGGAAGAAAAACCCAACATGGAAACGGCAGTTGTCACTTCTACTTTCGGGTCTGGAGGACGAGGAGGATGCGGCGGTGGCCGCAGATGCGGTTGTGGGACATCAAGGGTCTAGGGCAGAGGAGACAAGCAACTTGGGCTGACATTGCCAATAACCCATGTGTGCATCACTTAGATGCCAATGGGGGCTCATCTCACACAAACGCCGAGTGTCGTTTTAATGAAGATATCAAGAAAGACGATACTACTGGATATAGGGCTAAGCAGAAGAAGGGAAAGACGAATCCCGAAAAAGATAAAGAGACCAAGGAAAAATCCGACATGGAGGAAGCTGATCCTTCAAATCCGAAGCCGGAGGGAAAGAAAAACTTCCCAACAAAGAAAGACACTACGTCACCTTCCTCGGATCTCAACCAACTAAGGTCAAGAAAGCAGTTCTGCATGAGCTTAACGCAACAATTCCGGCTATCCCTGAATTCCTAGACTAGTCAGAAGTGGCAGTCACCTTTGACCGTGCTGATCATCCGCCTAAGTTGCACAGGCGAGAAAAATATGCCTTAGTCGTCAATCCACTTATTGATGGCTATGGTTTATCCAAGACTCTCATGGATGGCGACATCAACATTAACATCCTGCATGTTGAAACACTATGCCGGATTCGAATCTCGGAGACCCAGCTAAATTACAGCTCTGTGATCTTTCACGGAGTTGTCCCAGGAAGGGAAGCAAATTCCCTGGGAGAAATCACTTTGGATGTTACCTTTGGAACTCCAAAGAACTATCGGATGGAAGCACTTTCCTTCGAAGTGGTCCCGTTCAAGAGCACGTACCACGCTATATTCGGACGTCTAGCTTACTGGGCTTTTATGGCTCGTCCATGTTACATTTACAATATGATGAAAATTCAAGGTCCCAAAGGCGTGATCACAAATCAGGGGAGACCTAAAGAAGGCGCGAGAGTGCGAGGACAGAAATGCTGCCTTTGTTGAAGCCATGCTGCATGCCCAGGAGTACCAGGAGATCAAGAAGACCATTGATCCGTCCGAGATGCCCGCGACGAAGAAGGAGGTGACAAAGACGAATACAGAGTTCAAGGCATCGGAAGAGACGAAGAAGACACCATTGAAGGATGATGACCCCTCCAAGGTGACCCAGATAGGTGTAGGCCTAGATAGCGCATAGGAAAGCGCGCTCATCAAGTTCCTGCAAGCAAATCAAGATATCTTCGCATGGCAGCCATCTGACATGACTGGAGTACCTAGGGAACTTGCCGAGCACTCTCTAAATGTACACCCGAACGCTAAACCCTTCAAACAGTCCCTATAACATTTCGGTGATGAAAAGTGTAAGGAAGTAGATAAGGAACTAGCATGACTCGAGATAGCCGGATTCATAGAAGAGGTCATCCACACTGAGTGGTCGGCCAATTCTGTAATGGTCCCTAAAAAGGACAACACTGATTTAAGGATGTGTGTTGATTAAACTGCCTTGAACAAGGCTTGTCCCAAAGATCCATTCGCTCTGCCTAGGATTGATCAAGTTATCGATTCTATGGAAGGCTCGGAACTCCTATGTTTTCTCGACGCATATTCCGGTTACCACCAAATCCGGATGGAGGAATCTAACAAAGTCAAAACTTCATTCATAACCCCCTTCGGAACCTTCTGTTTCGTTATGATGCCCCTTGGGCTCAAGAACGCATGAGCTACATACCAGCGCACTATGCAGTGTTGCCTCCACGATCAAATCGGATGCAATGTACATGCATATGTGGACGACATTGCGGTGATGACCAAAAATAAGGAAACGTTAATTTCCGACTTGGAGGAAACGTTCACCAATCTACAAAAATACGACATAATGCTTAACCCGAAGAAATGCTTCTTTGGAATACCAGCCGGAAAATTGCTAGGTTTTATCGTGTCTCAAAGAGGCATAGAGGTAAACCGAGACAAGATTAAGGCTATACTCAATATTTCCAGGCCAACACACCTGAAGGACGTTCAAAGACTAACTGATTGCATTGCGGTAGTCAGTCGGTTTGTAAGCCGGCTCGGTGAAAGAGCCACACCACTATACAAGCTCCTGAAAAAGACCAAAAAGTTCATTTGGACCGACGAAGCTGAAGGTGCACTACAAGACCTAAAAGCAGTACTCTCATATGCTCCCATCTCCTTGCAGCACCGGAACCATAGGAACCGATGTTGCTCTATCTCGCTGCGACAAACATGGTCGTCATTGTCGTCATGGGAGTGGAGAGACCAGAGGAATATCAGGAACACATGGTGAAGCGTCCGACTTATTATCTCAGAGAGGTCTTAACTGAATCAAAGCAGCGGTATCTGCACTATCAAAAGCTGTCTTATGGTGTGTTCTTTGCATCTCGTAAGTTACGGCATTATTTTCAGGAACATCCTATTACCGTGGTGAGCACAGCTACCATGAGAGATATTATCAACAAAAGTGATGCCATAGGACGCGTCGCAAAATGGGGCATAGAGCTTTCAGCTTTCGACATTGAGTACAAACCTCGTACAACAATCAAATCCCAAATCCTCGTTGACTTTGTCGCTGATTGAACAGAGACAACACAGAATATAACCCTCCTAGAGTCGGAGTACTGTACCCTACATTTTGTTGGGTCTGAAGCGCTCGGGGGCTGGCGTGGTGCTCAAATCACCCCAAGGAGAAAAACTTTTTTATGTGTTGTAGATCCACTTCACGGCAACGAATAACATTGCCGAGTATGAAGCACTACTGCATGGAATCCGGATTGCTAATGATATCAGCATCCGACGTTTATTGTGTTATGGGGATTCGGATCTTGTTGCCCAAAAAGTGTCGGATATCTGTAACGCGAATAAACACATGGCAACATATAGAGCTATCGTGGATGAACTATCTAAATCATTTGAAGCGTTTGAAGTTCAATACATCCCTCGAACAGAAAATGAGGAAGCAGATGCACTATCTCGTATAGGCTCTGCACGGAAAAAGGTCCCGGATGGCGCTTTTTTGGAGCACCTCAAAGTTCCTTCTATAGAAGTAGTGGATGAGGAATATCTGACCAAATCCGACTCACCTGTAGTAGCAGTTCTGGCTGTAATTGCCAGCTAGACTCAACCCTACCTTGATTACTTAGTAGATGGAAAATTACCCGAAGACGAAGTTCTGAGCCGGCAGATCGTCCGACGAGCAAAAGCCTATACTATAATTAGTGGTGAGCCCTATAAGAGGAGTGCGTCTGAGGTCTTTCAGCGCTGTGTATCTCTGGAAGAAGGAGTGGAAATCTTATGAGAAATCCACGAAGGCGAGTGTGGTCACCATGCTGCAGCCAAATCTTTAGTGGCAAAAGCTTTCCGACACGGTTTTTTTCTGGCTTACAGCCAAGGCAGATGCCGAACGGCTGGTCAAGGCATGCAAAGGCTGCCAAAAGTACGCCAAACAAGCTCACGTTCCGGCTGATTAGCTAGGAACAATACCTATAACATGGCCTTTCGCGGTCTGG
This sequence comes from Avena eriantha, assembly GCA_910589775.1. Taxonomy (NCBI): domain Eukaryota; kingdom Viridiplantae; phylum Streptophyta; class Magnoliopsida; order Poales; family Poaceae; genus Avena; species Avena eriantha. Next base: position 324,762,369 of record OU342743.1, on the reverse strand, counting down.
GGGCTTGTCATGGTAGGACCGTTTAAACGGACTCGAAGTGGATTTACTCATCTCTTAGTGATGGTGGATAAATTCACAAAATGGATCGAGGCTAAACCCGTCACTAGTTGTGATGGAGCAACAACCAGAAGGTTTGTCAAGGATGTCATAATCCGATACGGTTATCCGCATAGCATTATCACGGACAACGGGAGTAATTTCTCTACGGGAGAGCTTGCCGAATTCTGCAATGTACAAAATAACCAGCTTGACATTGCGTTAGTCGCACATCCACAAGCTAATGGACAAGTCGAAAGAGCAAATGGTCTAATCCTACAAGGCCTGAAACCAAGACTCGAAGCACCACTACGATGGGCTACAGGGGCTTGGGCAGAGGAATTACCTTCTATAATATGGACCATACGAACAACTCCGAATATGTCAACCGGATACACACCTTTCTTCTTGGTCTATGGCGTAGAAGCAGTTCTTCTAGTGATTTGATTCACACTTCTCCTAGAGTTGCTGCATATATTGAAGAGGATGCCGAAATTTCTCGACAAAATGATGTCGACTTAGTCGAAGAAGTTCGCGTCGTTGCTGAGATGAGATCAACAGCCTATCAGTAGAAGTTACGCAAGTATCATAGCCAAAGAGTCAAAAACCGGTCTTTCAATAAGGGCGATTTGGTTCTCTGGCTTGTGTAGAAAAGAAAGCACAAAATTTCCCCAATATGGGAAGGGCCCTTTTTAGTTAGCCGAGTATTGCACAATGGTTCTTACTATCTAACTGATATGCGGCTAGTCAAAGAAACACCTACTACTAAGAAAACAAAGAGAGCTGGAGGTAGTACAGACCCGAAAGAATTAGATAGACCATGGAATATTTCTCAGCTATGTCCCTTTTATTCTTAGTTTATCTTTCTTTGTAATCATATATGTGTACATGTTCAATGAGAAATAAAGTGTTGGTTGCCTCAAAAAAAATTATGAGAAGTTTTTTACCATCTTATTTCTGAATGATCATGTCATAGTTGAAAATCCCAGAATACTTGAAAGTACTTTATGCTCATGTTTGTTCTGGTTTAGATTCCGATTCTAAAATTGCTACCTTGGGTATAAATCTAAATTTTCTAGTTTGTACTTTGGTTATTTGTCCGATTTCCGGATGTGGGCTTTTTCCGAGTAGTGAATTGTTGGTACTAGAAGCCGACTTTGTTTCCGAGTTTAAACTGGTTTAGCAATTGAGCTCCATTGGTCGGCAAAGTTTCTGTGCTAAAGGTTGGCCGGCTCATGAAAAGGACAAGGCGGAAAGCCAGATAAACGATAAGTATAGAAAAAACATAAAGTGCTTATGAAAATATTTTTGGCACGAAAAATTATAAAGGCAAAAGTGCTAAAGAGATAAGATAAAGCTTAGCACCAGCAAAAGTATCATACTACTGATTTACAACCTGAATTGTTTTCAGAATAATACATTGTTTGTTCCGATGCTCTACGATGCAGGGGAAGAAGAAGGAGTTGCTGGCGCACTGGAGACATCAACCTCGCCTCGATATCTTTCCGAGACGTTCAAATCCGAGATGGTTTGTTCATCATCGGAAGCTTCACCAGTTTCTTCGGCGGGCGGAGGCAGCGTCTCTACGCGAGTGAAGAAGGGAGGATCGTAGCTGGTCAAGTCAGCTACGTGGCACCCATATCCGGCATAGGAGTCCATGATTGCTTTGATGTCCTGCTCCTGGCCATCTTCATCCACAGTAGAATACCCTCTGGTCACTTGCTAGATCTCCATGCTTCCATGGTGGCTCATGACCATGGTGAGAGCGTTCTGCGCTGCGGTCCGCGCGTAGGACATGTTCCAGTCCTGGATGAGCTGGGGCATCTCCTTGTCCTTGTCTCGCACTTCAAAGCCGGATATACTATGCATGTCTGTAACCTTGAGAACTTCGCCAATATCCTCAATGGATTGGCGGAAGTCATGAAGCAAATCGCCGACTTGTGTAAGACGGCTAGTGCGAGATTCGGCAGAGGCTGAGTCTAGTAAGTTCAGAGGACCTGCGCACATAATGAAGAAGGGTTAATAAAATAAATCTGGACTCCAAAGAGTCAGAAGATGCAGAAAAGTCAGAAAGAGGGAAACAAACTAAAGATGACATCGTCGACTTTGGTCTTCTCCTCCCGAAGACTCTGGAGTTTAGCCCATAGTGCCTCGGCAATATCCTTCTCTCTGAACAATTCATTGCTGAGATCCAAGATTTTCTTATCCTGGAGCACAATCTTACGATCGCGCTCCTCCGTGGCCATGGAAGAAGATTTGGGAACTTCAGCAATGCTCTTCTCATGATCCGCCTTAAACTTATTCAGCTCTTGGCGGAGGTCCTTGTTTTCCACCTCTAGGGTCTTCAGATTCTCGGCCTCCTCAATCATAGCACATAATTGCTTTACCAGTGCTGTAGTCAAAAGAACAACAGTTGAACAAAAAATCGACTATGAAATAAAAGGCAGGGTTTGAGTACTATAATGTTTACCTTCAGCCTCATCCCTGGATACTTTCAGTTGAGCATTTTCAAGTCGGAGAGCTCTGATTTCTCTCCGCTTGTTGCAAATATTCTTCAACAATTCCTGGTTATATGAATTAACTTTATGTAAGTCAGAATACCCAGAGTCAGAAGTCTACTAAAGACTCGGGCTAATATCTTTACTAATATCAGCACGAGCCTTGGGGGCTACACTAGTTCACTCTTTGGCATCCTAAGGAAGCATAAGTCCAGATTGTCTATCCAGCTTCATACTTGGGGGCTAGAGGATATGATATGGAATAAAGTAAAAAAGGTAAGTTGGAATTCCGACTTACATGTTGTTCTTGAGTGAGTTTGCTCAAACTCATGTTCACTTCTATGGTAACCTTCTCGGCGAGGGTAAGAGGGATCACTGTTGGTGGTGGAAGCTCACCGGTTCTCATCCTCTCGTCGTGAAGACAGACTTATTCAAGAAGTTTAGAGTACTTGACGTCCTATGCTTCTTGTGCTTCTTGTTCGGCAGTGATAGTCCGACTTTCCAGACATTGTCGGGCGAGCCATTGGGTCTCCTCTGCGGATTTCTCAGAACGGCCAAGTTTAGCAATTCCCGGATTGCTGAGCAGGTTTTCAGTGAAGACCTCTGCCGAGGGATCATTACTTGAAGAGGGTTTACCCTTATCAAAACCTGAGTCACCCATGGTGACATCAGTCTGTGATCCAAGGATCACTGGCTCTGCTGATTGAGCTAGATCTTCCACGACGATCGGAGATGGAGTAATCTCCAGAGCCGCAGAAGGATGAGGGGCAGGAGTCCGAGGCGCTGCAGCATGAGAAGTCAAGTTTAGCTTTGACTGGTGTAGGGGCTTTGACGGACCTCCTTTCCCTTTGCCCTTGGTGAGTTGTCTAGCTCTAAGGAAGTAATAGAGCAAAGAACATTACATCTCGGAAAGAATTAAAACATACAGTACAAATACCTTTTGAGGAAAGATTACCTCTTCACAACGGGCACTTCCTTTGTACCGATAGCCACTATCGGAGCTTTACGTTTCCGAGGAATTATGTCTGGCAGTGGAACCAACTTTCCGTCATCGTGAGGAATCTCAGGAGGATGTCCCTCGACAGGAGAAAGCTCCAACTCGGGGAGGTCAACAAGCTTAAAAGAGACGAGATATCTCAGTATTACAAAACAATGTAAAGATGAACACATAATTCGAGTTTCTGCTTGAAACTTACTGGTACCACAGGATCTTCAGCTGTATGCATGTCCAAAGACAGCTCCGGGATTTTCCTCTCGACTTGCTCCCTTATTAGCCACTTGATTTGAGACTCATAATCCTTATCCATGTAAGCGTAGGAGCAGATTCAGAGGGAATCTTTCTTGGACACCGTAATGGAGTGCATCAACCGATCTCCATGATGTTGAAGAGGCTGGATCTGGCGTGCCACCTAGCAGTGAACTAAGTCGGACCCTTTCAGGCCATTGTGTTTCATCAAATATTCGATCCGCCTTTTGGCAAGAAGCAGATCATCACTGAGAGCCAGCGCATCTGCGTCCCAGGACTCTTGGGGTGTGGCGACAATGTCGACAAAAGCCGGCAAAGCAGTAGCTTTGCCGGAAGTAGTAATATCCTTGTGATAAAAGAAAGTGGACGGCCATTGCTTGACCGACTCACTGGCCCTAATCCGAGGATACACATGCTCTCTTCTAACAGAAAAACTATTAGTACCGGTAATGTATGGATTACCGGCAGTGGTGGAATTTCTCCGGACATGAAAGTAAAACCGGAAAAGAGTAAGACTCGGCCTAATGTCGAGATACCCCTCGCACAAAGAAGCATATGTGCTCATCTGTAAGAGAGAGTTCGGGGGAAGATGATGGAGTTGAACTCCATAGTGCTCTATAACCTTAGAAAAGAAGTTTGAGGGAGGAAAACTCAAACCTCTGTCGAGGTGGGTTCCGAAGTGTACCCGCTCACCGGCACGAGGGTTGGGGATGGTTTCGCCGTTCTGCCAGTCGCTAGCACGGAGGATCCCTTCGTTCTCCATGACACGGAGCTTGGCGTCGTCAAGGACGCACGGGATCCAGACCCCACGGTTGCTCTCCTTGTCCGCCGCTGATGCTGTCGCTGCTGTCGCTACTATCGCCGCCGTGCCGGAAGATGATGCTGTAGCCATTTTTCTTGTGGGCCCGTGACCTAGGATGGGCGGCGCTGGAGGATTCTGGGGAGCAGGGAAGCTCTACATTCGTAGGAAGCATTGAGGAAAAGGAAACGGCACAAGAGCTGATGAAGAAGATGGGGAATATAATCCTCACCACTTATATCCTCATGCCGCGTCAAGATTCATGTAAACGCAATAATGAACGCGCCACACATCGTGGAAGGAACTGGCTAACCCCCACGTGATGATTATGTCGCCTCGATCTCCACGCATGCATTAAAATGACGCCTTGGTTCCGCGAAAGGCGGACCCACCAACGGTCGTGTTGACAGGAATGTCTGTCAGTGACGTGACTTGACCATGATTTGTGTCAGGTTATGTCAGAGACCAAGTTCTGGCTTAGTTTGAATTTCAAGTTGGAAACCCGAATAGCATATTCATAGGTCCGGATCATTTGAGACACGAATCCTATCCTTTCTTTTGTAGTTTCAGGAACCCTTCAAGATTCTGCAAGCCGAAGATCAAGTTAGACGATGATGAAATCCGACTCTAGATCTTGGAGGCGTCCAGGGGCTGCTGTTGGGGATATACTTTCCGCCTATCCTCATTGTGCCTCACTCACCAGGGTGGCCCACTTCGGGTTAGAGCTTTGCTTCATGGGCGACCCAGTCAGGGAGAAGAGACGGAGTCTAGTCCGGCTACGGGAAGGCCTAGAATACTTACCGACATAGGCCCATAGTGTTACTTGTAGTTCAAGATGTACTCTGTAACCGAGTCTTAGTCGTAGCCAGATAGATCTCTCCTATAAACCGTATGCCAGATATCTATATAAGCCGTCCTAGGGAGAGCCTTCAGGGCACCCTCACAATAGTCTACAATCTCAACTCGCACAAGTGAAACCCTTATAACCCATATTTCGGCTCTGCCGTATTACTAGATTGCTAGCAGGAGTAGGATTCGTCCAAAGCCGACGGATTCGAACCTGGGTAAACTTGTGTGTTCATCGTCCCGGAACACCGTATGTCTCACATCCCTCTCTTCCACACGCCTCGAGGACCCCCTCATGGCGTACTTGTCATCAATCCAATGACACACGTGCAAAGCACGCGTAACTTACTAGTATACCAACTCGAAGTGTCAATATTGACGGCTTTACAAATTATGTGTGGTGCACTTATAGAAAGGTTCTTGAAATAGTGCTTTTGACCAAATTGCTCGATCTTGACTTGCTGGGAGACTTGCATGTACCAACCAAAAATGATGGTCTCAGGACCCACGAAGAGATAACAAGGTGCGTGGATTGGTGGCCTTGTTCTTCCTGGAAGACACCTCGGCCGTGGCGGAGCACATACTCGGCGACACGAGTAGCCACAATGGCTCTCGCCTCTAGCGATGTGCCCCCGTATAGCCCATGCCGTGCTCTCGAGATATTTTGCAATCAATGAGACGGATAGAAAGACACTCGATTCATTATCCTTCGGCATTCTTACAATTCAACCCTTCTACGGCAGGCCTAATTTTACTAATTAACTATGAAGCATTCAATGACTGGTTATGTATTATGCGCAACGATTGCGGTAAATGTTTGTGCTTTGCGCAAAAAAGGTCTATGGTTGTGTTTATGTGCCAAAACTTCCCCAACATGCGGTGTTACCTGTAATTTCCTTGTTGTTGTTGTTCTTGGGGCGAAGGAGTAGCAACTGTTTGGTCTTTTTTCAACGACAGTGGAAGGGAACTGCTAGGTTTCTCCTACGGCACGTGGCACTCCTGGATGTCTCGAGCCAGCTTATATTAAGCGGCGGTGGCCATCAACAACGAAAACCTCTCCCATCCAAGCATGACACAACACACAACGAAGAAATTTCTCTCTGTCTCTCCCTCCCTTCCCCCTCCTGTTACGCCGACCAAGCCACCACACAAACAAAAATGTAGTGTAGCTACTCCAATCAGTGCACCTCTATTGAGGAGTCCAACGCATGGGCTAATGGGGATATCATTCCCTCCCATGGTGATAGCAGGGATCCGTTGATGGGCCATACTATTCCGACACACTAGAAGGTAACTTTTTTGATGAGGACCCTGCTTACCGTAATATCATGGAGGGGGCACGAATGGAGAGCAAAGAGGAGGAGGAGGGGGAGAAAGATTTGTGGACATTTCTCGATGAAGGAGACGCTGTCTTCAAGAAGAGTGCACTCGATCCACCTTTCATCGACAAGAAGAATAGGAAGGAGGCAGAGGCGGAGGAGGAGGAAGGGATGGAAGATTTATGGTCATTCCTCCCGCTAGGAGACATCGTATCCAAGAAGAGTGCACTTGATCCCCCCTTCATCGGCAAGAAGAAGAGGAATGAGGTGGGAGGCTTGAAGAAGAAGAAGAAGAAGAAGAAGATGGTGCAAGCTGGGGGAGGCCACAGGAAGTGGAAGGATGACGCCAACAGGAAGGCGATAGTGGAAGAATCCAGGTGTAGGAAGAAGATATAGTCTTATAATTAATTATGTTTAATTTCACCTCTACTTGTTATCTCTAATAATGTTCGAAAACTGAATATGATCATCTCTGAATTGGATCGGTGTTGGGGTCTAGCATTGTAATACTCCATTTGTTATTTCATCTTCTCTCCGCTTATGTGATGTAGTAAAACCTCTTATATTACCGAGGACCGTGAATTACCTCCTCCCTTTAATTTCTGCGTGCATACGAGGAAAGAGGGGTGCCAATATAGAGAAACCCACGTTAATTAGTAACGTGAATTCAGATAATTAATACTAAAAGGAAGTGACCTTGGAAACTGCTTGTATTTAGAGTGATCCTTTAATTACTAGTATATCAACCATTATAAGTGAAATATTAGTGTCCCTAGATAAAAAACTCTATATGTACAGAAATCATCTCCTTACTCGGCGGTACACCTATGTAATTATTTAGTGTCACATTAATTTGAAAACTCAACTACGCCCAAACCCCTATCCCCTGGCTGGCACCGCGACATGTCAAAAAAGCTGTTTTTCCTGCAAAATCAAGCAAGCACACAAACAACAGTCTATACGCTAGAAAAATTCAGCAGACACGCAAACATCAGAATCATATAGTAAAGGTAAAAGAAAATATAATACCCACAAGGAAGAAAGTTCCTTATCCTAACCATGTTCAGTATGAACCGGATAAGACTGTTTATGATTCGTTTGCCAAAGCTCTAGGTAATCTTCGTTTAGAACTTCCTTTGGCTGACGCAATTCAAGTTCCTACCTATAAAAATTCATGCAAGATATCCTTAATAGAAAGAAAAAGGTAACTAAGACAACGACATTCATGACAAGCTTTGGTGATAAGCTGCCTGCTAAGCTTAGGGACCCTGGTATTATAACTATTTCTTGTGCAATTGGAAAAACTAACATCATTAATGCTCTTTGGGATTTAGGTGCAGGCATTAGCGTCATGCCTTATTCGCTTTTTAAGAAATTGAATCTTGGTGATTACTCTCCTACTTAAATTACCTTACAAATGGCTGATAAGACCACCAAACAACCTGTTGGTATGATCTAAGATGTCCTACTTACAATTCATCAACATGTTATATCCACTGATTTTATTATACTTGATGTTCCTGAAGATGATAAACTTTCAATCATTCTTGGAAGACCTTTTTTTAGCACTACAGGATCTAATATGGACTGCTCTAGCAGAAAAATCGTTTTCAACATATATGATGATCAGATTGTTTGTTACTTTCCTAAGAAACGAGACTAGTGTGGGAAATATATACCTCCTCCTAAGCGTCTTCAAGTTGAGTACCTTCGATGAAGGGCAACTCAAGGTATGTGCCAAAGATATAGAGGCAGGTTAGTGAAGAGTAACCTTTTGAATAAAATTATTTATGGGAGTCAACCCATTTTCGAAATAATTTAGTTTAATTATTCTAATAAATTCTTGAAGTCATTTGTGTAGAGAAAACAAGCTATTGATTGAAGGGCTAAGGATTGAGTTTGAAGAGAAGAATTGAAAACTAAAGAAGAGGAAAGGGAACAGAGAGCATAACGAGCACCGGTACTACTAGGGAGGGCCGTACTGCATGCCCGTACTGATGGATCAAAGAAAACAAAAAATTATTTACCCAAGATACTGGCGAATTAACGATAAGTGGTATGACCGTAGCCGCCCGTACCACGTGCCCGTACCAACGGGGCAAAGACAATAGAAAAATTCTTATTCGAGGTAGAGCTCTCAAAGAGCACTAGTACAACCGGAACTGTTGTACCACCCGTACGGTGCTTCGAAAGAAATTGAAAAATCTTCTCCAAAGGTACTGGATAGTTAACGACCCGTGGTATGACCGGAGCCGCCCGTACCGACTGTCCAGGTTCAATCTCGAAACCCTAACATCACATCCAATGGTGATGACCGCTGGTATGGCGGGATCTGCCCGTACCACGCGCTAGTCTCAATCGCGTCGCCCCGTAAGAGCGACAATGGCTGGCTACCAGCCCAGCCAACCATCTTCTTCCTCTCATTTTCTCTCTCTTTCTCTCTCAAACTCAAACCCTAATATCCTAGAACTCTTGATTCTTCATCGATTTTGTTTGTTTGAATGGGGGAATCTTCACATCGGTAAGTTTCTCACCCAATACACGCTTTATTTTCTGAAATCCATGGTTAAATCTCTCACATTGGCTATCTAGATCAGTTCTTATTTTCTTGAGATTATTTTTGTTTCCTCATGTTAGGATTTGTAGTTTTCACGTGTAATATTTTGTTTATACACTAGAAACCTGATGCCTATAGTTTTTCTGTGAAACTTTTCAGCACAATGCATCACATTTGAAGGATTTCCCGTACTGGGAAGGGTTCGGGAACGGCAGGAACTTCAGGGACTGCCAGGGCACCGGGTTCGAAGAAGAGGCGTGCAGAGGGGGATGCTTTGAAGGGCTCCCTAAACAAGGACTATCAGAGGGTGAGTGAATTCAAGGTTCTTCCCACCAAGTGGGTTTGCCATGAATTCCTCTCTCACCATGGTCTAAAGGAGGACTTCGACGCAATGACCGTGAACGCTGGCATGGTAACTTTTCCATTCTATCCACCAACACCTATGAGCGAACCATGCATGAATTCCTTTTGACCTTCCACGATGACCTCGAGCAACAAAAACATCATTGCACTAGAAGTTTCACACTTGACGGGCATCCACGCAACCTTACTTTTCAGAAATTTTGTAATTGTTTTGGGTTCTCTCATGAGGGAGAGCTCGATATCACTTAAGAAGTACTCTAAGAGGCAATGCATGCTTAGGAGCAGATTTTTGTTTTCAGGAATATCGATTACTTGCGGAACAAGAGCGCCACTATCCAGAATCCCACTATCCTATACTTGCCACCTTCTTGGTGAATTCTATTTTTAGGAAAGGAGATACCGGGGCAATGGAAGGCCTCGAGATAAGTATAATTTATATGGCTCTCTATCCAGATATGGATATAAGGTAAACTTGGTTGCTTTGCTCATCGAGCACTTTCGTCGCCACTGGTCGGCTCACTCGGGTGACAGCCGCCGTGGAGGATTGATCACTTAGATCGCCTAAGCAAGTGAGTTGTCATGCCTTGTGAGAGATCTGTGGCTGGTAGTAAGCATCTGGATGATGCCCACATGATGAGCACCAAATTCATGGGGGTCTATAGGCCTCAACCCTCTCTTTGCGCCTACCAATTTTATTTTGCATCTAACGGTGATTCCCACCAAACTTTGCTTCCTTTTGTCCAAGCTTTTGGTTTGCCAGGAAAACCGAATCCGGTCCTCACTAAAGAGGAATTCCATCAAGCTATGATTATCTCACGGAGAATTGTACCCCCGGAGGGAAATCCCGCTTGGAAAATGCGGGAGGAAGCCAGCGGCATAAGGAGGAGGAGCAGATTGGGAGCACCATGGGTTGGGATGACTATGGTCAGCAACGTCATCATCAAAAACAATTCCCCTAGATCCACCAGCAGCAGAATATGCCTCCACCGAGATTCAACTATGTTCTAAGGGGAGAATTTGATCAGGTGGTGCATTGCATTATCAATGTGGAGAACACGTTGCATTATGTGAATGCCAACATTGTCACTCTCACCCAGGACTTTACCCATTTCATGTAAGAGTACCACCCAACGATGAAATAGCCATAATAGCCATAATAGCCACACCAACAACCACCACCCAACGATGGCGGTAACAACTGATTTGAGATAAACCAAGAGTCTAAGCTTGGGGAAGTTGAACTCCTCCCCACCTTTGCATTCATATATTTGTTTTCTTCAATTGCATGTTTACTTCCAGTTTTGCATTGGTAAAATAAAACACAAAGAAATTGGATTTAGCTTTTATCTTGTTTCATTTGAAGATCTCTCTGTTCTCTTTTTTTCTTCTAAGTTATTTGCCTCAAGTGACCTTGCCATGGAGAAGAACGCAAGTAGTCAATCCAAGTGAGAGATAAGCAAGCAAGAGGAGGTACCACATTCCTCTTTTCCCTCTTCTTGTAAGTTTATTCATGAACATTTTATGTTTTTTCGGTTGCACTTGAGTCCCACTCCATGCTTAGCTCGTTATCTTTTAAGACTTATACTCAAGGCTAATGTAAGTACTTTGGTTTCGACTTATGGTAATTATGCTCAGTTGGGAAACAACCTCATTGGATTAAATTCCAAACTTTTTGAGAACAAGAAAAAGTGTTTTCTTGATGACTTTGTTGCCAAGTTTTTGTCTTAAGGGTTTAATCTTAGTAGCACTCAACTCCACACCTTAACGGTTTGACTTGAAAACACCTTTTGAAAAAGATTTGTTTGAAGGAATTTATATTTTGTGGTGGTTGAGGGAGATGCAAAACTTGCCTTGCATGGTTGAAATGAATTATTTATCAGATAGAACTGTAAGAGTACCCAAAACTGCATGCAACTAACAACTCCTATGGCCTATGAACGATCTTGAGTTCATCTCAGATTTTGGCTATGAGTTGGGGAGACATTTGTAGCATTGCTACGGTGTGCAAAATTGTAATTCCTTGAGTTCATGTGCTTGAGTAAAACAAAATATCATGCTTGAGTAGACCAAAATATCATCAAGCTATGAGCAGAAATTATTTGATTCTTATGAAAGTTTTGGCATCACCTCACCACTTAAAAGATTTAATTTTTTGAAAAACAAGGAAAATATAGGGTGTTGGAAGGCCACGAATTTTGAAGTGGTTGTTAATGAAAAGCTCTAAGTTTATCCTTCTTTAGACATCTACTAGTGCACCCCTAATTTGACAAAAGCATCCATGCTTAAAATAATATTACTCTCATAAGAGAGGCGTTGAAAGAATTAATCCACAAGGCTAACCAAATATTTGGAAATCTCTTTTTGAGTTTAAGATTTATTAGCTAGCGATTAATATGCGGTTAGGAAGCAAACTTAAGTGTAATTGTTCAGAAATAGTATGCTCATGTTTAAGCTTGCAGGATTTATGACAATGGAATATGATACAACCTTGAACTTGTCAGTTTCCTCGCTTGAATTCATTTCTCTCTATTTATTCTTTTTAGGTTTGTCACTCGAGGGAGAGTAACAGCTAAGCTTGGGGAGGTTGATAACTCCAAATTTTGATACTTTTTATAGAGGATTTTCCATTGGTTCTCACCGGGTTTCGTTGATTTCCCCCTTTCAACTAATGTTAACATCACAAGTTAGCAAAACCTTGTTTTCTTATATTGATTTTCAGGTGTTGAGCACTTAGGGAAGATCTGAGAGCATTTATGGACTATTTACACCAAATTGAGCAAATCCCTAATTGAAGACCTTTTCATTCAAGGTGTCCAGAGGCCATAATGACCACTGGTACGATCAGAGGCCGCCCATACCGTCGCCCATACTACCCTCCTTCGCATCCGTTATATCAATACAAGCAACTTTCGTGAAGGAAGGGAGAAGAAAATACGAACACAACCGCTGTAAATAGTCCTAGAAGAAAGGAGATCAGATCTGAAGAGGAAGAAGAACATCATCTCATCCTTCGACGATCCCCGACCTCTCCATCATCAATTCCACCATCATTCCTACTTGTATAGAGAGATTAACACTTGTAAGATTAGGGTTTGAACCTCCATTCTACCTTGGTTTGTACTTGATTTGATCTTCGACGGTATTGTTCCTTGCTACAGTACAGTCGGGATGACTTCCATTTACAATATAATTATGCCTTTTATCTGTCTCCCTCTCATGTCTTAGTAAATCCCCATAGGCATGGGAGATGTAGGGGGTTGGTAAGATGTGTTATGCCTTTTATATTTCCACCTATTTTTTATTATCGTTGTGGTTATTATATTGTGAGAATGATTATCTATGTTTGACTAATGCTTGTTATCCAATTTAAGGGCCCGGATAACATGATCTTGAGATCTCATAGGTATGAATTTACCTACCAAGAATCTTGGGATGGATAAGCGCCGACTTTGACTGAAGACTTGATCCACGTCAAGCGACGGATTAAGTTCTTGATAAAGAACAAGAGCTTGAAGGGATCCGACCTAGGCCACTATTGTCTATCACGTCGGATTCAACCTCTTCAGTACCACGAGGACCGGCTGATGCATTCAGTCACTCTCAACAAAAAGGACAGCTTGAAGGTTAGCCCCACCCCGATCCCCACCAAAGACTATAAAACTCGGATCAGTGGTTGATCAAAGAACAGGTTAACCAGAAAGTTCTAGAGGTTTGCATCTCAATGTACACGGCATAAAATCCTATGACTCTCATAAGTTATTCGACTTTCACCTTGTTGTAATTTATCCATCTTTTACATATTATTGCAATGAATAGATATTTTCGACTTTCAGCTTACTGCTCTCCCTGAGTCGGAGCTTTCTCCCCTCGAGGGATATGCACCTGAAGATCTAATTCCTCTTTGTGGGGATGAGGACCTTGAAGAACTGTCGGGGATGCTTACTCGGAAATGTAAGACTCCGGTCGTTTTGGTTGGCCCGCAAACGCTGATAGTCATCAAAAAGTAAGTTCCACTTTATCATTACTTGTGTTATTACCATCTTTCCGAGTAATAACATTTTTATCTTCTTTATAGTGTTGGGGATCGGCAGCGGAAAACAAAAAATTTCCTACGTTGGAACCCCAGAAACTGCCTAGGATCTATCTATGTAGTAATGTGGTAACGGCCAATGCGTATAGAATACATACCCTCGTAGACTGTACGCGGTTAACGCTCTGCGGAGAACGTGGTTGAAGTAGTAGTACTCGTAGCCGACCTCAAGGTCGTTGCTATCTACGCACTTCTATTCTTGTAGATAGTTGTTGGGCCTCCAAGTGCAGAGGTTTGTAGAACAGCAGCAAGTTTTCCCTTAAGTGGATCACCCAAGGTTTATAGAACTCAGGGAGGAAGTGGTCAAAGGTATACCCTCTCAAGCAACCCTGCAATCAAGATACAAGAAGTCTCTTGTGTCCCCAACACACCCAATACACTTGTCAGGTGTATAGGTGCACTAGTTCGGCGAAGAGATAGTGAAATACAAGTGGTATGGATAATTATAAGTGGTAACGGTGATAGAAAATAACTTAATGGCGTGGAAGAAACTAAAGGCAAACTGAAATAAAGATGGAAGCAAGATGGCATGTAATAGATCTAGTTGCAAACGGTGTTTCAATTCGTAGAAACAAAGCCTAGGGATCATACTTTCACTAGTGAACACTCTCATAAAAATATCTTCTCTTTATGATACTACTCTTAACAACTCTCTGGTTGAACACTCTAATCGATGGTAGGGCTATAACAGCACATCTCAAAGTAAGTCTTTCCCATCTAGAAAACCCCACACTGTCACCTTGAGTACTAGATGAGTCCAACAAACACCACAATTTCATAGAAACATCCAACTCCAAATATAACTCATAACAAGTATTTGTAATCTCTATCCTAAGTACCACCATGGTGTGCACGCTGTCACTTTCACACACATGGGGAGAGCAGAGATCTATTAAAGCACTTGAGTAGCAAGGTAGATCTATAGATTACAAGCTCATGATCACAATATGATCATGCATAGAGAGAGAGATGAACACATAGATACCGGTAGAACCCTTAGCCTCGAGAGAGAACTACTCCCTCCTCATCATGGGAATCAGCAATGGTGATGGAGATGGCTCCGGGGGTACTTCCCCATCTCGGCAGGGTGCCAGAACAGAGACTTTTTGTCCCCCGAATCTCCCCTTCGGTGGTGGCGGCGCAGCGGAACAATTCGTGGATTTCTAATTGACGATTTAGGGTTTTGGTATCGGGAGGCTCTTATAGGCGAAGGAGGCAAGGTCGGTGGCCAGCTAGGGGGCCCACACCATGCCCTGGCGTGGCCTAGGCTGGCTCGCGCCAAGGGGGGCTGTGGCCACCCTATGGCCCCTCTCCGACTCTCCTTCTGGCTCCGTGAGTCTTCCGGGAAAATAGTAACTTTGGCTTTTGTCCCGTCCAATTCCGAGAATATTCATTTTCTGACTTCCTGGAACCAAAAACAATAGAAAACAGGCAACTGGCACTGTGGAATCTTGTTAATAGGTTAGTCCAAGAAATCATATGAAAAGTACTCCAAAGTTGGAACAAAACACAAGAAAGTAGATAAAACCAAGCATGGAAGATCAAAAATTATAGATACATTTGCAATGTATCAACATCCCCAAGCTTAACTCCTGCTCGTCCTCGAGTAGGTAAGTGATAAAAAGAAAGAATAATTTTTGAGGTGACATGCACCATCGAAGACTTGATCAAAGTATTTGTAAAACATTCAAATCTGGGATCATAGTACTTCAATCATAACATGAAAGACAAAGTTCTAGCAATAAGACAAAGAAACTATGATGTAACATGAAAAGTCACAAACAAAAGATTCATGAATAACAATGCTTTGCAAGATGTTTGTTTGTTTCACATAAATAAAACATAGCATAATAGTATTCAGCTTGTCCCTCAATAGAGTAGCAAATATAAATGCATAGGAAACCTTCAAAGTTCATAAGAGTGACTAGATACAATAGTTTAAAACAAGCAATATCAAGTTATGCATCAATCAACTAGTCTTGGGACAATGCACATAGAACTAAGAATGGCCACTATGCTCTCAAAGTAGGTGCATAAAGATAGAAGGTGGAGACTCAATATAATGGTGGAAGAAAGGCCTTTTGTATAAAAGGAAGTAGGGATTCAAGTCTCATAAAGAGCTTCCAAAAATTATGGTACTTATAGCTTTCAGCTCTCATTGCCCCTATCATAAGCATCTTGAAGGTGATTAAGGTTAAAGTGACACAACTAAGAGGATATGCTTGACAAGTTATAAACCGAAATCTCAGGCCCCTTACTTACGAAGACCGAACCTCATGCTACTCAACTTTAGTCACGAGTAAGCTCTTGTCATTGTATGTACATGTGTATCATCAAGAACCGCCAACGGGGTACCCCTTGCACATGATACAGGAGCTTTCCCATAATTAAAATAACAAGGCAAGTAGACAATGAGCATCTCAGCGATCTTTTTATTTGCTATTTGCATAGGTTTTTATTGAGGATGCTTCATAGAGTGCTCATTATGGTGATGCTGCAAGTTTCCACCATGAATAGGCATGGCTTAGGCTAGCGGCCCATGCATTTCTTTAACACACATGCAAACTCCATGATCTTACAAGTTCCACTTTTATTTCACACCGCTGGGATCCATAAGCAAAAGAACATGATATCAATAGGGTACAAAGGACAAGTGCAATGTTGAAAGCGTTCCCCATGAAACATGGTTCTACTAATTTCAACTTATAAAGCGCAAGCATATACGCAACAAAGAAGGACCCAATGGTTCAAGTTTATTAGATGCAAAAAGTAAAGTCTGCCATCAAGTTCGTGAGAGCTTTAATCACTAGTTTTCTCATAACAAGTTTAATTTGGAAGATAAACAAAAGCATGAATATACTTGGAATAGCATATGCTAATAGGTAGGTATGGTGGAATCTTTGGAATAACTTGGTTTAGGGAGTTGGACTCATGAGTGGAACTCATACTTGGTTGTGGAGGCTAGCAAAAGACTGGGAGCGACAAACTAAGAGAGCAATAATGGCCATAATCATGCAGAGCGACAAAACATCATTGATCAAAGCATAAAGTGATACTACAAGTTGAAAACTAAAGGATCACAAAGGCTATGGTGACTTGAGATAGTCATAACATGGTGTGAGCATGCGCCAAGTCAACCCAAATAAAGCATCAAAGGAGAATACCACTATACTATGCTTTAATATGCTAAAACAATGCATGATTCATCCAAGGCACATTAAGCAATCTCAATTGTTTATAACAAGTCATGCTACAGCAAAGAATACTAAGGATAAAGCAAAAACAATATCAAGCATGGCATGACAAAGCATAGGCCACAGTCAAAAACAAGCTCTCTTTACCACTTAAGCATGAACTTTCCTACTCTTTTCCAATCCAAACCAAACTATTTGAAAACCAATGCATGAAACAGGGGGTCCAACCAATTTATTCAGAAAACTAAGAAAACCAAGCAAACAAAAAACCAAAACGAAAACGAAGAAGAAGACGCTCCAAGAACAACACAACTGTGCATGAAACTATAAAAATGAAGCGTTTGGAAGAAACCTGAGATTTTTCTTGATGAAGAAGGGGATGCCTTGGGCATCCTCAAGCTTTGACGCTTGTACTTCTTGGATATTTCTTGGGGTGACACGTTTGGCATCCCCAAGCTTGAGCTTTAGTCCATCCTTCATCTCATTAATCATTCCTTCCATACACCTGAAATTTTTCCTTCATACAAAACTTCACACAATCTTTATTAGCAACATTAGTGCACTTAAGATAAAATAAGTCTTAAGGTTCAGTTCTAACACCAAATAAACTTCCATTAGAACACTAGCTACTGTAGCACTTCCCTCAAAAGCTCAATTCCCCAAAAGAACTCAAAAATGAACCAACAAGAAGCAAATGCAGAAAATGGCAGAAATCTATCAAAACAGACGAGCAGGTAAAGACGAATTTTTTTGAAGACCTTCTGTTGCTTAAATCGAAAAGTGTTGGACTAACGAAAGTTAGATAACAATCTGGGGCAGAAGCACAAAAATCCACGCCTCAAAAGGACGTTCAGAGATTTTACACAAATTTGTACGGTGAAGAACAGAAATCTGTTTCGGGACAACAACTTTCCCAATCATTACTTCTCTCTCATTAGAGGTTATTCTTGTCACAAAAAGCAAATAAAAATGATAAGGAGCGGTTATTACAGAGGTAATAACTTCCAATACTCATCTAAAACTTTTGGTTTATCTCCCAATAAGTACTTTTCTTTAACGCCTTTAAGTTAGGCATGATAGTTTGAGAAGATGCTCACATAAGAAATATGAATTGAAGTAAAAGAGAGCATCAAGAAGCAAATTCAAAACACATTTAAGTCTAACCCACTTCCTATGCATAGGAATATTGTAAAGAAACAAGTCATGAAAGCACAAAGCAACAAGCATAGTAAAGAAAAACAAGTGCAACTTCAAGACTTTCAACATAAAGAGGCGAAACTTAATATTATTGAGATACATAATACCATGTTTCCCTCTCTCATAATAACTTTCAGTAACATCATGAATATAATTAACAATATAAATATCACATAAAACATTCTTATCATGAGCCAATTGCATATAATAATTATTACTCTCGACATAAGCATAGTCATTCTTATTGATTATAGTGGGAGAAAATTCAACAAAATAGCTATCATTATTATTGTCATCACCATAATCATCAAATATAGGAGGCATATTGTAATCATAATTAATTTTCTCCTCAATAGTAGGTGGACTGAAAATATCATACTCATCATTGTAATCATCATATATTGGAGGCATAGTATCATGAAAGTAAAATTTCTCCTCCATGCTAGGGGACTAAAAATATCATGCTCATCAAAACCAACTTCCTCAAGCTTAGAATTTTCCATAGCATTAGCTATAATGGTGTCCAAAGAATGCATACTAACAACATTGCTATTAACATGCAAATAAAGTTCCATTGGTTTTTTAATTTCCTCTTCAAACACTTCATATCCTAACTCAAGATAAATACTATAAAGCTCTCTAATTTTGTTGTTGTTTTCCATTAAGCCTAAATAGTGAAAACAAGAAAAAGAAAGACAAAATTGTAGAATATAAAGGAAATAATTTCGAGCACTCACACCAGAAAATAGGCGTTTGCCGTGGGAGGTTCTTCTTCTTTAATCCTCCAGTGTGAATACCTTTTACCTTTCCTCCCCGGCAATGGCGCCAGAAAATACTTGCTGGCACGTGGTTGACGTGGGAGCTTCTTCTTATTTAGTCCCCGGCAACGGCGCCAGAAAACAGCTTGATGTCTACGCACTTCTATTCTTATAGACAGTTGTTGGGCCTCCAAGTGCAGAGGTTTGTAGAACAGCAGCAAGTTTTCCCTTAAGTGGATCACCCAAGGTTTATCGAACTCAGGGAGGAAGTGGTCAAAGGTATCCCCTCTCAAGCAACCGTGCAATCAAGATACAAGAAGTCTCTTGTGTCCCCAACACACCCAATACACTTGTCAGGTGTATAGGTGCACTAGTTCGGCGAAGAGATAGTGAAATACAAGTGGTATGGATAATTATAAGTGGTAACGGTGATAGAAAATAACTTGATGGCGTGGAAGAAACTAAAGGCAAACTGAAATAAAGATGGAAGCAAGACGGCATGTAATAGATCTAGTTGCAAACGGTGTTTCAATGCTTAGAAACAAAGCCTAGGGATCATACTTTCACTAGTGAACACTCTCATATAAATATCTTCTCTTTATGATACTACTCTTAACTACTCTCCGGTTGAACACTCTAATCGATGGTAGGGCTATAACAGCACACCTCAAAGCACTGTCACCTTGAGTACTAGATGAGTCCAACAAACACCACAATTTCATAGAAACAACCAACTCCAGATATAACTCATAACAAGTATTTGTAATCTCTAGCCTAAGTGCCACCATGGTGTGTACGCTGTCACTTTCACACACATGGGGAGAGCAGAGATCTATTAAAGCACTTGAGTAGAAAGGTAGATCTATAGATTACAAGCTCATGATCACAATATGATCATGCATAGAGAGAGAGATGAA
This sequence comes from Avena eriantha, assembly GCA_910589775.1. Lineage (NCBI taxonomy): Eukaryota > Viridiplantae > Streptophyta > Magnoliopsida > Poales > Poaceae > Avena > Avena eriantha. Next base: position 324,742,549 of record OU342743.1, on the reverse strand, counting down.
CACATAGCTACCGGTAGAACCCTTAGCCTCGAGAGAGAACTACTCCCTCCTCATCATGGGAATCAGCAATGGTGATGGAGATGGCAGTGGAGATCGATGGAGATGGCTCCGGGGGCACTTCCCCGTCTCGGCAGGGTGCCAGAACAGAGACTTTCTGTCCCCCGAATCTCCCCTTCGGTGGCGGTGGCGCAGCGGAACTTTTCGTGGATTTCTGATTGACGATTTAGGGTTTTGGTATCGAGAGGCCCTTATAGGCGAAGGGGTGGTGTGGCCACCCTGTGGCCTCTCTCCGACTCTCCTTCTGGCTCCGTGAGTCTTCTGGGAAAATAGTAACTTTGGCTTTTGTCCCGTCCAATTCCGAGAATATTCATTTTCTGACTTCCTAGAACAAAAAACAGTAGAAAACATGCAACTGGCACTGTGGCATCTTGTTAATAGGTTAGTCCAAGAAATCATATGAAAATTACTCCAAAGTTGGAACAAAACACAAGAAAGTAGATAAAACCAAGCATGGAACATCAAAAATTATAGATACATTTGCAATGTATCAGTCGTGAAGCTCCTCGCAGGTCACCCCTTGCTCCTTCTTCATCTTCATTGTGCAACAGCTCTGGCTCATGACATTGAAGCGCCCCAAGTGTTGCGCCTCGTGTCTTCATACACATCCGGTGCATGATGAGACCTCCGGATCCCCGATCCCGTCGGGAGTGCGGAAGTTGATATCCGGCTAGGAATCCCTGCAGCGCAACGGCGTATTGCAGGTGTGCCTCGATCGCACAGCCCAGACTTGGGGCCATGGTCACAAGGTATAGAGAGAGGGAGGGAGAAAGTCAACCAAAGGACTTCTCAAGTTGTGTGTTGAATCCCACCCATGGGCACCCCTTTATATAGGGGGAGGGGGTGTGCCCTCCCCTTTGGGTTTCCCATGTGGGGCTATTTAAGGGAGAGGGGGAGGCGCATGGGCCTCATGGGCCAGACGTCCAGGGGTGGGCCCCACCCCGCGCACAGCCCTAGGCTGGCCGGGTGGGCCCCCTTGAGGTGCCTGGGCCTTGGCCCTTTGGCCCTTCCCCCCTTGGGTTTTCCCTCATGGGCCCTTTTCCCTAGGAAGTTTGGCCCATTAGTGGAATAACCCTTCAAATTAGATTTTAACATTATATTTATTATTAATTACACTAATTAATATGTAAATACATATTACAAAACCTGATTCAACCTGATACACCTTTCGGTTCCCTTTCGATTTCCTCCGAACGACTTCGGATCTTTCCCGGAATGATTTCGGTCCTTTATTCTTTCTCCGAACAGCTTCGGATTTCTCCGCGGAGCAATTCCGGATTTCTCTTTCTCTACTATGATTCCTTCTTACGAATGATCGCTCTCATCATACCCTTAAGTGTATCCTCTCACGACTCGGGAATGCTCTAGACATGATCTGTATCAATGATCAACAGAGGGACCAGGGATGTCCATGTGACCCCTATGCATTCCTGATGACAATGTCGTTTGAACCGCTAAATGTAGCATCCTCTTCCTTTTGTTTCTCGATAAAACTTGTCCGAGATCCGATCATTGGTATCCTATACCTTGTTCAATCTCATTCACAACAAGTTCTGTTTTCTTGTTACCATGATATTACATCCCCGTGACCTAGTCACATGTTGCAACATTTATGGATGTAATCTCACCAAGCCGGCCGTATGTATCTTTACCCGTCATGTGGGTGAACAAATCCCGGTCTTGTAGTCACATGTCATCAATTGTCCCTTTGGAATACCCAACATACACCTTTATGGCCACCGTATTACCAGCTGACGGTTGATGTAGTCAAAGCAGCATCGGGAAATAGTGAGTAATGTGAGCTCACGGTCTAAGGAGGATTCTAGGTATAGCTGTTGCAACAATGAACTATATGACTTGATCGTGTTGCAATCCTTCGAGGAATGTCCAATCACATCATCCTCCAATAATATGATCCCGTTATTAGTCGGCATAAATGCCCATGATCTTGAAACCCAGATCATCTTCGTGACCAACGAACTAGTATGAATAGAGGCTACTAGGGACTGTTGTTTAATACCACACCTGCACCAATGTTTCTACTTGGCACAATTATAGCACAATATGAAACTATTATAAACTAATTGAGATATGACAATAAAAACCTATTTATTATTTGCCTCTAGGGCATATCTCCTTCATATAGCTTAGAGCTAAACCATTGGGAAAAGGAAAAGGGAAAGTCGGGAAGACTCTGTGCCAACAGAAGTTGACCTTGGTTTCTCCTGCTATAGCTCCCTCCACTCCTAACCGCACCCCATCGTCAGCGCCGAAGGATGTTCCATCTCCGCATGCTGGGGATGTTGAGGCTCATTCTGAAGAGCCACTGAACATTGGTTCACAAACCGATGCCACCATTTATGACTCGGGAGTTAATAAGTGTGAACTCACTAAGGGTAATGATCCCCAAGTTGAAACTTTTACCGACAATCTCCTGAAGATTCCTGGTGCTGCCAATCTTGGCCTTACAAAGAAAAGTGCAGAAGAACTTCAGAATCTTGCATTTAGTTTCTTTGGAACATCTCTACTGAGGAAGAGGCCCAAGAATCCGAGTACATGAAGCTTGAAGATTTTATGGGGAATATTTGTGCTCCGGACAAAAGTCTTAGGGTTGGTGAAGTTCCGCCTCCACTAGTGCAACCCTTAACCTTGACCGAAAAGGTTTTTGCGAAGGTCAATGCCAGCTGATACGTCCAAAATGTATCTACTTTCCCGAACACTTTTGCTATTGTTTCTCTTCTAAACTTGTGTGATTTGGATGCAACTAACACGGACTGACGCTGTTTTCAGCAGATTTGCCTTGGTGTCTAGTTTTTGTGTAGAAAATCAACTATCAGGAAAAATCCGAGAAAATATGCCAAAAATCCTATTTCACCCGAAGACTCATAGAGCCAGAATACGAGCCAAAATATGCCTTCTGACCTAAAAACTCAGGGGGTTCGACGTTTTTCTAGAAAGAGTTCCTCTCCGCCGCCACCACCAGATTCCACGAAACAACACCAGAAACTCCGTTCTGGCACCCTGCCGGGATGAGGAATTGGAGGAGATCATCACCATCATCATCACCATCGCTTATCCATCGACCATCCATGTTTCCCCCATCTATGAGTGAGTAATCCCCCGCTGTAGGCCATGGGGATGGTAGGGATTGGATGAGATCGTTCATGTAATGGCATCAGATTGTTAGGGCATGGTGCCTAGTATCTATTATTAGTGCTTTTTGACTTTGATGCGACTTGTTATGCTTAATGGTTGTCAATAGGGCCCGAGTGCCATGATTTGAGATCTGAACATGTTATTGATTCATTATGATATTATTGTTTATGGTCTTACCTACAAGTTGTATACACACGTTATTGTCCGGAACCAATGACCCCGAAGTGACAACAATCGGGATAACCGAAGGGAATGGCTTTGATGTGGGATCACAAGTATTCACGGAGTGTTAATGCTTTGCTCCGGTGCTCTATTAAAAGGAGCACCTTAATTGCCAGTAGTTCCCTTGAGGCCCCGCTGCAAACGGGTTGGCAGGACAAAAGATGTTGTGCAAGTTCTCATTGCGAGCACGTATGACTATATATGGAATACATGCCTATGATTATCTAGTACTTGGATGCTTTATCTTATTTATCTGCAATTGCCCTATGTTCTGATTGCCATGTGAATTGTCTTGTCCATGCAACGCCCATCCATCCATCCCTATGCCTACCGCACTCGAATCCTACTGTTTGTTGCTACTGTCACTGCTGCTTTACTTACTATTCCTACTACAAAATTGTTGCTACTGATAAACTGTTGTGAGCAAGATTGTTTCCAGGTGCAGCTGAATTGACAACTCAGTTGTTAAGGCTTATAAATATTCTTTGGCTCCCCTTGTGTTGAATCAATAAATTGGGTTTCACTTCCCTCAAAAATACTGCGATACACCCCCTATATTTGTGGGTCATCAAGACTATTTTCTAGCACCGTTGCTGGGGAGCATAGCTTTATTTATCAAGTCCACTTGGAATCACTATTGTTTGCTGCCATCCATCCATCATGGGTAAGTCTCATGATGCCAAGGTTCCTATTTTACCATCCACTACAAGAAGAGGTACGGTTCTGAACACCTCTATTGCTCTTGATTAACCATCTGTTATGAGTAAGCTCGTTACACCACCACACACACATGCTACACACACTGCTACTACTGCTGAATCTGAAACTTCTGATGCTTGTGATGCTGCTTCTACTATGCTTGATAAGAGTGGTTCATTAGGTCCTTTCCTAGATGCTACGATTGCTAGAACTATAGCTGGAAATACTGAAACTCCTAATGAAGACACTACTACACATGTTAGTTCACCTGAGTCTAGTGAGAGTTATGATATTGAAGACGGTTATGTTGAGATGACCGATGAATTTATTAAAGAATGTAAAAACACCCATGATAGGAGCGATGCTAAGAGTCTCCTTGAGAGGCGTACTATTAGCCCCAAATTGTCTCCTAATGCTAAGTTTGCTACATCTCCCATAAACATTAAAGATAAAGATTATGATTTCTCTCTTGATCTATCTTACATAACTATTGTTGAGAAAGAAACTTTTTGTGGGACTAAGAATGAAAGTGCGGTAGCACATATGACTGAGATTTCTACCATGAGTGGCTTGTTTTCTGATGATATTAAGATGCGCACCTACTTTGTTGCTCAGATTTTCCCTTTTCACTGAAAGGAAACGCTAAAACTTGGTTTAATAATTTACCTCCTGGATCTATTGATAGCCCTGATTGCTCGATTAGTACTTTCCTGCAGAAATATTTTCCTCCTAGTGCTAGACATGCTATTTTGCAGGAACTTTTTGATTTTAAATAGGGAGAAAAAGAGATATTGCCTGAATCATGGGCAAGGTTTTGTTCTTTGATTCATGCACAAGCTGGATGTCCTTTACCTAAGAATGAGCTTCTTGATATATTTTATAATGGACTAACTGAAGAATCTAGGACATACCTAGATAGTTGTGCTGATTGTGTTTTCAGGAATAGGACTCCCAATGAAGCTGAGGAATTACTTGCTAAAATAAGCAAGAATTATGAAGATTGGACTCCTCCTGAACCAGCTATACCCGAAACAATTATAGCTGAACCATCTATACTGACGCCTATACCATCATCTAAGAAGAGGGGAGTTATTGAATTGAATGATGAAGTGATGAAGGAAGCTAAGAAATGTCTGAAGGAGAAGGGAATTAAAGCTACAGATGTCAAGAATTTACCTCCTATAGAAGAATTATGTAAGCCAATTCCCCATTCATCTACTATTGAGGTACACTCTCTCCAACATTTTGATGAAGGTGATATCCCTTACTCTAAACCTCCTGATCAATGCTTAAAAGAATTCGATATCTTTATTGTTAAACAAGATAATTTTAATAAAAGGGTGCAAAATCATCTAATGGAAAACACTAGAGCTATTGTTGAGTTAAAAGATATTGTGGAAAGAACCTCTAATGATGTTAAAATGATTGTTAAACATTTTCAAATGGTTAAAACTCAAATAGATCAACTTATTAAAGTGCAAAAAGACTTGCTAGTTAATGCTGCTAAAGAAAAACATGCTTATGAGATTAGAACTAAAAGTGGTGATGCTACCCAGGATCTTCTATATCTCGAGGGGCATCCAAAAAGAATTGAGCAGGACTCTCAATAAGATGAAAATAGTGGTACTACTCCTAAGAAAAGAAAGAAGAAACATAAAACTATTGTAGAACCCTCTGAACCTGCTAAAGATCCTAATAGTATATCTGTCTCTGATGCTGAAACTGAAAGTGGTAATGAAGAAAATGATGTTCCTTATAAAGAAAAAGTTGAAGAAGAACCTGAAAAGCACACTAAGAATACTAAATACACTAAAGAAGATTTTATTGCTAAGAAACATGGTAGTGAAAGAGAGCCTTGGGTCCAAAAACCTATGCCTGTCCCTGATAAGAAACACAAGTCAAAGGAAGATGAACACAATAATAAGTTTTGTGAGTGGATGAAACCTTTATTCTTGCAAATTCCTTTGACTGATGCTATTAAATTGCCTCCTTATTCAAAGTATATGAAGGATATTGTCTCGAATAAAAGGAAGATCCCTAATGAAGAAATTTCTACTTTGCTTGCTAATTATTCCTTTAATGGTAAGGTTCCAAAGAAACTTGGAGACCCAGGGATTCCAACTATTCCTTGCTCTATTAAGAATAGTTATGTTAGAACTGCTTTGTGTGATTTGGGAGCTGGAGTTAGTGTTATGCCTTTTTCTCTCTATAAGAGACTTCAACTAGAAAAAATAATACCAACTGATATATCTTTGCAAATGGCTGATAAATCTACCACTATTCCTGTTGGTATATGTGAGGATGTACCTGTTCAAGTGGCTCATAATTGCTTGATATTAACTGATTTTCTTGTGCTTGAAATGCCTAAAGAAGATAATATGTCTATTATTCTTGGGAGACCTTTTCTTAATACTGCAGGAGCTATTATTAATTGTAATCAAGGAAAGGTGACTTTCAATGTTAATGACAAAGAACATACTGTCTATTTCCCCAAGAAGATTGATAGGACTTATGGTTTGAATTCAATTGAACATGTTGAGGGCATTCAAATTGGAGAAATATATTGTCCCATACCAAAAGAAAAATTTGAAACTATTATGATTGGGACCATTGCTATCAAAGTTGAGGTAGCATAATCATTAGTGCAATACAAAGTTTTGTTTCATATACAATTGTTTTGGTAACAATACCTGATCAACCTTGTTAACAAAAGGATTTCATTGAACAAAACGATGTTTTCACCATCATTATCTCTTTTTACTTTTATTCTTTCCTTTTAGTTTTTGTTTTCGTTTAGTTTTATTTTCTATTGTTAGTTGCTTGAATTTTAGAGTGTCTTAGAACTTATATAGTTCTATCCTTGTTTTTTCATTGCATCATTCTAGAAAATCTGGCTGTCAGAAAATCATTTATCTATGCCCGAAAATTGCCCAAAAATAAAGTGTCTCGAAAAATTCCAGAAAATTCATATTAAATTTTTACGTGAAAAAAGGGGCAGAGGAGTGCCTGGAAGGTACCAGAGGGCCCACCAGGCAGGCACACCACCTGGTGGCACGGCCAGCCCTGGGGCGCGCCTGCCTATGGTGTGGGCCACCCTTGGCCCTCCACTCACTCTCTCGCTTGCCACTTTCTTCTCTCTCCCGAGCAAACACCGGTTAATTGCTCGAAATAGCGTTCTTGCTATGCTTGCCCCCGATTTTTCGATCTCCTTGCTCAGCCCATCTTTGCGGCTGAAATTTGGAGCATTTGTTCTCTGGTATGTGACTCCTCCGCTTGTCCAAGTAGATTTGTGTTTAGTGGTTCATATTTTGAGTATTTTGCTGCTGTAGGTGACAGGTTATGAGATCTTGTAAGCTTGTTTGATGCTTAGAGATATAGTTTTGATGCATGTTTAGGCCTCTTACAAGTCCCTATGAGTAGTGCCCTTCATTATATTCACTTTGCAATAACTTGTTTAATAGATGTTTAAATTTCAGAATATCAAACATGAACAACCATACCTTTGGAGAAATATTTGAGAGGGATGCACCTAGGAGGTCAAGGCCTTAAAGATCAGCCTCTCAGTTCAGGCCATCATACAATGAAGATCTCATGGCACCTCGTATTGGTAATGAAGGAGATGATGGGGATGCTCACCCATCTACTTTTACTTGTGTTACTTTTTTACAAGTTGCAGGGATTCTTGATGATTTCTTGCTACTGATTCAAAGGGTTGGTTTGACCTCATATATGCAAGATGAGAGTGAACAATACGCTATGCTCACCAAAACATTTGTTGAGAGCTTCGTATTTACTAACACGCCCTATCAGTCAACTGTCTCTTTCAGAATTTATAATCTGCCCTTTACCATGCCATTGGAAAGATTTTGTAGTATTGTAGGTGTGGGCATGACGGGGACTGCAAAGAAGATTCAAGGGCTTCCCACTGATTTGCTGGAGCTCTACCGAGGGGTGACCAATGATGATGACCGCGTAGCTCAATGCGGAAAGATAAGAAACATCCAACTCCCTGCTCTTAGATACATTGCATATTATCTTGCTACTAGCATCCTTCGTAGGGAGAATACGAGTAATATCTCCAACTATCATTTAGCCTTCCTTGCTGCTGCACTTAACAATGATACTCGATACAACCTTGGCTCGCTTATTTCTCGCCGCCTAGCTGCTAGGGGGCCTATTTATGGGGGCATCATCGCTTCACGTATAGTCAATTCATTAGAGCTTTCGGTGGATCCCAATGATACTATATTGGTACCACAAAGGCTAGACCTTTCTGCCATGAAAACACATCACTTTGTCACTGCTGATTTTGATATGGACATAGTATAAAGGATGTTGTTTACTGACGGTGATGAAAGGGAGATTCCTTTGCCGCAGTCTACTTTGTTTAGTGTTCACAGGAGGCCGTGGTCGCGCTCCAATGAGGAGGTGGACGAGCAGCTCCGCTTGCTGGGGTTCCACAGGCAAGACCAGGAGGATGTGCCCTCCTACGATTACTCTGCGCACTACGGAGGGACATACTCGAGCTTGCACTAGGACGAGGGTACCTCCTCGTCGTACCATGGAGACACTTCATCTTGGCCAGCTTGGGATTGATACCCACTTAGGCCAAAAGCCTAAGCTTGGGGGGAGGTACACCGACATCACACTCATTTCCATATCATGTTTCGTCGGTACTTTGTATATTCATGTTTCATTCTCTTTTTAGTTTTCGTTCTTTCTTTGCTTTTGCTTTCTTAAAACACAAAAAGACCAAAAATATTTCTGTTGTTTCTCTTTGTTTTCTTCTTTGTTTGGCCTTGGTTTGCTCTTTTTTGCTTTGCTTGAACTATTCGAAAAAGCCAAAAAGATTTTGCTTTGCTTGTTTTCCTTTTTGGTTCTTGTTTTAAAAATCGAAAACACCAAAAATATTTGCTGCTCTTCTTTGGTTTTATGAGTTTTGTTGCAGGGTTCAGCTGTCCTCAGTGGGATTTGGTTTCATATTATTATTCAAGCCACTCAAGTGAAGGGCAATGATGAGGGTTAATGACAACTTGAGGTGTGGTAAGAGGCTGGTAACGATCTCTATTTGTTTTCATTTTTGTACATATACTCGTCATTGTGGGCCTGCTTAGCCTATTCGTGTAGGGTGTATGTTATTTATGGATGCTTAGTAGTTCTTGCTTTCATATGATTAGTTCCAGCTTGCTAATAGTTTGTAGCATGTCATATGAATGTTTGCTTGCATTACTCTATTCATAACTTGGTATGACACCGTGGTATCCTCCTCTGAATGTTTCATTTGAATTGACTTGGCATATGCTCACACATGCATATGGTTGAAATAATCTATTAAGCCTTGATGAATTATTTTGCCTTGAGGGTCTTGAATCATTTTCATTCCATGATTAGTCCTGTTTTGTTGCAAGCATGATTATGACAGTTATGCTCTCTCGTTTGTCGCTCCCTCTCTAATTGCTAGCCTTCACTTACACTGAGTATGCTCTACTCGTGTTTCCAATTCCCTAAAACCAAAGATTGCCAAAAGTGTCCACCATACCTACCTATTAGCATCATTTGCTGTTCCGTGGATATTCAATATGCCTTGTTTTCTTCTGAATAACATATTTGCTTGTTATGAGAAAGTTAGTTAGTAAAGCTCTCACGAACTTGATGGCACACTTTATTTTCTTGCACTTAGTAAACCTGAACCATTGCGTCCATCTTTGTTGCGTATATTCTTGTGCTTTATAAGTTGAAGTTAGCAGAACCATGTATCATGGGGAATGCTTTCAACATTGCACTGGTACTTAGTACCTCATTAATATCATGTTCTTTTGCCTATGGATCCTAGTGGTGTGAAATAAAAGTGGAACTTGTAAGATCATGGAGTTTGTATGTGTGTTAGAGAAACGCCTAGGCCACTAGCCTAAGCCATGCCTAATCATGGTGGAAACTTGCAGCATAACCATAATGAGCATTCTATGAAGCATCCTCAATAAAAATCTATGCACATAGTAAATAAAAAGATCACTGAGATGCTCATTGTCTGCTTGCCTTGTCATTTTGATTATGGGATAGCTCATGTATCATGTGCAAGGGGTACCCCATTGGCGGTTCTCTATGATACGTATATACTTACAATGATAAGAAGTTACTCATGACTGAAGTTGAGTATCATGAGGATCGGTCTTCGTAAGTAAGGGGCATGAGACTTCGATTTATAACTTGTCAAGCATATCCTCTTAGTTGTGTCACTTTAACCTTAACCACTTAAAGATGATTATGATAGGGGCAATGAGAGCTCAAAGCTAACGAGTACCATACTTTCGGCATATGGAAGCCTTTCAAACCTTTTCAAAACCTTTTCGTTTTCCTTGTTGAGTCTCCACATATTCTACGAGCACTTTCTTGAGAGCATAGTTGTCATTCTTAGTATAATGTGCTTGTCTCAAAACTTGATTATTTGTGTTATGACTTTGATGCTTGTATCTTTGATATCTTTACTTCTAGTCTTCACCTGAACTTCAGAGGTGCCTTGGCATTCACAATCAAAGGCAAGCGAGATACCACTCTATCATACCTTGTTATGAGCACTACAATGTTTCTTATGTTTATGTTTCTTGCTACTTATTATTTTTGAGTTGGAATCTCTTCATAGCTTTCAATGCCTATTAAGTAAACTTAGTTGCATACTCCTTATTACGAATTGTCTAAGTAGTTGATCACATGCTGAGAATATATACATCATATGAAGCAAATATGTTCGTGACAGTTCTTTTATCACACTCAGTTTTCAACTGAATTGCTTGAGGACAAGCAATAAGCTAAGTTTGGGGGGAGTTGATATGTCCAAAACGTATCTACTTTCTCGAACACTTTTGCTATTGTTTCTCTTCTAAACCTGTTATGCTTAATGCTTGTCACTAGGGCCCGAGTGCCATGATTTCAAATCTGAACATGTTATTGATTCATTATGATAGTATTGTTTATGGTCTTATCTGCAAGTTGTATACACATGTTGTTGTCCGGAACCAATGGCCCCGAAGTGACAGAAATCAGGATAACCGGAGGGAATGGCTTTGATGTGAGGATCACATGTGTTCACAGAGTGTTAATTCTTTGCTCCGGTGCTCTATTAAAAGGAGCACCTTAGTTGCCATTAGTTCCCTTGAGGCCCCGCTGCAAACGGGTTGGCAGGACAAAAGATGTTGCGCAAGTTCTCATTGCGAGCACGTATGACTATATATGGAACACATGCCTATGATTATCTAGTACTTGGATGCTTTATCTTATTTATCTGCAATTGCCCTATGTTATGATTTCCATGTGAATTGTCTTGTCCATGCAACGCCCGTCCATCCATCCCTATGCCTACCGCACTCGAATCCTACTGTTTGCTGCTACTGTCACTACTGCTTTACTTTACTATTCCTACTACAAAACTGTTGCTACTAATGAATTGTTGTGAGCAAGATTGTTTCCAGGTGCAGCTGAATTGACAACTCAGTTGTTAAGGCTTATAAATATTCTTTGGCTCCCTTTGTGTTGAATCAATAAATTGGGTTTCACTTCCCTCGAAAATACTGCGATACACCCCCTATACTTGTGGGTCATCACCAGCCTTAACAAGCTGCATCATGAGCATATTGTAAGTCGTTTTTCCGACTCTTTTACTGTCTTTATATCATATTCTCTAGCCAACAAGCATGAATTTGGATGGAAACAAAATATGAGTTTATACTTTTATAGAATGCCAAAGAACGAACTAGTGTATCCCCCAAGGCTTGTGCTAGAAATTTAAGTTAGTTAAAATAAAAGCCCGAGTCTTAGTACACTTCTAACTCTGGTAACTATTATGACTTATAGAAAGTTAATGTTTACAACCAGGAATTGTTGAAGAACATATGCAATAAGCGAAGAGAGATCAAAGCTCTCCAGCTTAGGAATGCTCAATTGAAAGTGGAGAAGTACGAGGTGGAAGGTAAACATTTTCGGCTCTCTGTCCAAAATTTGGTAGAAGTGTAGAATATTTATTCAACTTTTGCTTTTACCCTTCCAGTTTTGCTGAGCCAGTCCTGCAAACTCATGTAGGAGGCCAAAAATTTCAAAGTCTTGGAGGTAGAGAATGCCGGATTGCGATATAAGATCCAAAAGTTGAAGGCTGACCAAGAACGTAGTGTCAGTAATATCCTTGAATCCATAAACATGGCCATTGAAGAGCGTGACTGAACCATTGCCCGTCAAAACAAACTAATCTCGGAATTGAAGGCGGAAATGGATAGGCAGGCTGATACCACTCAAGCACTTCGGGAAGAACTATGGAGTTTGAGGGAGGAAAGGACCAAGCTAGATGAAACCATCTTTGATAAGATTTTTGCTTCCAAAGCCATATATTTTCCCCGCATCGATGTTTTCTAACTAAATTTCATCAGCTTTTTACGAATCTTGTTTTTTCACAGTGATACATTACAAATGTATCTATAATTTTTGATGTTCCAGGCTTGGTTTTATCTACTTTCTTGTGTTTTGTTCCAACTTTGGAGTACCTTTCATATGATTTCTTGGACTAACCTATTAACAAGATGCCACAGTGCCAGTTGCCTGTTTTCTGCTGTTTTTGGTTCCAGGAAGTCAGAAAATGAATATTCTCGGAATTGGACGGGACAAAAGCCAAAGTTACTATTTTCCCGGAAGACTCACGGAGCCAGAAGGAGAGTCGGAGAGGGGCCACAGGTGGCCACACCCCCCTTGGCACGGGCTAGCCCATGCCACACCAAGGCATGGTGTGGGCCCCCTGGCCGGCCACCAACCTTGCCTCTTTCGCCTATATATTCCTCCCGAGGCAATAACCCTAGATAGTCAAGCCTCCAGCCACGAAAAGTTCCACAATGCCACCGCCACCGAATAGGAGATCCGAGGGACAGAAAGTCTCTGTTCCGGCACCCTGCCGGGACGGGGAAGTGCCCCCGGAGCCATCTCCATCGATCTCCACCACCATCTCCATCACCATTGCTGATTCCCATGATGAGGAGGGAGTAGTTCTCTCTCGAGGCTAAGGGTTCTACCGGTAGCTATGTGTTCATCTCTCTCTCTCTATGCATGATCATATTGTGATTATCATCTTGTAATCTATAGATCTACCTCGCTACTCAAGTGCTTTAATAGATCTCTGCTCTCCCCATGTGTGTGAAAGTGACAGCGTGCACACCATGGTGGCACTTAGGCTAGAGATTACAAATACTTGTTCTGAGTTATATTTGGAGTTGGATGTCTCTATGAAATTGTGGTGTTTGTTGGAACCATCTAGTACTCAAGGTGACAGTGTGGGGTTATCTAGATGCGGATGGCTTACTTTGAGGTGTGTTGTTATAGCCCTACCATCGATTAGAGTGTCCAGCCGGAGAATAGTTCGGCGTAGTATCATAAAGAAGAATATATTTATATGAGAGTGTTCACTAATGAAAGTATGATCCCTAGGCCTTGTTTCTAAGCACTAAAACTTCATTTGCTACTAGATCTATTACATGTTTGTGTGCTTCTATCTTTATTTTCGTTTCCTTTAGTCTTTTCCCACATCAACCACACGCCATCAAGCTATTTTCTATCACCGTTACCACTTATAATTACCTATACCACTTGTATTTCACTATCTCTTCGCCGAACTAGTGCACCTATACACCTGACAAGTGTATTGGGTGTGTTGGGGACACAAGAGACTTCTTGTATCTTGATTGCAGGATTGCTTGAGAGGGGATACCTTTGACCACTTCCTTCCTGAGTTCGATAAACCTTGGGTGATCCACTTAAGGGAAAACCTGCTGCTGTTCTACAAACCTCTGCACTTGGAGGCCCAACAATTGTCTACAAGAATAGAAGTGCATAGACATCAAGCTATTTTCTGGCGCCATTGCCGGGGGGGGGGGGGTAAGGTAAAAGGTATTCACACCAGAGGATTAAAGAAGAAGAACCTCCCACAGCAAACACCTATTTTCTGGCGCTGTTGCTGGGGAGGTAAGGTAAAAGGTACTCACATCCTCCGGTGTGAGTACTCGAAGTTATTTCCTTTAGATTCTGCAATTTTTTCTTTTTGTTTCTTGTTTTCACTAGTTAGGCTTAATGGAAAACAACAAAAAATTAGAGAGCTTTATAGTATTTATCTTGAGTTAGGACATGAAGTGTTTGAAGAGAAAATTAAAAAACCTATGGAACTTTATTTGCGTGCTAATAGCAATGTTATTAGTATGAATTCTTTGAACACCATTATTGCTAATGCTATGGAAAAGTCTAATCTTGGGGAAGCTAGTTTTTATGAAAATGATCTTTTTAGTCCCCCAAGCACGGAGGAGAAAATTTACTTTGATGATACTATACGTCCCATATATGATGATTACAATGATGAATATGATATTTTCAGTCCACCTACAATTGAGGAGAAAATTGATTATGATTACAATATGCCTTCTATGTTTTATGATTATGGTGATGAGAATAATAATGATAGCTATTTTGTTGAATTTGCTCCCACTATAATTAATAAGAATGACTATGTTTATGTGGAGAGTATTAATTCTTTTATGCATGTGGCTCATGATAAGAATGTTTTATGTGATAGTTATATTGTTAATTTTATTCATGATGCTACTGAAAGTTATTATGAGAGAGGGAAGCATGGCTTTATGCATCTCAATAATATTAAGTTCCCCTCTTTATGTTGAAAGTCTTGAAGTTGCACTTGTTTTGGTTTACTATGCTTGTTGCTTTGTGATTTCATGACTCGTTTCTTTACAAGATTCCTATGCATAGGAAGTGGGTTAGACTTAAATATGATTTGAATTTGCTTCTTGATGCTCTCTTTTACTTCAATTCATATTTCTTATGTGAGCATCTTTTCAAACTATCATGCCTAACTTAAAGACATTAAAGAAAAGTACTTATTGGGAGATAACCCAGAAGTTTTAGATGAGTCTTGGAAGTTATTACCTCTGTAATAACCGCTCCTTATCCTTTTTATTTTCTTTTTGTGCCAATAATAACCTCTAATGAGAGAGAAGTAATGATTGTGAAAGTTGTTGTCCCGAAATAGATTTTTGTGCTTCATCGTAAAAATTCGTGTAAAATCTCTGTACATCTTTTTGTGGCGTGAATTTTTGTGCTTCTTCCCCAGGTTATTATCTAACTTTCGTTAGTTCAACACTTTTTTATTTGAGCAACATAAGGACTTCGAAAAAAATCGTCGTTAACTGTTGGTCTGTTTTGATAGATTTCTGCTATTTTCTGCATTTGCTTCTTGTCGGATCCTTTTTGAGTTCTTTTGGGGAATTGAGCTTTTTGAGGGAAATGCTACAGTAGCTAGTGTTTTAATGAAAGTTTTATTGGTGTTAGAACTGAACCTAAAGACTTATTACCTTGAGTGCACTAATGTTGCTAATAAAGATTGTGTGAAGTTTTGTATGAAGGAAATATTTCAGGTGTATGGAAGGAATGAGTAATGAGATGAAGAATGGACTAAAGCTCAAGCTTGGGGATGCCACACATGTCACCCCAAGAAATATCCAAGAAGTACAAGCGTCAAAGCTTGGGGATGCCCAAGGCATCCCCATCTTCATAAATAAAAATTCTAGGTTTCTTCCAAACACTTCATTTTTATTGTTTCATGCACAGTTGTGATGTTCTTGGAGCGTCTTATTTTTTGTTTTTCGTTTTGGTTTTCGTTTGCTTGGTTTTCTTAGTTTGCTGAATAAATTGGTTGGACCCCCTCTTTCATACATTGGTTTTCAAATAGTTTGGTTTGGATTGGAAAAGAGTAGGAAAGTTCATGCTTAAGTGGTAAAGAGAGCTTGTTTTTGACTGTGGCCTACGCTTTGTCATGCCATGCTTGATGTTGTTTTGGCTTTATGCTTAGTATTCTTTTCTATAGCATGACTTGTTATAAACAATTGAGATTGCTTAATGTGCCTTTGGAGAATGATGTGTTGTTTTTCTATATTAAAGCATAGTATTATGGTATTCTCCTTTGATGCTTTATTTGGGTTGACTTGGCGCATGCTCACACCATGTTATGACTATCTCAAGTCACCATAAACCTTTATGATCCTTTAATTTTCAACTTGTAGTATCACTTTATGCTTTGATTAATGATGTTTTGTCGCTCTACATGATTATGGCCATTATTGCTCTCTTAGTTGGTCGCTCCCAGTCTTTTGCTAGCCTCCATAACCAAGTATGAGTTCCACTGATGCATCCAACTCGCTAAACCAAGTTATTCCAAAGAGTCCACCATACCTACCTACTAGCTCATGATATTCCAAGTATATTCATGCTTTTATCTACCTTCCAAATTAAACTTGTTATGAGAAAACTAGTGATTAAAGCTCTCACGAACTTGATGGCACACTTTACTTTTCTTGCCCTTAATAACTTGAACCATTGTGTCATCTATGTTATATATGCTTGCCCTTATTTGTTGGGGATTAGCAAAACCATGTTGTCATGGGTAACGCTTTCAACATTGCACGGTTACTTTGTACCTAGTTGATATCATGATCTTTTGTCTATGGATGTCGTCGGTGTGAAATGAAAGGGGAGCTTGTAAGTCCATGGAGTTATGTATATGTGTTAGAGAAACGCCTAGGCCGCTGGTCTAATCCATGCTGACATGGTGGAAACCTGCAGCGTAACCATAATGAGCTGTCTATGAAGCATTCTTCTTATAAAAAAGAGTCATGTATTGAGAAAAAAGAGAAAAGAGAAAAAAAGAGATTATGAAAAGAGGAAAGAGAGAAAAAAGCACATGTCTACTTGCCTTGTCATTTTTATATGGGGATTCTTCCGTATCATCGGGCAAGGGGTACCCCGTTGGCGGTTCTCTATGATACACATGTACTTACGATGACAAGAACGTACCGGTGACTACACTTGAGTAGCATGAGGAGCGGCCCTCGTATTCAAGGGACATGAGATTTCCAACTTATACTTTGTCAAGCATATACTCCATAGTTTTTTCACTTTAACCTTAATCACTTCAAGATGCTTATGATAGGGGCAATGAGAGCTAAAAGCTATTAAGTACCATAATTTTTGGAAGCTCTTTATGAAACTTGAATCTCTGCTTCCTTCTATGAAGGCTTTTCTTCCACTTTTATATTTAGTCTCCACCTTCTACCTTTATGCACCTACTTTGAGAGCATAGTGGCCATTCTTAGTTCTATGTGCATTGTCCCAAGACATGTTGATTGATGCATAACTTGATATTGCTTGTTTTAAACTATTTGTATCTAGTCACTCTTATGAACTTTGAAGGTGTCCTATGCATTTATACTTGCTACTCTATGAGGGACAAGCTGAATGCCATTATGCTATGTTTTATTTATGTGAAACAAACAAACGTCTTGCAAAGCATTGTTATTCATGAATCTTTTGTTTTTGCCTTTTCATGTTGCAACATAGTTTCTTTGTCTTATTGCTAGAACTTTGTATTTCATGTTATGATTGAAGTACTATGATCCTAGCTTTGAATGTTTTACAAATACTTTGATCAAGTTTATGATGGTGCATGTCACCTCAAAAATTATTCTTTCTTTTTATCACTTACCTACTCGACGACGAGCAGGAGTTAAGCTTGGGGATGTTGATACATTGCAAATGTATCTATAATTTTTGATGTTCCATGCTTGGTTTTATCTAATTTCTTGTGTTGTGTTCCAACTTTGGAGTAATTTTCATATGATTTCTTGGACTAACCTATTAACAAGATGCCATAGTGCCAATTGCCTGTTTTTTGCTGTTTTTGGTTCTAGGAAGTAAAAAAATGAATATTCTCGGAATTGGACGGGACAAAAGCCAATGTTACTATTTTCCCAGAAGAGTCACGAAGCCAGAAGGAGAGTCGGAGAGGGGCCACAGGGTGGCCACAGCCCCCCTTGGCGCAGGCCAGCCCAGGCCGTGCCAGGGCATGGTGTGGGCCCCCTGGCCAGCCACCGACCTTTCCTCTTTCGCCTATATATTCCTCCCGAGGCAAAAACCCTAGATAGTCAAGCATCCAGCCATGAAAAGTTCCACAACGCCGCCGCCACCGAATAGGAGATTCGAGGGACAGAAAGTCTCTGTTCCGGCACCTTGATGGGATGGGGAAGTGCCCCTAGAGCCATCTCCGTCGATCTCCACCACCATCTCCATCACCATTGCTGATTCCCATGATGAGGAGGGAGTAGTTCTCTCTATCTAGATGCGGAAGGCTTACTTTGAGGTGTGCTGTTATAGCCCTACCATCGATTACAGTGTCCAACCAGAGAGTAGTTCAGCGTAGTATCATAAAGAAGAATATATTTATATGAGAGTGTTCACTAGTGAAAGTATGATCCCTAGGCCTTGTTTCTATGCACTGAAACTTCGCTTGCTACTAGATCTATTACATGTTTGCATGCTTCTATCTTTATTTCCGTTTTCCTTTAGTCTTTTCCCACATCAACCACACGCCATCAAGCTATTTTCTATCACCAATACCACTTATAATTATCTATACCACTTGAATTTCACTATCTCTTCGCCGAACTAGTGCACCTATACACCTGACAAGCGTATTGGGTGTGTTGGGGACACAAGAGACTTCTTGTATCTTGATTGCAGGGTTGCTTGAGAGGGGATACCTTTGACCACTTCCTCCCTGAGTTCGATAAACCTTGGGTGATCCACTTAAGGGAAAACTTGCTGCTGTTCTACAAACCTCTGCACTTGGAGGCCCAATAACTGTCTACAAGAATAGAAGTGCGTAGACATCACACAGCCCCCTCAACATCCTGGATTCATCCTCGACTGAGTCCTGCATCGAGTGGCTTGTTGCAATTGGGGATCTGCTTCATGACTTCCGCCAAACTCTTGAAGAGGTTGGTGAAGCCATTGATCAATACAACATGCATAGGCTCTCTGCTTTTCAATTGCGAGACAGAGCAAAGGAATTTCCAAAGCTTGTTGAGTACTGGAAAATGTCTTATGCCCGGACTACTTCCTAGAATGCCCTTACCACGGTGATGAGTCACCATAGTAGCATGGAAATCTGGCAGGTCACCAAGGGTATCTCGACTGTTAATGAAGACTACCACAACCAAGATATCGGAGCCATATGGGAGTCTTGTGCTGGATACGCCTGTCGTGTGGCCGAGATGACCAGCTATGAGAAGACGTTCTTCCAGTCCATCGTTGTGCCAGCCCCCAGCCGATGTAGTTGAAGCTTCTGATGATGACAAATAGACCGAGTTTTACTTTGATGTCTCAGAGAAAAATCAGGGTGACTTTGATGCTAGCACCAACGAGCCAACAAATCATCCATCTCCTTCACCTGCAACATAGGATCACAAAAACTCTTGCATTATTCCGAAGTAAGTGATGTACTGTTTAAACTATTTATATGGTGGTGTTGTTTTGTAAGGACTTATGCCTTTACTCTAGCACTCGATTTTGTGTGTGCTCGAGAATTACTTAATCACTTGTTGTTCATACTTATCGTTTATCTGGCTTTCTGGCTCGTCCCTTTTGTGAGCCAGCAAACTTTTAGCATAGAAACACTGCTGAGCAATGGAGCGCAATTGCTAAACAAGTTTAAACTTGGAAATAGAGCCGTATTCTAGTACCAAAAATTCACTACATGGAAAATACCCACGTCTAAGCAGTCAGATAAAAACCAAAGTACAAAAAGAAAACGGGACTTATACCTGAAGGTAGCATTTTTATAGAATCAGAAATCTAACCAGAATAAATATGAGCATATAGTTCTTTCAAATATTCTAAGATTTTCGACTATGACATGATCATTCGGAAATAAGATGGTACTTAAAACTTCTCAGAGAAAACTTTGAGGGAACCAATACTTTATTTCACTTTGAACATGTACATTGATATGATTACGAACAAATAAAATTCAAGAATAAAAGGGACGTAGCTGAGTAATATTCCATGGACGGTCTAATTCATCATGATCTGTACTGCCTCCAGCTCTCCTTCTTTTCCTAGTAGCAGATCTTTCTTTGTCTAGTCTCATGTCTGTTAGATAGTATGACCCATTATGTAGTACTCTGCTAGCCATGAAGGGTCCTTCCTATATTGTGGAAAGTTTGTGCTTTCTTTGTTGCACTAGTCGGAGAACTAGACTGCCCTTCCTGAAAGAATGATTTTTGACTCTCTTACTATGATACTTACGTAACTCCTACTGATAGGCTGTATATCTCTAGTCAGCAACAACATGAACTTCCTCGAGTACATCGAGGTCATCTTGTCAAGAAACTTAGGCATCTTATTTCATGTACGTAGTGACTCGGCGAGAAATATGGATAAGTTCACTCGAAAGTATTGCTTTTGTGCCGTAATACAAGAAAAAAGGTGTGTATCCATTTGACCTATTAGGAGTAGTTTGTATGCTCGAAATAACAGCCAGCAATTCATCCGCCCAAGCCCCCGCAGCATGATGAAGTGGTGCTTCAAGCCTAGGTCGGGGGACTTTTAGGATTAAACTATTTCCCCTTTTGACTTGTCCATTGTCTTGTGGATGTGCGACTGATGCAATATCAAGTCGGATCCCTTAATCTGCGCAATACTTAGCAAGTTCTCCCATTGAAAATTTTCTCCCATTGTCTGTAATGATACTATGCGGATAGCCGAATCGAATTATGACATCCCTGACGAATCTTTTGGTTGTGGCTCCATTGCAACTTGTTACGGGTTTAGCCTCAATCCATTTTGTAAATTTATCCACCATCACTAGTAGGTGGGTAAGTCCACTTGGAGTCTTTTTAAATGATCCTACCATGTCAAGTCCCCAGACCGCAAAGGGCCATGTAATCTGAATTGTTCGTAGCTGATCAGCAGGAACATGGGCTTGTTTGGTGTATTTTTTGGTAACCTTTGCATGTCTTGACCAGCCTCTCGATATCTGTGTTAGCTGTAAGCGAGAAAAATCCGTGTCAAAAAGCTTTTGCCACTAAAGATTTGGCTGTGGCGTGGTGTCCACATTTGACTTCGTGGATTTCCCTTAGGATTTCCACTCCTTCTTTCAGAGAAACACAATGCTGAAAACCCCCATATACACTCCACTTATAGATCTCACCACTGATTATCTATAGGATTTCGCTCGTGGGACAATCTATCGGCTCAGAACTTTGTCCTCAGATAATTTTCCATCTACCAAGAAATCAAGGTAGGGTTTTTTCTGGCTGGGAATAATAGCCAGAACTGCTAAGAGGTGAGTCGGATGTGGTTCGATACTCCTGATCAACTCCTATGATAGAGGGAACTTTGAGGTTCTCCAAAAAAGCACCATTCAGAACATTTTTATTTGTAGAGCCTATCCTTGATAGTGCATCTGCTTCCTCATGTTATGTTCAGGTAATGTGTTGAACTTCAAACCCTTCGAACAATTTTGATAGTTCATCCACAACAACGCATTAGGCTGCCATGCTTGTTTTCTCTATAGTGGTCGGATACTTGCTGGGCAACTACGTCCGAGTCTCCGTAGCACATGAGTCGGCGATTACCTAAGTATTTACCGATTCGAATTACATGTAACATCGCTTCATATTCGGCAACATTATTGGTCTTCGTGAAGTGAACCTGTAGTACATAGAAGAGCTTGTCTCCTTGGGGTGACTTGAGCACCACGCCAGCCCCGAGCCCTCGAGCGCTTTCGACCCATCAAAATGTAAGGTCCAATATTCTGACTCTGGGTGCTACTCTTTTCTGCCATCTTTGTCCAATCAACAACAAAGACAACAAGGATTTGGGATTTCATCATTGTTCGTGGCTTATACTCGATGTCAAAAGCTGTAGCTTAATTCCCCACTTAGCAATGCGTCCTATAGCGTAGTTGTTTCTTATTATATCTCTCATGGGAGTTATGCTCACCATGGTAATGTTGTGCTCTTGGAGGTAATGTCGTAGCTTTCTGGCGGCAAAGAACACACTATAGGCTAGTTTTTGGTAATGAGGGTACCGTTGTTTTCATTCTGTCAGGACCTGGCTGAGGTAGTAAGTCGGACACTACACCAAGTGCTCCTGCTTTTCCTCCTTTCGTTCCACCACCATGACCACACTAACGACCCTATTTGTCATAGCGATGTAAAGCAACATAGGTTCCTGAGGTTTCAGAGCTACAAGAATAGGGGCGGAAGAGAGTATTGCTTTCAGGTATTGGAGTGCAGCTTCAGCTTCATCGGTCCATAGAAATTTGTCGGTTTTCATCAAGAGCTTGTATAATGGTGCGGTTCTTTTGCCGAGCCGGCTGACAAAGCGACTAAGTACTGCGATGCAACTAGTGAGCCATTGTACGTCCTTCAGGTGAGTTAGCCTAGTTATTTTGAGTATAGCCTTCATTTTCTCACGGTTCACCTCTATGCCTCTTTGAGACATGATGAAACCTAATAATTTTCCGGATGCTATTTCAAAGAAACACTTTTGTGGGTTAAGCATGATGTTGTATTTTCTTAGATTGGCAAATGTTTCCTCCAAGTCAGAAATTAAGTTTTTATTGTTTTTGGACATCATGGCTATGTCGTCCACGTATG
Organism: Avena eriantha; assembly: GCA_910589775.1. Classification (NCBI taxonomy): domain Eukaryota; kingdom Viridiplantae; phylum Streptophyta; class Magnoliopsida; order Poales; family Poaceae; genus Avena; species Avena eriantha. Next base: position 324,719,885 of record OU342743.1, on the reverse strand, counting down.
CATGTACATTGCGTCTGATTCGATATGTAGCTCTTGCGTGTTTGAGCCCAAAAGGCATCGTTACGTAGCATAAGGTTCTGAAGGGAGTGATGAACAAAGTCTTTAGTTTGTCTGCATCCTTCATGTGTATTTGGTGATAACCAAAATATGCATCGAGAAGAGATAGGAGTTCTGAGCCTACATTTGAATCGATAACCTGGTCGATTCTAGGCAGAGTGAACGGATCTTTGGGACAAGCCTTATGCAAGGCAGTATAATCAACACACATCCTTAAATTAGTGGTGTCCTTTTTGGGGACCATTATAGGATTGGTCCACCACTCAGTGTGGATGACCTCTTTAATAAATCTGCCTAGTTCTAACCGGGTTAATTCTTTATCTATAGCTTTGCGCTCTTCATCACTGAAACGTCATAAGGACTATTTGATGCGTCTAGCATCAGGATAAACATTGAGAGAGGGTGCTCGGCGAGTTTTCTAGGTACTCTGGTCATGTCAGAAGGTTGCCATGCGAAGATATCTATATTAGCTTTGAGGAACTCGACGAGACCGATTTGCTCTGCGCGATCTAAGCCTGCGTCTATCTATGTCATCTCGGAGGGGTCATCATCCTTCAGCAGTGTTGTCTTTGTCTCTTCTAATTCCTTGAAATCTTGAGTTGCCTTCAACACCTCCTTCTTCATAGCAGGAATCTCGGGCAGATCAATGTTCTTCTTGATCCCCTACACTACAAGAAAAGTTGGCTTTTACAACGGAAGATTTTCGTGGTTGAAGGCCTGTTTTTCATGGCCAAAGAGTCTTGCGCGACGGATGGCCTTCATGGTAAAATCCCCGTCACAAATGAATTAACCATGGTTTTTTCTGCCCGTGGCGGATCACGCCCTTCAGCCACGAAAACATGTTCCGTCATAGATCTATTCGCTAGCCACGCTGATGGCTGACGTCATGCAAACTGTCACGTGGTAGCCGCCATTAGCGGCTGGTTACCACTGTTAATGGTCATAGAAACCATGGCAGAAGCCAGGCCCGACCAAGGCATGCTAAATACTAATTGGGCCGGCCCATCAGGGGAGCCCAACAAGAAGATGGCACGTTACTGTTTTGTCCTGCACTGTTTAAAATGGGCCTAGAGATGCGGCCCGCGAACTTTCAGGCCCGATTCTATTTCGGCCTATAGAAGGCCCATGTTGGTCCAACACTGTGCTGCCACTTGAGGCCTACACAAATCTGGCCTTGCACTGTTCAGGCCTGTTACAAATATAGCCTTTTACTGTTTAGTCTTGCTACTGTTTCAGCCTTTTAGGAATTTCAATCCGTTACTGTTTAGGCCGTTTAGTGTTTGGGCTTTTGCTTGTTAAGGACGACACTCTTTGGCATGTTACTATACTGGCCTGCCACCGTATTGGCCTTTTGTTGTTGATACCTTTTACGGTTCCGACCTTTCACTGTTCCAGACTTTTCACTGTTCTGGGCTTTTATGGTTCTGACCTTATACTGTTCTGGCCTTTTAGTGCTACGGACTTTTACTATTCTGGTATTTTAATGTTCAGGCCTTTTACTATTTTGGCCTTTCACTGTTCTGGTATTTTACTATTCTGGCCTTTTACTGCTTTAGCCTTTTACTGTTCTAGCCTTTTACTGTTCTGTCCTTTTACTGTTCTGGTCATTTTGAGCCGTCCATGCGCATGTTGTTTGAACGTTCGGCATGCTACTGCTCCGGCTTGTTACTATTTCGGACTTTTTTTGCTAGCGCCTACTTTTCGCAGAATATCAAGTGAATATCAAGACATCAATTAATAAACACACAGAAATTAAAATTACTTATTACACAACAATAAAAGTTTGTTACAACAGGTTATACAACAAGATCATAATTTCGACAGATTACAACATGTCAGTACCATCAATAAAAGATCGGTACATGGCGATTCGCTTCACTGTATCGTCTGTCCTCTTCTTCAACATTTCAGTTACAAATCTAAGAGCAGCTACGCCCTTTCATTCTGCATGCAATACAACATTTATATATTTATCACATGCATGAGTTGTTCTAGGTGGACTGTTAAGTAGTTCTTAGGTAGAATGACAACTAATTAACATGACAAGAAACTGGCCTAAGTAACACAAGGAAACCTCACGATTCAGCCTTGTTGGGCGTTAGATTGTCAGTGTTGGATCCTCCATGAGCTGTTTGCATGACTCGTGCGAGCGCTCGGAAAGAATAGAATATATGAGTTCGTGTTGGAGGATTAAACCGATAGCGTGAGAATAAAGAAAGGGAATAAAAGAAAGAAGCTAATGAGGTGGATAGGACCTACAAGATGAAGGGTGCAAACGAAATAGCAATAGCATCCAGGATATTGAGCAACATCCTAAAGATTTCATAGCTTACGAGTAACAAAAATATATAAAACAGGCAAGAGAAATTACCGCTGCGCGGCAAGGACGGGTGGGATGCGCAAGTGGGCGGCGGGGGCGGCGGCTCGACATTTTGGGGTCAGCAACGAACGATTCAGTGAAGCGGCCTCGGTAGGTTAGACGACACCGTTGGTGAAGCATATCCGGTGCTGCGAGGGAGTCGGTGAAATAGTTCCGGTAAAGAGCGCTTGCAGTGGAAGAGCTCCGGTATGGAAGAGAAGCCCGACGGTGAAGCAGCTAGAGGAAGGTCGAGGTTGGAGGGGTGTGGGTAGGAAAGAGACAATGGGGGATATAGGTGGGATGGCGCACATTTACGACCTATACCCCTCTATTATTGCAGTACTCCTACGGTCCTTGTTTCCGAAGCAGGGATAGCAGAGGAATTTTGCATTTGCAAAAAGCGGGGCGGGATATTTGAATAGATGCGTGGGATATTTGAATACATGTGCGTGGGATGTTTCGGCACCATGCGGAATTTTTGAGGTTAAAGCTTCCGACGTACGTTACTCCGACACGGCCGCTCTCACGTGTTGGCCCTGTCTAGACCCACATGCCAGCGACAATATGCTTACCAACATATAAATGAGTTTCTACACATTTGCCAAAATTGATAAACAATATATTTTGAAGGCTTTCATACAAGATGACCAAGGTCACGGCCATATCTCTGTTATAATTTATAATAGCGTGTCTATATCTGGTAGATAGCTGCATCTTGGCATTTCAAAAGAAGATTCTAGATTTGATGGACAATTCCCAACTTTCATGAATTTCCAAACTTTCTAGCTAAATCTATGCAATAAAATGACTTTTTGACAATCTGAAGTAAATATGTCTAATTTCAAACTAAAAAGTGTGTGGTATACCTTGATCCTGACTTTTTAAAATAATTCAAAGATATCAAGTAGTCGAATATTGGAGAACCACCGAGAGTTTCAGAAAATTCAACTTTTTGATATGAATGGTAATGACACCTAATTTCGGCCATTTTTAAAAAATAAAAAGAAACAAAATATAAAAATAAATGCATCCATTATTTTCTCTCTTCATGTCTCACTATGTGCACTAGCTACTTTCCATGGAAAAATATAATCTTGAAATTTGATAATTTCTGAGAAAAAATTGTATCACAATATATATGGAGTACCATGTAATAATATGCATGGATTTCAAACCAGATGACCAAGGTCATGGCCATATATTTTCTATAGTTTATAATAACCTATCTATATTTTTTATGGGCATTTAAAATATTATTTAGGAAGGAAGCTTCCGAATTGGAAGTTATTTCAATTTTCTAATGCACAACAATGGCTTTAGTCATGAAGCTACTACAAAACATGGCTTTAAATCCCACTGCCCTGGTTTTCACTCAAAGTATATATATAGCCTAGGGTTAAGTTTAGGGTTCAGGGTTTTATTTTGGGTTGAGCGTTTAAGGGTTCATGGTTTATGGTTTAGGATTTTAGGGTTTAGGCTTTTAGGGTTTAGTGGTTTAAGGTTTAGGGTTGTTCAAGGTTTTAGGGTTTACGATTGTTTAGGATTTAAAGTTTAGGGAATTTTCAGTAATAATGTTCAAGTTTTATATATATGGTTATATTCATGGAATAGAATGGCATTATCGCAATTTAATAAAAGTATTTCAAAATTTGATCTATAAGTGCATTATACCTCCTTGGTAAGGGTTTAGGGTTCTAGGGTTAGGAAGTTAGAGTTCTAGGGTTAGGAGGTTATTAGGGTTTATGATTAAGGGTTTTTGATTTTCAATAATGTTCAATCTTTATGCTTATATTCATGTAATAGAATGGCGTTACCACAATTTAATGAAAGTATCTCAAATTTTGATCTATAAGTGCATGGTACCTGTTGGTTTAGGGTTTATGGGTCGATGATTTAGGGTTTCATGGTTTAGGTTTTATGGGTTCTTTAGGGTTTAGGGATTAGCGCTTTTGCAATAATGCTCAAAGATTTATACTTATATTCGTCTAATACAATGGCGTTACTCGTTTTAATGAAAGTATCACAAATGTTGATCTATAAGTGCATGATACCTGCTTGGTTAGGGTTTTACAGTTTAGGTTTTATCGTTGCATAGGGTTTAGAGTTTAGCAAATTTAGAATAAGTCTCAAGATTTATTGTTATATTCGTCGAATAGAATGACGTTACCTAATTTAATGAAAGTATCTCAAATTTTGATCTATAAAGTGCATGATACCTGCTTGGTTAGTGTTTATGGGTTGAGGGTTTGGGGTTTTAGGGTTTAGGTTTTAGGGGTTGTTTAGGGTTTAGGGTTTATTGAATTTTCGATAATTCTCAAGATTTATGCTTATATTCGTCGAATAAAATGGCGTTAGCAAATTAAACGAAAGTATATCAAATTTTGATCTATACGTGCATGCTATGTGCTTGGTAAGGGTTTAGGGTTTAGGTTTTTAGGGGTTTAGGGATTAGGGTTTGGGTTTTAGGAATTTTCGATAATGTTCAAATTTCTTTATGCCTATATATGTTGAATAGAATGGCATTACATCAATTTATTGAAATTATCTCAAATTTTGATGTATAAGTGCACAATTCCTGCTTTGGTTAGGGTTTATGGGTCGAGGGTTTAGGGTTATAGGTTTTTACGGTTTAGTTTATGGGTTGTTTAGGGTTTAGGGTTTAGAGAATTTTCAATAATGCTCACGAATTATGCTTATACTTGTAGAACAGAATGGGTGTTAGCTGATTTAATGAAAGTATCTCAAATTTTGAGCAATGTGTGCATGACACATGCTTGGTTAGGGTTTATGGCTGAGGGTTTAGGGCTTTAGGGTTTAGGGTTTAAGTTTTAGGGGTTGTTTAGGGTTTAGGGAAATTTTGATATTACTCAGGATTTATGCTTATATTCGTCAAATAGAATAGCCTTACCCAATTTAACGGAATTATGTTCTTTTTGATCTATAAGTGCATGCTACGTGCTTGGTGTGGGTTTAGGGTTATAGGGTTTAGGGGTTTAGGATTTGGGTTTTATGGGTTTCAGTTTTCTGGAATTTTCAATAATATTCAAATTTTATTGTTATATTCTTGGAATAGAATGGCATTACCGCAATTTAATGAAATATCGAATCTCAGATTTTGATCTATAAGTCCATGATACCTGCTTGGTTAGGGTTTATATGGGTCGAGGGTTTAGGGTTTTAGGGTTTTACAGTTTAGGTTTTATGGACTAAATAGGGTTTAGGGGTTTTATCGAATTTTCAATAATACTCAAGCTTTATGCTTATATTCGTCAAATAGAATATATATGGCATTACCTAACTCATTGAAAGTATCTCCAAATTTGATCTATAAGTGCATGATACCTGATCTGTTAGGGTTTATGGGTTGAGGGTTTGGGGTTTTAGGTTTAGGTTTTATTAGTGGTTGTTTAGGGTATTTTTGATAATGCTCAAGATTTATGCTTATATTCATCGAATAGAATGGAGTTACCAGTTTAATGAAAATATATCAATTTTGATCGATAAGTGCATGCTAAGTGTTTGGTAAGGATTTAGGGTTTAATGTTTAGATTTCAGGGTTTCAGGAATTTTAAATAATGTTCAAGCTTTATGCTTATATTCGTGAAATAGAATGGCGTTACCACAATTTAATGAAAGTATCTCAAATTTTGATATATAAGTGCACGATACCTGCTTGATTAGGGTTTATGGGTCGAGGGTTTAGGGTTTTACAATTTAGTTTTATGGTTTGTTTCCGGTTTAGGGTTCAGAGAATTTTGGTAACGCTCGGGATTTATGCTTATATTCGTCTAATAGAATGGCGTTACCTGATTTACCAAAAGTATCTCAATTTTTGATCTATAGTTGCACGATACCTGCTTGGTCAGGGTTTAGGGGTTTAGATTTTATGGTTTAGGATTCCGTGAATTCTCAATAATATTTTAAAACTTTATGGTTATATATATTCGTGGAACAGAATGGTGTTACTGCAATAAAATTGATCTAAAAGTCGATGATATCCTGCTTGGTCATATTTTTTGTTAAATAAAATTGAAGGTACCCGGGTACTAAAACAAGGGAGAAACAGGAAGAGTTCCTTGAGATTTAGGCGCTGTTTGGTTGGGCTCGAATTCTAGCTTTTGATTTTTGGCTTATAAAGCTACGAACATGTTTTTGGCTTTGTTTTTTTAGCTTTTACTCTGACATAGTGGAATGATAGTATAAGCTAGGTTGGATGATTTTAATGATTTTATCTCGGTTTAGCGAAAAAATGTTCGAATTTTGAACAAGAAGCGATGGGAATCTCTACTTCCCGTAATTCTGGCTCACTGACATGCGGGTCACTTGCATAGTGGGTCCAAAAAGTCGGTGTAGGTCAGAGTGGGCGGGCAGGTAAATATTGAAGAAGGGCTGGGAAACATGGATGGGGTGATGCACTTGGGCGAATGCAAATTTAAGACCTATATCCCTCTGTTATTGTAGTGCTCCCTCAGATTCTTGTTTCCGGAGCAGGGATAAAAGAGAAATTTTACGTTCTAGAAAGAGGTGAAGCAGGATTGAATGGATGCGCGGGATATTTTAATGGATGGGTGCAATGTTTGGGCACCGTACCAAATTTTGAGATCGAAGCTTCTAGCATACGGTACTCCAGCGTTGGGCCTCTCAGACGCGCTCTCACTATCTAGGCCCACACGCTAGCGTGAGTTGCTTCCCAGCATTTAAACGAGTTTCTAGGCATTTGCTGAAATTTTCGATCAATTTAAGGCTTTCGAGAAGGTGACCAAGGTCATGGAAATAGTTTATGATGACGTGTCCATATTTGGTAGATCGGTGCATCTTTGCAAATCAACCAATATGTCTACTTCCAAATTTGAAGTTTGTTTTCGAATTTCCAAGTAATAATAATGTGTTTTGGTGTGAAGCAACTACAAAGATGATGGCTCAAAATGCCACCGCCCCTTTTTTCACACAATGTATAACACCCTTTCAAGCTTCCAGGCTAAATCTGTGCAATAAAAAAATTTGGGGCTGGATTTTTTTGGAGGCTAGATGTTTCAATGGATGGGCGGGATGTTTGAATGGGTGGGCGGGATATTTCGGCGCTCTGCCAAAAAATTTAAGTTGAAGCTTCTAAGGTACGCTACTCCCACTTGGGATGTTGTCCCCGTCAGATAAACCCACAGGCCTGTATGCTTTCCAGCATTTAATGAGTTTATAGACATCTGCCAAAATTAATGAACATTAATTCAAGGATTTAAAACAAGAGGAGCAAGGTCACAACCATAGTTTTTTTTTACCTTTTTCATCTTTTGTACTACTCCGTACATTGAAGCATCTTCGCCAACCAAGCTTACAAACCTGGCCATATTTGGTAGATCGGTGCATCTTGGCATTTCAGGCAATTGTTTACAAAGGAGATTCCATATTTGATGGATAATGCCCTACTTTCATGAGTTTCCAAACTTCCTAGCTCAAGATGCTGAAATTAAATAACTTTTTGACGATTGAAAGTAAGTATATTTACGAACTACAAAGTGTGTGATATAGCTTGCTCTTGACTTTTTAGAAATAGTTTAAAGGTACCGAATTAGTGAAATATTGGAGAACCACCGAGAGTTTTGCAAGATTACAATTTTTGGATATGAATAGTAATGATACCAAATTTGGGCCAACTTTTTTTTAAAAATAAAGAAACAAAATATAAAACGAAATACAACCATTCATTTCTCCATTGGTGTCTCACTGTGTGCATTGGCTAGTTTCCATGAAAATATATAAAATTTTATAACTCTTGAAAAACTCGTTTCACAATATGGCATACCATGTTTGAACATTCATGGCTTTCAAAAACTAGATGACCAATGTCAAGGCCATATGTGTTACCATACTTTATGATAATATAACCATGTTTGGTAGATTGGTGCATATTGGTATTTCAACATTGTTTAGAAAAAGAGATTCCATATTTGGAGTTATTTTAAAAGCTTCAATTGATAATAATGGCTTTAATTTTGTCATAAGATATATGGCATACCATGTATGAATTTGCATGACTTTCAAACCAGGTGACCAAGGTTATGGCCACACCTTTGCTATAGTTTATAACAACATGTTTGTATTTGGTAGATTGGTCTGTATTATTGGCATTTAAAATATTATTTACAAAGGAAGCTTCTAAATTTGAAGTTATTTTAAAATTTTCAATCGATGACAATGGCTTTTGTCATGAAGAAACTACAAATAAGTATGGCTCAAAATCCCATGCCCTAGTTTCCACACAAGATATATATAGCCTGGAGTTTAGGGTTCATGTTTTTTGGTTTGAGAGTTTAGGGGTTTAGGGTGTATGGTATATGATTTAGGATTTTAGGGAGGGCTTAGGTGTTTAAGGTTGGTATTTAGGGTTTAGGGTTTTCTAGGTTTTAGGGTTTATGAATTTTCAATAATAATTTTTCAAGCTTATATATATATATGCTTATATATATTCATGGAATAGACTCGTGTTATCGCAATTTAGTGAAAGTATCTCAAATTTTAATCTATAAGTGCATCATACCTGCTTGGTAAGGGGTTCAGGGTTTAGGTTCTTATGGTTTTGGGGGTTTAGGTGTTTAGAGTTTAGGTTTTTTGGGAATTTTCGATAATGTTCAAGCTGCTTTATATATGGTTATATTCATGGAATTGAATAGCGTTAGCACAATTTGAGGAAAGTTTATCTAAAATTTTGATCTACAAGTGCATGTGATACTTCATTTGCCAATGTCGTTTAGGCGGGGTTTAGGGTTTTAGGGTTTAGGGCATTTTCGATAATGTTCAAACTTTATTGTTATATTCATGTAATAGAATGGCGTTACCGCAATTTAATGAAAGATCGAATCTTAGATTTTGATCTATAAGCTTGGTTAGGGTTTATATGGGTCGAGGGTTTAGGGTTTTATGGTTTTACAGTTTAGGTTTTATGGACTAAATATGGTTTAGGGGGTTTATCGAATTTAAATAATACTCGAGCTTTATGCTTATATTCGTTGAATAGAATATGACGTTACCTAACTCAATGAAAGTATCTCAATTTTTGATCTATAAGTGCATGATACCTGATTGGTTAGGGTTTATGGGTTGAGGGTTTGGGGTTTTAGGTTTAGGTTTTATGAGGGGTTGTTTAGGGTATTTTGGATATTGGTCAAGATTTATGCTTATAGTCATCGAATAGAATGGAGTTACTAGTTTAACGAAAATATATCAATTTTTGATCGATAAGTGCATGCTACGTGCAGTGTTAAGGGTTTAGGGTTTTAGGGTTTAGGGCATTTCCAATAATATTCAAACTTTATTGTTATATTCATGGAATAAATGGCGTTACCGCAATTTAATGAAAGATCGAATCTAAGATTTTGATCTATAAGTCCACGATACCTGCTTGGTTAGGGTTTATATGGGTCGAGGGTTTTGGGTTTTAGGGTTTTACGGTTTAGGTTTTATGGACTGAATAGGGTTTTAGGGGGTTTAGCGAATGTTCAATAATACTCAAGCTTTATGCTTATATTCGTCGAATAGAATATATATGGCATTACCTAACTCATTGAAAGTATCTCCAAATTTGATCTATAAGTGCATGATACCTGATCTGTTAGGGTTTATGGGTTGAGGGTTTGGGGTTTTAGGTTTAAGTTTTATTAGGGGTTGTTTAGGATTTAGGGTATTTTCGATAATGCTCAAGATTTATGCTTATATTCATCGAATAGAATAGATTTACCAGTTTAATGAAATTATATCAACTTTTGATCGATAAGTGCATGCTACGTGTTTGGTAAGGATTTTGGGTTTAGTGTTTAGATTTTCAGGTTTCGGGAAATTTAAATAATGTTCAAGCTTTATGCTTATATTCATGGAATAGAATGGCGTTACCGCAATTTAATGAAAGTATCTCAAATTTTGATATATAAGTGCACGCTACCTGCTTGATTAGGGTTTATGGGCCGAGGGTTTAGAATTTTACAGTTTAGTTTTATGGGTTGTTTCCGATTTTGGGTTCAGAGAATTTTTGGTAATGCTTAGGATTTATGCTTATATTCGTATAATAGAATGTCATTACCTGATTTAACGAAAGTATCTCAATTTTTGATCTATAGTTGCGCGATACCTGCTTGCTCAGGGTTTAGGGGTTTAGATTTTATGGTTTAGGATTTCGTGAATTCTCAATAATATTTTCAAACTTTATGGTTATATATATTCGTGGAGCAGAATGGTTTTACTGCAATTTAATGAAAGTATCTCAAAAAATTATCTACAAGTCGATGATATCCTACTTGGTTATATTTTTTGTTAAATAAAATTGAAGGTACCCGGGTACTAAAACAAGGGAGAAACATGAAGAGTTCCTTGAGATTTAGGTGCTGTTTGGTTGGGCTCGAATTCTGGCTTTTGATTTTTGGCTTATAAAGCTACGAACGTGTTTTTGGCTTTGTTTATTTAGCTTTTACTCTAACATAGTGGAATGATAGTATAAGCCAAGTTGGATGATTTTAACGATTTTATCTCGGTTTAGCGAAAAATGTTCGAATTTTGACCAACAAGCGACGGGAATCTCTACTTCCCGTAATTCTGGCTCACTAACATGTGGGTCACTTGCAAAGTGGGTCCAAAAAGTCGGTGTAGGTCGGAGTGTGCGGCCAGGTAAATATTTAAGAAGGGCTAGGAAACATGGATGGGGTGATGCACTTGGGAGAATGCAAATTTACTACCTATATCCCTCTGTTATTGTAGTGCTCCCTCAGATTCTTGTGTCCAGAGCAAGGATAAAAGAGGAATTTTGGATTCTAGAAAGAGGTGAAGCATGTTTTAATGGATGCGCGGGATATTTTAATGGATGGGTACGATGTTTAGGCGCCGTACAAAATTTTAAGATCGAAGCTTCTAGCATACGCTACTCCAGCTTGGGGCCTCTCAGACGCGCTGTCACTGTCTAGGCCCACATGCCAGCGAGAGTTGCTTCCCAGCATTTAAACGAGTTTCGAACAATTTAAGGCTTTCAAGAAGATGACCATCGTCCAAAAAAGGTGACCAAGGTCATGGAAATAGTTTATGATGACATGTTAGTATTTGGTAGATCGGTGCATCTTTGCAAATCAACCAATATGTCTGCTTCCAAACTTGAAGTTTGTTTTCGAATTTCCAAGTAACAACAATGTGTTTTGTTGTGAAGCAACTACAAAGATGATGGCTCAAAATGCCACCGCCTTGTTTTTTCACAGAATGTATAACGCCCTTTCAAGCTTCCAGGCTAAATTTGTGTAATAAAATAATTTTTGGGGCTGGATATTTTTTGGGGGCTCGATGTTTGAATGGATGGCTGGGATGTTTGAATGGGTGGAGGGGATATTTCGGCGCTTTTGCCGAAATTTTTAAGTTGAAGCTTATAAGGTACGCTACTCCCACTTGGTATTCAGTCCCCATCAGATAGACCCACATGCCTGTAGGCTTTCCAGCATTTAATGAGTTTATAGACATCTGCCGAAAATAATAAACATTAATTCAATGTTTTCAAACAAGAGTAGCAAGGTCAGAACCATAGTTTTTATACCCTTTTCATCTTTTGTACTACTCCGTACATTGAAGCATCTTCGCCAACCAAGCTTACAAACCTGGCCATATTTGGTAGATCGGTGCATCTTGGCATTTCAAACAATTATTTACAAAGGAGATTCCAGATTTTATGGATAATGCCCTACTTTCATGAGTTTCCAAGCTTCCTAGCTAAAGATGCTGGAATTAAATAACTTTTTTACATAAAGCCATTCATTCACAAAGTGGAATGCTATGTGCATTAGTTTCCATGGTAAAACATAAACTTGTATTTTGACAAGTTTTGGATCAATTTTGATCTATGGTGATAGGTAGGTGGGCCACGTATATGGTGGTGCCCAAATCAGGGTAGGTCAGAATTTCCAAAGTTATCCCTCCACACCCCTTCATATTGTGTATTAACTTCCACCCTCCGTCGCCTAGGCCTCACACCCTTCTCCACAAAACAGATGCACTTACGACCGATCCCATCACCAACGTGTGCGAAGAAGCTTTCCCTATCCATCGGTCTTCTTGAGACGCACCGGTGGGCACGTCGATCCCACGGTAGTCCTTCTATCTCTAGTTCGATCTAGTTGGCATTTTTATTGCCCTTTCAAATACTCCTACGTAGTTTAATTTGTCCTCAATCTGCATGGTCATAGTTTATTCTGCGCTGGATCTGTGTTCCTAAATACCTTCAGCGATTTTTGCTGTCAATGTGTTTGCTGAAACGCATAGGCATATATAGTTTTTGTACTTCTTCTATATGTTTTGTGCTTTGCTTTTAATAATAACCAACTGTGTATGTCATAATTAAACAGATGGGTAGATTTTGGATAGATATTGCTCCATTAGGAAGCGCTAAATGTATCCTTGATGTACTACGATTTATGGGATTTGTTAGAGCTCATTGTGACAACTCAAAAGTACATTGCCCCTGCCGGTTGTGTGCGAATCGTAGGGTGCTGCCTCAAAGTATAGGGGAAGACCATATTTTTACATTTGGGATGCTTAGCACATATGTTAGATGGGCATTTCATGGTGAACAATATGATCCTCCATATGAACCGGGGGAAGCACATCTTTATCATCAAGATCATGTAGAGGAAGCAGATGTTGATCAACTAGATCAACTGACAGAGGCAGCTCCTGAGCATCTAGATCAACTTGGAGAAGGGGAGGAGAGAAAAACCGCAAGCTACATGAAACATGTTTCATTTCTAGTACTACCGCTATGCCAGATGACAAGGTATATCTGTAGAACGACAAATGTTCAGGTTGTGTGTCTTCTATGTTTGTCTATAAACGTATCTGTTAATCTACTAATCATAGAAGCAGACGACCGAAGAGGACTTTGATGGTAATGACGATGACATGTTCATTGATGAGCTTATACCTGATCCCGTGGATCGGGTACACTACATCTGGATGGATTTGATGCAGGGCTGCTGATCATCAGGGGTGTACTTTTGGTGCTGTTCATGAACACTAGCCCAACTGCAAAACTCTTGAGGTGTAGAGCTATCCCATGATTGGTTCGCTACTGTCGTAGTTCTGTAATATGGAGCTACCTTATTATGATTTCTAGGCCTTTGTTAGCAGAACTGTAATTGGAAACTATTCCGTATATTAGTATATACGGAGTATATGTGTGTTTCTAGTCGGAAATCCGAGCTTATCATGTTATTGGTTCCTAAACTATTTTTGAGGCCCCAGCGCTGGCGCCCTATGTTGCAACTACCACCGTCTTGTCCATTACTCCATGAGAAGAATCATCAGAAGGATAATAAGCTAGGACCAATTTGATTCGAAGAGGGGCCATTTTCTCTGTCCTTGGAGAGGAACCCGGGAGAACTAGTACTGGTACCAAGTGAAGGAGGAGGTTGGCTCGGTCAATTATCTCACCCACTTCATGTGGGACCTGCTTTAACTCACCCCTGACGTGGGTCTCGCTTGAAACAGCTGTAGGCCACCACGTGATAGCTAGGATCAAAAATTTGGGATTCTCTTCCGGTAAAATGTTCCCGCCACTACCACTTAAAAATACTTACTATAGAAAAAAGTGTACTGCCCAGCCCTACTACTACTAGTACTACTACTCCCGTACCCATGCCTTTCTACCGACTACAAGACAAGAAACCATCACTAGCTAGCTCACATCCAGGAAGCAACTATTGGAAATGGTGTAACCTCCGATTGGGAAGTTCTTGTTGAAATAGGTGGGTGTATATGCTCACCTCGAAATCTGGCTTTGCTTAATTTGCTTCCGATTGGGCCATTGGGGGTACTATTAGTACTAGGAGTAGTAGTATTCAGTATGCTTTGATTGTGGAGTTCTTGCTTATTTCTCACCTCAGAATCACCTAATCAGGATATTTTTCCTCTTCTCTAATCGATTGGGTCATTTGGGTGGGGTGGGGGTGGGGGCGAGGTGGTACTGATTTCGTATGGATTTTGGATCAGGGCATGGTCACCTCTGTTCTGATTGGGGCATTTGGTCGGGTTCGATTTTGGTGTTCTTCACTTCTGTAACCTTTAGTTGCTACTCATAATGTGCAATACATTTTGCATCAGATTCTCTATGGAGAACTATGGGTCAGTGGCACGCACAGCCACTACGGACAGGGATGGTCCCACCAGTTCCCTTAAAAGTTGCCTAAAGAAGGTAATGTAGCAGTATATTCGTTGCGTTCTTCAATTCTTTCCAATGCTGAAAGTGGTTGTCTACAACCTAGATGTATCCCTGTGCTAAAAGTTGTCTTCGTCTGCATCCTATTTTTGTGGAAGCCTCTGTGACACCAGCTCTTCTTCATTTACTGTAGCACGATGGTACATACCTGCGAACATGGGGTGCTCCAGGTGCGGCAAACAGGATGGTACCCCACATGCCACAGGATCTGGCGAGTACCACTACTCACCAAAAAACAAGCGCAAGGCCACCGACCAGCTGAGAGGGCCCAACTTAAAGATAAAGGTATTTGTTCTTAATACCCTTGTTACCATGGTGCAGACAGATTTAAGTATTACCCGCTTGGTGTGATGCATGCTTATCAGATGTTTAGAAACATATGTGTGATTTTATTAATTCTGGCACTGTGTTTATGTGAATCCAGATCTGGATCTATCAGACTGTCTCATACAGTCAGTATATGAATACTATGTACTGTACTCCCTCGTCCCAAGGCTTAGGCATATACTGTATTTTTTGAAAAGTCAAGCAATGGAAAGCTTGACCAAACTTTACAAAGTATTGAATTGTTGAGCTCTATTGCTATTTATGCAGATTGAAGGTGCTGTTGCGGAGGCTGAGGCTGCTGTAGAGCCTAGTAGATTTCTGATACCCGCACCAAAAGAGGACATCCTCTACACAACGAGGAAGCGCAAACACAGTACCCAGGTGGGCAGTGACCTCTCTAAGAAGTGGGTATAATTTGGAAATCCACAATTTCACATGTTATGACTTTCCATATTATTTTTATCAGCTAGTACTATATGTTTACGCTCATTAGAAGTTCACAAAAATAAAATTTGTTTGCTTTACAAGCAATGGTTTTGTATTATATTATTAGATTTACTTGATCTTTACATAATTTAACATTTCCACTTAATTTCAATCAGTACCACGCACCAGCTGCTCAGCCCTTTCTGCTACCCTCCTCTTGTCAAGCATGTGTATTGAAAGGGGGCCCATGTATGCCATTCCAAAGGCAGAGGGATGAAAAATGGTGCATGGCCACCCTTCTCAAAGGGTACCCATGGTATCAGATATGGATTCCAAGTGGTTTAGACCGACTTGATGTAAGATCTTGTATCTCACTTTTTTTGTTGTCGCCTTACTTCTCTATCAATTTACTCATGAAGGTTGTCCCTTGTGTTGCTCGCCCCATTATAAACAAGATGTTCAGAAACGACAAGTTTCTAACTCTGTATAGCGAGAGCCCTAAAGGCATGCGGCAACTATATAATGTGGATGTCTCCCAGACGATGGCCACCGTCTATTTGGGTGGCCGAGGTTGGTCCAAGTATGTCCGTGAGAATGGTCTGAAGTAGGGGGACGAGGTAACATTCGATTTTAGCAAGCCTGGGTAGATACTTGCACGCCATCGTACACCTGTTGACCGAAGGACCAAGAACAGAGGTAGTACTAATTAATTTGATTCTGTACTCATCACAACCTCTAATGATTTTCTTGCGACTAACTGTTCTAGACCATTGTCTTTACTCATCATATGACCCTGACCACTTCTGCAGTCCGCTTCCCCTTATGTACCACCCAGAAGGGTGCCAGCATCAAGCTGCTGGCACCGGCACCAGCACCGGCCCCAGTTCCTGCAACGGCACCTGTTGACCTCAGTAGGAGAAAGAATAGAGGTAGTAACTTAATTCGCTTGTATACTCTCATCTCTGTCTAGGAGTTACTATTGTATAAGAAACCATTTTGCTTGTCCATATCTCATATGCGTCTCTAACCACTCCTGCAATCCCCTTACCTACTCCTCAGAAGGTAACCAGCACCAAGCTGCTGGCACCCCCAACGGCACTGGCCCTAGTTCCTGCTCCGGCACCTGTTTACGTAAGTAGAAAGAATGGAGGTAGTAACTTAATTTGCTTGTATACTCATCATATCCTCTGATCATTGTCTTGTGAGTAACTGTTGTATAAGAGACCATTTTGCTTGTACACTTCTCATCTTCCTCTACCATCCATGCAGTCATCTTAGCTACCCCTCAAAAGGAATCTAGCGTCAAGCTGCTGGCGCCGGCACCGGTTCTAGGCCTTTTGGCTCCCGAACCAGCCCCTCTACAATTAGTGGCACCATCTCCTGCACCAGCACCAGCCCTAGCACAGGGACCGGCACAAGATCCTTCATCACCCCTGGCAGCACCTTGTCAGACCATATCCTAGACATGTGTCATCACAAGGTCGCATCGGATTATGTTTGTGAGTATATGGTGGCAGTTAAACTGTTTTGAATGTCTTCTCAAGTTTCACATGATTCAGTGCATCGCTCTTAGTAATTATGCGTCTATCTCTTTCTTTGACTCAGAAATTGCCTAAGAGTGCCACAAAGCAACTCCAGGCCAGACGAAAGGGTACAATAGTCTTCACTATGCAGAGCGAAGGATTTCTTATCGAGGGACGCTACGCCATTAACTCGACTGATGGGCGCTTGATAGCTACTTCTAGGTGGATCTAGTTCTAGAAAGCAACCAAAGTTACTATTGGTAGAACGGTCAAGGTCAATATATCTCGCTGCCCTGAATGAGGCATGTTGTTCATGAACTTCCTAGTTGTCTAGCTCTTTGGCCGCATGCTATTGTAATTAATTATATGGTTGTCTTATCTCCACTTATCATATATGGGTGGTAAAACCGTGATAACCTTTTGCTGGATTAGATCTATGACTAGTACGTACTGGTATGGTATATCTGTATCTATATGACGGTTCCCTATATGAGCAAATATTATGACAATGATTGCGTTCCTGTGATCAAGTGTGTTTGGAGAAAAGGGAAAACTGATCGTGTGGCATGGTTTTTAGAGCTGAAACAAGAACTGTCTCTCTCTATAATGGCATTGAATTTCAGTGTTTGTATTGATGAATTAGTCACTTTGAAATGCATCTGAATTGCTCAAGTGCTGCTGAATATGAACTAGGAATCTGTCGATTTTTTATGTCTTATTATTCGGTACTCCTTAATCTTTCAAATGGTATTGAATTTGTCAAAAGTTTTGTCGTTGCTGCTGGCTGCTTGCTCTAGAGATTTTGCCTTTGTGTCATCGGAACCGTTGGATGCATTTTGGATAGAGATGAGAGGGTAAATATATACAGCATGATTTCACCAAGTGAAGTTATTGGATAGCAGCCCTGTTTTGGCGCATGTGGTGTGTGTTCATTAGATATTTTTACATTAATATCTGTCAAAGGATTTATCGCTTTTTTCTTGCTCGAAGAGGTCTGTGTTTGAATCTGGCAAGACACAGCCCAGTGAAATTTGAGATAGGAGCCCATTGACCATAGCCCAAAAACTTTTTAATTTGGCCTTTTTGGCAGTGCCCCCCACCTCTAAAAAACTCTGCCTACCCATGTTTTTAAGAAACTAATCCATTATGTGGCTTTTTATAAATCGAGGTTCTATAGCACCGCTCTTTTATTTTAAGAGATATAACATGGATATACAACAATATTTTTTACAAGACTGATACATAGTCATAGTACTAATACATGTTTAATGATTCAATTTCTATTAGTATCTTTGGTATTGTGGCAAAACACTCAGTTTATGTCTATTTGATTTGATTTGAAGGTCTTTAGTTCGAATCCACTGTGTGTACATATTTATGTATATCTTGAGCTTACTTTTTTTAGAAAGGGTTTACTTCTTAATATCGCATTACGGAGAGGCTGACATCACGGACCCACCAGCCTGCAGCATCCCTCGAGTTTAATGGTCAGGTTTGAAAAAGAAGTTAAATACTTGTACAGAGAGGCTGGCATCAGGGACCCACTGGCCATAACATACCAGAGAGGGTGACATGGGGGCCTCAGCAGAAGGACCATACAAGGCAGCCACATCGAGCAACGTTGACAAGGTCAAAACAACGAACAAGGCCGAAAAAAAGTCCATCATACGTAGGTTTGATATACAGAGAGACCGGCATGTGGGACCCAGTTGCGCGGCCTTATACAGGTTCTACCTCGAGCGACGTTGCCAAGTTTGAAATAGGGAGGCACGAGCGAGAAAAAAGTCCAGCATGCACACCTTTCTTCTAATGATAGGCTCACATGCGGGACTCGACAGCCTAGAAAAACGGCTCATGCATCGAGCAAGGCTATCAAGTTCGAAACACGGAGGCGCCACCGAGAGCAAAAAATCCATCATACACACATCTCTTCTAATGAGTGTACAGCATGTGGGGGTGGGGCCATGCATCATGATTAAATGGTAGATGTAGCGAGAAACGCTATCAAGTTCGGAACATGGAGGCGTGAACGAGGGAAAAATTCTATCATACACACATTTCTTCTAATGGGAGGATGGCATGTGGGGTCCAGGATTTTGATTAAACGGCCGATCCAGCAAGCAACGCTATCAAGTTCGGAACATGAAGGTGCGACAGAGGTTAAAAAATCCATTATACATATGTTTCTTCTAATGAGAGGATGACATGTGGGGCCCAACATCGTGATTAAACGGTAGATGCATCGCACAACTCTATCAAGTTTGAAACAAGGTAGCGCGGGCCAAGGAAAAATATTCCATCATACACACGTTTCTTCTAATGAGAGGATGACATGTGGGGCTTAGGAGGTTGGTTCAATGGTAGATGCGTCGAGCAGTGCTATCAACTCGGAACGGGGTAGCGCTAGTGAAGGAAAAAATTCCATCATACACACGTTTCTTCTAATGAGAGGATGGCATGTGGGTCCTAGGAGGTTGATTAGACGGTACATGCATCGAGCAGCGCTATCAACTTCGAAACAAGATAACGCAAGCAAAGGAAAAAAATTCCATCATACACACGATCCTTCTAATGAGAGGCTGACATGTGGGACCTAGCAGCCTGACTAAAGGACAGACGCCTCAAGCAACGTTATCGAGTTCAAATCAGGGAGGCATGACCGAAAAGTATTGTCCGCTAGAGACACTAATGTCCGGGACCCACACGCCTCAAAAGACTTCGGCGAGTCAACATCGTGCGAGGAAACGAAAATCATGCTTCTGCCACGCGCTCGCCGAGCTTCCTCCACGTTTTTAGTAGATCCGTCGTAGTAGAGGGCCGCGAAACCGAAAAAAAAGTTTTCCATCAGCCACGGTCGAGCCGAGAATTTCGTCGCAGAAGACGTGCCTTCTACGACGACCATCTGGCCAATTCGTCACGGAAGGAAACTTTTCTTTTAGTGTTAGTACTCCTTGGCATGTAGCACAACTTTGACAAAATCGGTAGCTCCATCCTCGCATTCTCATGCTTTCTTTGGTCCCCGAACTGTGATAATGCCTTTAGGACCTCAAAGTTTCATCATATTGTAAATATAGCAAGGGCAAGCCATAAATTTCTAGTAAGCTCGGAGCCTGAAGATAGTGTGATATGCGCTCTTAAAAGGCACCACCTCAAAAGACAGTGGTTCAGTTTGATAGTTCTCCGGCGTTCTAAAGGTAATGTCCATAGTGATTTCTTCTAGAGAGTTCGCTTGCCTTCCGGGGATGATTCCATGGAAAACCATGTTGATGTGATTCAGCTAGGTTTCCGATATCCTTATGTGGTGTAGTGTTTCGATGTAGAGGATGTTGATGATGCTACCGCCATCCATGAGGGTCTTTGAAAACTCATAGCCGACAATAGGTGGATTGATAACGAGACCATACCTTCCTCGCATGTGAGGCTTAGGCGGATGATCACTTCGGTCAAAAGTGATTTTCACTTCCGACCAGTCCAGATATTGGGGGAAAACCAGAACAATTGTGTTGAGCTCATGCATTACTGCTTTCTTGACCTTGGAGGGTTAGGATCCGAGGAAGAAGATGTAAGTGTATTTCTTGGTTGGGTAAGCCTTCTTACCATCTGACTTGGGGTTAGCGGTCTCCGCTTCTTCCATGTTGGAATCTTCCTTAGACTCCTTATCTTTGTTATAATTTTTTCTTTCCTTTTCATCACTTGGACTTGTAGCCAGTGGCTTTGTATTTCTTGATGTCATCATTGAAATGACACTCAGCATTTGTGTTGGAAGAGCCCTCGTCCCTGTATGGGTGATGGACACATGGGTTATTGCCAATGTAGGTCTTACTAGGTTGCTAGTCTCCTCTACCTTCGACTCGGGAAGCTCCATGGCCTCGTCCCCGGCAACCTCCGCGCCCTCCTCGGCCTCTAGATCCAAAAGTTGCATTGATAGTTGCATTTTCTGGGTTGGGTTTATCTTCCGAGGTGTTCTTGCATTTCTGGGTTTGTTGTTGTTTTGCCAAGTTTGGCATAGCCAGGCCGTTCAACAATCCTTCTGAATTATCGTTGGCATCTGCATATTTGCTTGCCGTACCTATCATCTCCCCCAAGTCGGTAACTTTGTCTCTCTTCAGTTGGTGACTCAGTAATCCCATTGGGAGACCTGTGATGAAAGATTCAATCGTGTTCTGGTCGTTGACTCCCTCGTAGGAGTTTTCGTGTCGATCCATCATCCGAGGTAGTCCTAACAAGTTTCTCTGGTTTTCTGGAGGCAACGCTGCAAGTATCCGACTATGTAGGGCCTCCTATAGGTACCGCTGAAATTCCAAAATAACGCACTTTGCATATTATACTAGTTGTGAATTGTGTTTTCTAGGAGTTGATTTAGCCATGATCGAGCCGTCTTCCGCAACATGAGTGGGAGATATCGGACTGCGACCGAACTGTTTCCTCCTTTGGCAATGCATCAAGCCTAGATGATGTCTAGGAACCAAGTATCTGGTGGAGCTTCACCGTCGTAGGGTTGAATGTGTCTTGAGATAGCGAACCACTCCGAAAAGTTGTTTTGGCGGACCCTTGGTCCAAAGCACTTTGGGCCCACATATATGTCATTCGACTCATAATTCTGTGCCTCTATGTTGGAGTTGATCCGGTTCCTGGCATCACTTAGTGACAAGGAGCGCCTTGTCGGATGTTCGTTGTGGCTGCGGGACCGTGGAGTCAGATCTCTGCTTCTTCTGCCACCTCCTCCACCGTGACACCCCTTCGCTCCCATGGGAACTATTATGGTCGCTGCCTCGGAGGCTCGGGTGGGTTATTTCCGGCTGATAGCCGGCGTCAGTGCGGGTCTTTGTGACATTGGCCACTCTTCCAGCCTTGGCCTGCATGGTTTTCGTCGTTTCTTTGTCCGGCCTTATCGTCAGTGTGGCGAGGTTAGGCCAGACGGCTCTTGTGCCTCGGGGGTGGCATCTCCTGCCAATCCCGCTCCCAACGTCGCTCTTCATCTTCTTCCATGTGGTTATTAGATTGCCGCCGGGGAGGTTGCTGTGGAACCAGTTCTATGATAGTGTCTCGTGCTGCGACTAGAGCAACATTACTCCAATCATGCGTGATTCTGCATCGCTGTCCCGAAGAGCCGATTCTTGAGTAGGAATAATCCCGAGGGTCAGAAGGGTGATGCTAATCCGGTTCCTGATGGGGCATTGATTCGTGTTGCCAATCCACGTTAATGCGGCATTGGTCGAATTTCGAGACCATCTTCCTGTTGAAGGGCGTAGTGGCATTTTGTTCCTCTAGGCCCTTATTGAGTAGTGTTACACACTGCCAGACCTGCTCTGGAGTTGGATTATTTTCCCAGATCTCTCAGGCCGTGATAGTGTTTTCCACTGGCGTGTTATACACCTGGTTCCCCTTGCTATCAATCTGAGGCTGTCCCATGACTACATCTGCTTTCTTTCCCTTGAAAAGGGTCCTGTGAACATCTAGATTTTACTGGCCAGTACAGGTCTATTCCGAGTTTTCTAATGCTGCAGAGAATTGAACTGCTCTGCATAGTTGCCGTCGATGCACTGCTTTTCCTCGACAAGGTGAGATGCTTTGTCCAGGAGTCGCAAGCGGCATGCTTCTAAAGCTTGAGCCCTGTCCTCCAACTCCTCTAGTGTAAGTTCCGAGGCAGTTGGGATTGGTGTTGTTAACACTTCCTGTAGACTTCATGGTCACTGGGAGTGACCACATGTCCATCCATCGGAGATTTTTCGGCCCCTGGGATCAGAGCGTCATCCAAATCCTCTATTTGGAGCACTTTGTCAACTTTCTCCTCAGCCAAAAGATCATGCGTCGGAGTTTTGTTTTTCTTCTTCTTCTTTGCCTTGTTTGCCCTCTGGGTAGCGGTGGCAAAGATGGCGTTTCGATGTAGCCTGACCTACGGTTGTTACCACATCAAGGTCTCTAATTTATGCCAAGTCGTCATCGACTCCAAAGGTGAATCCTATCCTCTTCGAGATCCCACTTCCTACCCTATTGAATGGTATACTACATCATACTCCCTCCTGTGACCATGATAGGTTCACACTGACAAGTACAGAGACAAGGGAGGAAGCATGAGTACTCATGCCCAACAAGACGGAGGCTTGGAAGAGGAGACAGAAGAAGAGGCCATTTCGATGGACAATCTGGTGCCGTTGGACCCACCGCATGAATCTCCGGTGCCTGAACTGGCAGACCGGACTCACCGCTAGAAATGGCTTCAGTACACCCATCTGGCGAAGACTGGAATAACTGGCGACCGCCGAAACTTCCGGTGCCAGATCCGCCGCAGCCAGACTTATCGCTAGAAATACCCGTCTACGGACAGATCTGGATTTGATGCACCGGAATATTCCCTTTACTTACCCTTTTTCCTAGTTTATCCCCAAACTACCCCATTCTAGTGGATGGCCTATAAATAGAGCCCCCACCCCTCATGTATCCCTTAGGTATAGATGATAGACTGAAGAGAACCCCCTTTGTGGAATCTCTTGTTTTGCCCCATCCCCTTTACCAAGGGGACCGACTGTCATCAGCAACCTCGTTGGAGTTTGCATCGCGCATCCATCATTGTACAAGGCCTACGTTTGTGAGTGCGTGAGCATAGTTGTCAAGACCCTCTCCAAGCTCTTCTTCCCTCTCTGCTTGAGATTCAAGGGAGCACGTTGACCGATCTTTCCTTGCGAGGATTCTATCGGACCGGTGGCCGCCGGTGGGAGTAATTGACCTTGTATCGTGTGAGTTTTGCGTGTGTTCATTGTGTTCTTCGCGAGGTGTCTATTCACTTCCGCTACCTTCTCCATTTTCCCTCGCTATCCAATCGATTTGACCACGAGATCCGTGAAGATCAGGCCGCCCACAAGGTTCGCCCTGATTACTTTTGGTCTATTTCTTGGAGATAAGGTTATGTCAGTACTTTCGGACATTGGGACATCTGGATTTTCTACGAGATCCATATCATCTTGTGAGTTGGGCAAATTTTCATCGTATCTTTCATACATACTATTGTAGGGACTCAGATCCATCCCTTCTCCTTCCTATGCAACATTGGGGATAGCTTCCTCTCCAAATTCTTATTCGTATGCTCAGAGTTCTGCTGATGTCATAGATTCCCCTGGGGAAGTCAATGTGTCGGTGTTCGTTTTGATTGCATCCAAAACCGAGTCATTCTCGTCTCCGGCATCGAATGAGCTGGATCTAGAGCCAACGTAACCGACAAAGTGAGATCCATGCGCTTTGAGGTGGGTGAGGCATTCTTACTTGGCTTCGGCTAGAAGTCTAGCGAACTGGCCCCTCCACCGGAAATTCTAGCGCCAGTTCCGGAGCCGCCAGCCCCGCCGCTGGAAATTCCCTCAATAGTTCCGGCACCGCCGATTTTGCCGCCAACATCTTCATATTCACACCGTTTTGAGCATTACTTTTGCATTTGAACTTGGATAGTATTCTTTAGCTCGTTTTGAAGAGGAAGAGGAGCTCTACATCATAATCCATGCTATTCATGCTATCTGCTCCATCCAAACTAAGTGAGCAAGGTGGAATCCAATAATAAAGGGTGAAGATCACCGATGAAAGATATAAACATTCTGCGACTTCTCCCCACTTGCATTCCTTTGTGAGCCACACTATATTTGTGACCAACAAACACATATGGAGGATAGTTCCTCCCATGATTTCTTGGGCTATGCACATTTTATACCTTGTAGAATTCTGAGCAAAAGTTATGAACATGCTATCTCATATAGTTATCTTGTATAGTTGTTGGTACAAGGAAGAGGGAAGTGAAAAAGAATATAAAAAGAGAGAAACATATATAGAAAAAGGAAAAGAAAAAAGAAACAAACAAACAAACAAGTGCCGCATACAATAGGAAGCGCAAGCTCGATGAACATCATATAGGTGGTACTTATTGTGCATATCTTGTAGCCCACCAATTTTTATGCAATCGAACTAGCGTCTCTCCTTGCACTTGTGCGACATGAGGTTATAGTCTTCGCTAGGTAATATTTTGGTTCTTAGCTCACTTTCTCCATCACACAAGTCCCATTTATCCCACCATGTGTGTTTCCTTGAACATAATTCCTATCTTGTGGATTGACTTGTTTTGCTTTGTGATCATCATGGTTCTTTACTTTCTATTACAACATTTTGATTTTGGATTGTTTCTTGACATGCCACTTTCCATACCTATCCACCATAAGCTTTGTGTGTGTGTGTTTTAGTGGTTAGTTGGATTTGGTGTTCCGCGTGAACTTCACTTTACTTGGTTTTGATTGCTCCCAAGTGTGGCCACTTGCACGATACTATCTTCCAAGGTAAAGTAAGGTTTGCCGTTGCATCCCTAACACCCTCTACCACTTCCATATACACCACTTGGTCTTGTGAATCTTGTCTCAGGACTCCGGAACCAAGGATGATATCTATGAAGAATCTATGATGAGCCACCATGCTTTGAGGACCCGAAGCACTACACTTACGATGACCCCATATGCATGGAAGGCATGGAGCACATCATAACCTATGACTCCTCAAGAATGGATGAATTAGAGATCTACATCGACAATGGCTCCTCATGCATAGAGCACTACTACACCAACAATGGCTCCACATTCTTGGGTGATATCGAGTACTAAAACAACAATAACTCTCCGAGCATGGACGACTTTGAGTGTGACATCGACAATGCCTCTCCAAGCATGGAGGACATGGAGAACATCATCGGCTCTGATAGCTCTTCCATGAGCCATGAATTACTCCACCACTTGGAGATGGAAGACTACTACGCCAAGCAAGCGGAGGCGCATCATCAAGAAACCATGACCTTCAAGGCCAAGCATGCCACACCAAAGGGCACCACTTACTTTGATGATCCACCTCCAAGGCGTCAAGGACCGCCACCTACATGGCGTCATGCGCACCATCTCCAAGGCGTCAAGTGCCATCACCTCCAAGCCGTCAAGTGCCACCATCTACAAAGCGTCAAGCGCCAACATCTCAAAGGCGCCAAGCACCAACATGTCCAATGCGTCAAGTGCGACCTCCTCCAAGGCATCAAGTGCCACCTACTCCAAGACAAGTGGCGCCCCACATACATCTTCTCGTGATCACCCCAACATCAAGAGTATACAAGACATCGTCCTAGGCATCTTCGCCACTTCAAGAGCGCCAAGGTCCAAAATCTATTAGATAAGTTGAAAAGCGACCTCGTCAAGTTCAAGAAGGACATGGACAACAACTTTGCAAATTTTAACAAGTCAAGCTCAAGAAGGCGCCACCTACATCAACCTTCGGCAAGGCACGCTAATGGCCTCCATCGACACCATCATAAGGCACCTTCCATTGGACGTGTCACCACCAAAATGTCACCAAGAGGAAGCCTTCCTCAATGCCATCAAGCTTCAATCCTAATACTTGACGTCCTAGATGATGCATGCAACTTCATGGATGAGGAGGACGAAGACCTCTACTTTGCCTAGTTGGACGAGTACGTCAAGAGGATTTCTACAGTTCAAGATGGAGGAAGACAATGCCACATATGTGATGAAGTCGATCTGAGCACCGCTCTGGACATTGACATGAGCTTACTTCCACCACTACTACAAGGTGGCGACATGACGGTCGAGCATGGGATTTTCCCTTCGACCATGGAGGCAAGCGATGACCACCTCATGACATCCAGTTCTTGTGACGACAAGGTCGAGAATGGTGAGCATGGGATTTTCCCTTCACCAAAGGAGGCGCATGGAGTTGAGAAAACCGATCCTATCCCTATATTCTTGAGTGATGATGTGGTACCAATCACATGTGAGTATGAGAGCCACTTATCCCACTCGAGTGAGATAAAGAGTGAGATGAGTGACTACACCATACGTGAAATTGAGTGCTTCCATTTGGAGGGCATGAGTGATACACCGAGTGAGTTGAGAGTGGTTGTTGATAGGTCTTGTGAGACCTAACGACTTATCTTGTACCTCTAGTGTGTTTTGTCATGATGTGCTAGGTTCCATGGATCAAGAAGTGCCAAGCTTGGAGATGATGATGCCTCCTATCGAGAACATGTACATGGAGGATGAATATGATGCCATCCCCATAGATGATGAAGAAGTCGCCCACATGGAGGCCAATACTACCACAACACCCACTTCATATGAGAGGTATGAACAAGGTAAAAATAAGAGTGTTGATGATGCCATGATCCCACTAGTGGACATGATGACTTGTGATGATTGTCATGCTATGGATGATATTTGTGACATTGCATATGATTCATTCATATTTCCATGTGATACTTTGCCTTTGCATAATGTTGAGCATGTGAAATTATTTGATTATGATGATGTTTCCATAGACATGCCATGCTATAAATGTTTCTTGTATCCGTCCATTGCTTGCAATATGTTGAACAATTTCTCTTTCATATGTTTTGCTTGCAATGATGTTAAAATGCTTCTTGTGTTGTGACAAACTTGAAGATCAATTTATCTTTCCATATATTTGTCGTCAACCATGATATTTCTTCGGACATGCCTTGCCATGATAGTTATGCAACTTCTCCCGTTGATTGCAATAAGATGAATACTTGCTCTTTAACTTGTTTTGCTTGCAACAATAATTCTCATATGGTTTCTATTGAGATGGACCCCATAGCTTTCTCAAAATTTGGAGATTTTGATGATTTCCATGATAAGCATGTTCCCCACTTACATAATCACCCTGCATATATTTCATACTTGATTGACACTAACGGTGATGTGCACAAGAAGAGATACTTCATGATGGATGATGTGTTTCTCTACCTGCACACATGTTCTTCCTTTAGTGTATGATGTGTGTAGGTACCCGCACTAGAATGTCAACCTCGGTTGAGCATTAGTTGACAAAAAGAGCTTTAGAGAGCATCCAATGAGTGAGTTAAGGATCGAACCCAACTCTGATATCTTTTGCATGCTTTGCATCTTTCATGTTGAAAAATTGCTCTTTCCTATGGTTTGCTTGCAAGCATGTCGATGGTATTCTTTCACCTTGTGGTAATCATGTTTATTTGCTATTGGATATTGATGCCTTGTTTGTTGCAACAAAAATGTTGAAAAATTACTCTTTCCAAAGTTTTGTGTGCAACCATAATGCCATTATGAGCGTGTATTGTCATGAGAGCTTCCAAGTATCTCATATAGTTGTTCCAACAAACATAAGGAAAATTTGCTCTTTCATATGGTTTGTTTGCAAACATGTTGTTTTTGCTTCCATTATCGATACCCATATCCCCATGATTTTTGCTTTGGATGATTTGTGTCTAGCATCCAACATATGGAACAATTTTTGGTTGGTTTGCACACATAATTATGTTGTTTTGGATATCCTTCCTCATGTGTTTTTTTCCAAAATCTCCTACTCTTGCATCAAAGATGTTGATCAAATATTTAGTACAATGCTTTGAGTGCCACACTAAGACGTTAAATGGAGTTTTTGAGTATCCACATTTGGATGAAGTTCAAACTATTTCCATGCACATTGACCCTGCATATGCATTCCATTTTCTATACGTGTATTTTGCTAATAGTGTCGTGGACAAGAATGGACATGCCACAAATGACATGTTCCTCTATCACGCACAAAAATATTTTGCTTGGTCTTTGTTGTGTGAAGGTACAAATGCATACGCGTCAACCTTTATGGACCAACAGTTGACAAGACTAACCGTAGAGAGTTACCTAAGGCTTCCCTTCAATGAGTTATCTCTACATCCTAAGGTGACTTCCTTCTACTAGAGGAGTCATCCTATAATATTAATGAATTATCTACTCTTTGAGTGTTGCTTCGCTTTTGTTTTGAGCTTTGTCGGCTTCAAGGAAGGTGAAGGAACATTGAAGTGTTGTCAAATCAATCTTCCTGAGGACGACTATATGGTGAACCACGGGATCAAGAATGTCTCTCAACCTCTTCGACTTTGTCATGAGCATGTAGAGTTGAGGACGACTTTTTGAAGGGGGAGCTAATGTAGCCCGACCTATGGTCGTTACCACACCAAGGTCTCCAATGTATGCCAAGTCGTCATGGACTCCAAAGGTGAATCCCATCCTCTTCAAGATCGCACTTCCTACCCTATTGAATGGTATACTACTTTATACTCCGTCCTATGCCCATGATAGGTTCACACCGACAAGTATGGAGAGAAGGGAGGAATCCCGAGGACTCATGCCCAACAACAAGGAGGCTTGGAAGAGGAGACGGAAGAAGAAGGCCATTTTGGTGGCAATCCGGCACCATCGGACCCACCGTCAGAATCTCTGGCACCAGAACCGTCAGACCGGCCCACCATAGAAATCTCCTGTGGGAGAACCGCCGGACCAGGACCACCATCGGAAACGGCTTCAGTACACCCCTCCGGTGAAGACCGCAATAACTGGTGACTGCCGAAACTTCCGGCTCCAGATCCGGCGCCGCCGGACTTATAGCTGGAAATACCCATCTGCGCGCAGATCTGGGTTTGATGCACTGGAATATTCCCTTTACTTACCCTTGGGCCTAGTTTATCCCCAAACTACCCCCTATCTAGTTGCTGGCCTATAAATAGAACCGCCACCCCCTCATGTATCCCTTAGGAATAGATGACAGACTAAAGACAATCCCCTTTGTGGAATATCTAGTTTTGCCTCGTCCCCTTTACCAAGGGGACCAAGTATCGTCACCAACCTCATTGGAGTTTGCATCCCGCATCCATCGTTGTACAAGGCCTACGTTTGTGAGTGCATGAGCATAGTTGTCAAGACGTCTCCAAGGTGTTCTTCCCTCTCCGCTTGGGATTAAAGGGAGCACATTGAATGATCTTTCTTTGCAAGGATTCTATCAAACCAGTGGCCATCGACGGGAGAAATTGGCCTTGTATTGTGTGATTTTTGTGTGTGTTCATCGTGTTCTTCGTGAGGTGTGTGTTTGCTTTGCTACCTTGTCCCTTTTCCCTCGCTTTCCAGTCGATTTGATCACAAGATCCGTGAAGATCGGGCCACCCACGAGGTTTGCCCTCATTACTTTTGGTTAATTTCCTAGACATAAGCTTCTATCAGTACTTTCGGACAGTGGGACACCAGGATTTTCGGCAAGATCCATATCATCTTACGAGTCGGGATAGTTTTCATTTTATCTTTCATCCATACTGTTGTAGGGACTCGGATCTGACCCTTCTCTTTCATGCGAAACAATGGAGTTTGCTTCCTCTCCAAATTATTATTTGTACTCTTGGAGTTCGTCCAACATCATAGATTCCCCTAGGAAAGTCGATGTGTCGGTGTTCATTCCAATTGTGTCCAAAACCGAGTCGTTGTCATCTCTAGCATCGAATGAGCCGGATCTAGCGCCGACATAACCGACGAAGTGAGATCCATGTGCTCTAAGGTGGGTGAGGCCTTCTTACTTGGCTTCCTCGAAACATTTTATGGTCTCAGGAACATCGTCCATGTTAGGATTGCCATGCAGCAACATCCGCCTCACTATGTGCCTTAGCAGCGATTTTCCTGCTCTAGCATCGGTAGAACCGGATCCGATGCCGTTGCAGCTTTGACCTTCCTGAGATTCAATCTCATGAGGGAGCGCTTCTTCACATCCGATCTTCTCCATGATATCTGCTTCAGGTGCAGGCTGGGTGGGATTAGTGTTTTCTGAGATCCGGAACTCTTCTGCTTCCGCAGATAAAGTGGATATAGAGTTTTTTTCCGCCTCTATCATCTCCCCTGGGTGCGTTAGGCGGGTTCAGCGAAACTGAGGTAGATATCGATCTCGCCAATTGACATGATGGTGTAGCTTGTCATGAACTCCCTACCTGGAATCCACGTCTCGTCGAAAGGACAAGAGGGACATCGCTGGCGTAGCAGACTCGGCTCTCCTGGTAGGAGAGGAGGTCTCTCATCACCAAAACCCGATCTGCGTAAGGGCGGCCTTTGCATTCAATGCAAGCACATTGGCGATCCGGATGACCCCATTCGTGGAGGCTAATCCGCTCTCCATGTCGTCTAGCTCAAAGTCCTCAGGGAAATGTGCAAGCCCAAGGCTCAGCGCAATGATGCCCCGGCGATGAAAAATGGAGTGCATCATCCACCTGACGATGGTGGGAACCTCCTCCAGGTACTTCCACACCTCGGCGAAGCCCTCGTGAATCACTTTGGTGGGAAGATATCTTGAAGGATAGCCTACACATACATTGACGATGTCATGGAAGCTTCAAGCACCGCCTTGATGCAATCCTTGGCCCCGTATCGGTGCATCACTAGATCCCTTGGACCTATGATATCTACAAAGTGTTAGCACATTCTATCCACTAAAAAACTGCGCCGCTACGAAACTCAGACACTCGGGGACGTTTCCATAACCAAAAAGGATGGGATACTTACCAAGGATGCGCCGGTAGTTCTCCATTACGAACTTCTCCAGGTTGGAGAACTTCGACTGCAATTCCATGATCACGGAGTCATAAGCTTTGCGGTCCTTCTCCATTTCTGCCAACAAGGACCTGGCCTTCTCCGCCTTCGCCAGCGTGACCTTAGCCTTCTCCTCGGCTGTGGCGGCTATCGCTTTCGGGGCTTCATTCTTGGAAACTGGCACATAGCCCTTGAGGGCTTTTGCTAGCACGTAGGCAAGATTATCTGAACACATGACAATACAGTCAATTCGATGCTCAATTATAACAAACAAGTTGTTACCCAACAAATGAGAAAACTCCATACTCACAGCAGCTCGAAGGTGGTTGATCGCCTTGGCCGCACCCCGGTAGTCATGCTGGAGTCGCTCCAGTTCCACCTGCTGGTCTTCCGACTCGCGGTACAACCCAAGAACATCATTAACACCATCCACGAGACCCGGCTCGCTATTACCTTGTGATCCGACCCTCATGGACTGGGGAATTGCAAAAATTGCAAAACTGAACTCGCTGCTAATCAGCGAATCGACCCTCGGGGAGTGGGCACTCGAAACTAAGTCTTCGACCTCTAGTACTTAGCGACCAGAGCCTCCGGGACTGGACATACCTGGAGAACCAGGCCGAGCAAGCGGTGGAGCTCGATCGCCCCCACATACGGCATCATATACACCTCTCCTCTGGTCCCTTGCGCCACCAACCTGACGTTACTGTCAATGACATCTGCCACCACCGGTGACTGTGTTTGAGCGGTCACGGAGAACCCCTTTGCAAGAAACAATAGGAATGTCGCCGCCTTGATCGTTGCTGCAGGAGACACCACCGCAGCGTCCTTGGTCGCAGCAGCATCTTCTGCTGCCGCCTGAATATCCTGGGTGATGTCCCCTCTCCGCGCACGACGATGCTGCCCGTGTTACCCTTCACTGCCACCTCGCCTGCTGGGTCAAGGTCGACCTTATTATGCTTCTTAGCACCAAGGTCGAGCGCCTCACCGATGTCGCCATTACTCTTGTTGGAAGCATCTTCCCCCTCCTCAGCGTGGCTCGAGGAGATCTTTGACACAGTCACCCGCATTATCTTCTTTGCTTGGCTCCTGCGATTCTTAAAGCAATCAGCAATTTAGAAATGCTGACTGGCGCATCACACACGATTCAGGGAATGGGAATAGTCACTTGGCGACCGGGAGGGTCCGGAGCACCGTACTGACATGCATGGGCTTATCATGTTTGGGGCCGATCAAACGCGTCAACCCTGCTTCAAGGAGGCTTGCCTGACGTCGTGGCTTGGGTGGCACCGCCAGTTTTTTCACCGTTGCGTTTGGTACAGCCGGAGCCTCCGACCCCTTCGCCACCTCTGGCTCCACCATCGCCTCCTTCACTTCGTCTGCCGACTCAACACGAAACCAATGGCAATGGGTCAATAATTTGACTTGGACGAGGATGAAAGCAAATGAAAGAAACTTACTAGAGGTGTCGGTCATGTTCTGGCTCTGTATGGGCGAAGTCCCGCCATGAATTGGTGTACTTCGCATTTGTGATGTTCTTCAAGGCCGCGGCATAATCTTCTATGGCCCACCCTTCATGGCACAATCTTGTTGGGTCCGATGGCCCAGTATATTCGTACATCCAGTGGGCTCGGGTGGCTAGGGGAACTAGTCGCCGCCCGAGCCAGCAGTTGTAAAGGTCGATTGTTTCCAACCCTTTGTCCTCGAGCTCCGTGATCCGGGAGCACATCTTCGTCACGGCCATATTCTTCTCCTCGGGGAGCCCTTTCACCGACAACCTCCACGGTTCGCTTTGTTCCGCAGTGTACGCTGGGATTGCCACCTCCCCGGTGGGGGTAGATTCCTTGACATAGAACCAATATTTCTTCCACTTGTTCGCCACCTTCTTTGGAAACATCAATTTTAAGAACTTGGCATTGGGCTTCAGTTAGAACGTGACACTGCTCACGATCAAGATGGGGCCACCCTTCCATTCACGGCTGACGCGCCAGTGGAATAGCTCCAGCTAGAGGGGAAATATGTTCGCCACCCCACGTAGCACTCATAGAATGCAACAAAGAGTGTGAGTTGCTCGATACTATGCTGTCACTGATCAGAGGGCTTGATCCAGCAGTAGGCACAGAACCACTCGAAAATGATTGAGGTGGGGAACCCCAGAGCTTGCTCCAAGTGTATGATTAAGCATATGAACTCCCCCGATCGCGGCTTCGGCTCAGTCTCGATAGCCGCAGGGATTTGCTAGTTCCCCTTACCAAGGATACCTGCATCCTGAAATGACTACAACATGGCTGCGGTGCACTTAGATTTCCCCAGAGGTCCATGGGAGGCGCCATTGAGAGGAGCTCGCTTGATATGGGAATCTGGATCGAGGGTAGCTCGGAAAGAGGAAGAGATGGTGGAGGAATGCACAGGAAGATCCATACCGCATATCTCCATTCCCCCTTTATAAGGAGGGCTAGTAAAATGACCCATATTAGCCGTTGCTTCACGGTATATCCCCCAAAGTTACCATTGAAGATTACCTAACGTCTAGTTTGACCAAGCTGACGGTCCAACTTCGATCAAATTGATCACGCGACTCGCTTACTTCACTCGTCCGTTCCAATCGCTTGGACAAGGCGACTCGAACACTCGCCGACCCATCAAGATGCGACTGAGAACATACTGAGGCTTCTTCCTGCATTGGAGGAGTTCACCGCTGATTATACAAGGTGTCCACTCGGATTCTATTACACCCACTGTCAAGACGACACCCTCGCCGAATCCCTGACGCGTCGGGGACTAGTAATGGGGATATACCAATTGGCATATGCCCAAAGGGAATATTCGATTGGCCCAGGACCATGACGAATGGGCCTTCTTGCATGGCGACTAGAAGGGGACTTCGAATGAAGCCTGGCGACTGAAAGCTAAAGGCCCAAGACCTTAGTTAGGCCCAGCCGGATTAGGTCAAACCCTCCAAAACCTAAACTAATTTGGTTGTAATCTTGTGAAACCTAGCAAGGTGTCCCTATATAAACCTCCCTAGGGTACTCATTATACTTACGTGCTATGAGCTACCCCATCTGAGTGACTCGCTAACTAGTCGCCGAGCTCGCTGATCTTGTAATCCACTCGCAATCAATACAATAAAGTAGGAAGTAGGTCTTTACCCTACGAGGGAAAACCTGGGTAAACTCCTATGTCTGCCCTCAACCTCGATCTGTAGATGGCGACTTGCTCTTTCCCTCAATCGACACAATCTCTACCCCTAGTATCTACTGCCATGGCCATTCCCACAATAGTGAGCACACAAGATTACCCAGGTTCAGATCCGATTGCGGTGGATGGACCTACTCCTCCTAGCAGTCCAGTATATCGGTAGAGCCGAAAGTACAACATATTACAAGAGAGGGTTTTCATGTGTGAGTTGTGGTTGTAGTGCGTGCCCTAAAGGCTGGCCCCAACGACGACTTATATAGTTATTCGATCATAGGGTTACAGGAGATTCCTATCCGGCTACGATACAGATTCGGTAAAGAGTACATCTTGAACTACAAGTATTCCTACATGCCTAAGTCAGTAAGTCTTCTGGGCCTTCCTGTAGCCGGACGGGCTTCCATCTTCTCTTCCTGACTGGGCTGCCCATGAAGCATGCCTCTAACCTCAAGTAAGCCACCCTGGTCAACGAGTCATAGTGGGTTAACCCGAAAAGTATATCCCTAACACACGAGGTAGCTTCCAAAAGAAGAAATGACTTCTAAAGCACCCAAACAAACAAAGAGGGGGCACACGAAGTGAAAGGAATCCTCGAAGCCTAGGACAGAACACTATGAAACATTATGTTATAGGTTCCATAACACAGAGAGATCATGATGGAAAGGAATCTCTCAGCTGAAGCAGAGTAAGGGGAACAAGGAACACACAACACACACAACTCTAGAGAACTCAAGACTAGGCCAACTAGTTGAGGAACAACATGCACAGAAGGCACCTAAGCTTTGAAAGACTAGAAGAGATATCAAATAAATTCCAAATCAACACAAGATAAGATGAATCAGAGTTATAGCGATACCAGATAAGGAATAAAAGGAGCATACTAGAGTTTACGTAAAAAAATTCATTTTTGAAATAGTTTTCAAAAGCACTAGACTCAACATAGACGAATAGCAAGGTTTTCCTACGATCGGTACTGCTCTGATACCAAAACCTGTGACACCCCTGGGATCAGGGTTAAACAAATCCTAAACCTTAGTCCGACATAATCCTAACCTAGAGCTCAAGGATATCTAGTGAAGAATCTATAACACAATAGTGACCCTATGTCACAAAAATCATTACCGCAAGATCATAACTGAGCAGAGAACCAAATTATTACAAATAGAGGTCACTGACCAAAAACATCAAACAAAAGAAGGCAAATTATGCTATTAAGTATAGAAAACTTAACAAATGGCCAAAGAGGCCTGAAGCATAACGATGACATCCCAACCCATAGATTCTAGGATGTCGGCCAGGAAACCCAAGCTACTCATCAGTGTCAATGTCATAAGAACTCATCTTCAGGGGACTTTTACTCTGCTACAAAAGTATCAACAAAGCAAGGGTGAGTACAGGGTGTTCTCCGCAAGACTTATGGCTGGTGGGGTTAATTTGCATAAAGCTATCTTTGTTTGTAAAACAGGTGAGAGAGGAAGCTCGTATAACTAGAATATATTAAAAGGGATAAGAGATTGACATCTCCAAAGTAGTGATCATCATATTTTGGTATCCATCGAATCATCATCATTAGAACTCCCAACTAGGATCACCCCCTTGTACCCATGAGGAAGCATCCTTAACAAACCTTAGTTGCCAAGTTTTATGATTAAGTTAATGTTCTCCATGATCCCACATTCATTCCCAAGTTGCCCATAACCGTGAATACGACTTTTTGAAAATATTAAACCAACAGGGGTGTACTGCTTTACCCACATGTACTAACCGCCTCTTAATGCCAAGCTATTAGCCCTATCCCTTGGAACGCCGGCAGAGGGTGGTTAGACATGACATTTACCTTGATTTCGCCTAATCCATGAGTCACCAAGAAAGGGTTGTATCGGCCCAATCTCTATATCCAAGAATCGGGAGTACTCCCGGAGCCTCCTTCCTCCTTGGACATGCCCTATATGATGCACCATCTTCAACCCATCCGAATCTCAAACTACAGACTCATGGATTATAATAGGCAAGTTAGTGAGTCGAGGGGGTTCCCATAGGTGCCCGTGTGGCCGTACACTCGTCTTGGTTCCGAGGGAAAGAACTCCCAGGTCCTAGGGGTGGTGAGCATGGGACTACAAAACCACATCCCACTATGGCCTCCCATACAAGCCTTAGCATGTTTACCTCACTTTACCACTGATCTCGTCTCACCAACATACATTGTCCTCTTGCCTTTCTAGATTCTTTGCATCTGATACATCATCTAGATGAACCAGCACTAACAGCTAATCATGGCTAAGCAGGACACAGATATAAGCTCTAGCAGTGCACACAAGCTGATGGGATATGCCAATCTGGGTATGCTCGGGAGGGAGATGCGACTGACCCTGGCCCATGGATAATGGGCCTGCTGGTACAACGACTCGAATGAGACTTCCAATAAAGCTCGGCAACTGGAAGTTGAAGGCCCAAGACCCTAGCTAGGCCTAGTCATATTTGGTCAAACCCTTCAAAACATACACTTATTTGGTTGTAATCTTGTAAACCCTAGCAAGGTGACCCCATATAAACCTCCTTGGGGCCCTTGTTATAATCACGTGCTATTAGCTATCCCATCCAAGCGACTCACTGCCTAGCACCGAGCTCACCGATTTTGTAATCCACTCGCCATTAATACAATCTAGCAGGAAGTAGGTATTTACCCTTTGGCGGGACGAACCTGGGTAAATCCTTATGTCTTCCCTCAATCTCGATCCGTGGATGGCGACTCGCTCTTTCCCCCAATTTTATCAATCACTACCCATGGTAGAGACTGCCGTGGCCATTCCTACGATAGTGGCGCCCACCGTAGGGCTTGGCTAGTCAAGCCTGAGATCTGCGGCGAGACCCTACACTCCAGTTGATTGGACGATCTCCACTGTTCGCAGAGTTGCTAGCGGAGAATTCCTCCAGATCCTGCCGAGAAGCTACATACCAGCGTCGCACCCGGTCACCCACGCTGTGGTGATGCCAGTCAGCACCATCGACCTCTTCGCCGGGTTCACGGATGCCGTCGACCTGACAGAAACGATGAGAATCGGCACCTCCAATGAATCGCCACCACGTGATCTACTTTCGGAGGAGTAGGTCCATGGTTGTGGTATTGCCGACGAGTACACCATGGAGGAATCCTCACAGAGAATGTTTAGAGATGTGGGGGAAGGCGGTGAGTTAACGAGTATGAGGTACCACAGCTTACCCTGGTTCAAGTCCCACAACGGTGGCAGAACTCTACTCCTTCTATAAATCAGTCTAATGGAAATACACAGAGTTACAGGGATCGGTCCGCTGTGCGAGGTGTTATGTTCAACAACTATGATTGTTGCCCTAAAGGCTCCCAGAAGTCTGGCTTATAAAGGCGCCAAAACCTAGGGTTATAGGAAAAGACCTAGCCGGACATGTTACAGAGTCCTACACTAATACTAACTAGTCTTCGTGTCTTGTACTCTACGGCTCCGGGTTGGTCAGTAACTGCATCGTAGCCTTCCTTCTTCCGTCATGGGCCTCCGTTCTAGATCTGTCTAACTGGGTTGTCCAGCAGGCCATGGGCCGTGCTACCAACTGTGTGCCACCCGGGTTATCCGGATTAGAGACATGCAATGGTGATACCTATTTAGCATATCCCCAATAGTAGCCCCCGAAGGACTTTGAGATCTTGTGCTATCTTGCCCTTTTGTTTTGAGTGCTCCATCTAGGTGATGTCGGTAATTCGTTAAGAAATATCTTGAAGTTCTCCCAAAGAACCATGCAATCTTCTTTGTCTTTAATATGTAAGCCGGAGATTCTCCAAGTCTTTTTTTCTAGAGTCGGATAGTGTCCGCCTTTAGTGGAATCTTTAGACGTGACTACTCCACTACAACGGTCGGTAAGATGACATAGGTTATAGCCTACACTTCCTCAAAACTCACCTATGGCAGTGGTTTAATCATTAACGATTTTCCTGCGTGTAAAATCTGAA
Source organism: Avena eriantha (assembly GCA_910589775.1). Classification (NCBI taxonomy): domain Eukaryota; kingdom Viridiplantae; phylum Streptophyta; class Magnoliopsida; order Poales; family Poaceae; genus Avena; species Avena eriantha. The sequence goes on along the minus strand of OU342743.1, from coordinate 324,681,376 downwards.
ATGTAAGAGGAAAACGGGGGACATGGCGAAATTACCGTGCACGTTCGCACACATGTTGTCCACGCTGCAACTGTTAGATCTCCCGCGCACGGATCTTGATGCCAGGGTCTATAAATATTTACTGCGGCTAGAGAATTATCTTTTACCTGCATTCTCCCCTACATCGTTTTCTTCCTCTCGCCGAGCAACTGTTCGAGCTCCCAGCGAGAAAACCCTAGCCAAGAAACCTCCCTTCGCCATCATCCACCAATCCATCCAATGGCCAGCAGCAGCAACACTCCATCAACGGAGGTGGCTCCCAAGGCATCAATAGGGCCATCCAAGGGCGTACCCTTTCCACCGGAGGGAGTGGTGGTGCCTGTCTCCGCCGTGGTGGAGACCACCGACGATGACCAAACACGGGCGGCGCTTGAAGCCGTGGAGGAGGAGGCTGATTTCCACAAGGGACTCTGGAGGGGCTATGAGCTTTCTGCGGAGCACTTGAAGGAAGCCGTCACTGAAGGATACCTCCCTTAAGCAGAGGACCTAGTCTAGCGGCCGACGTTAACCGGCGAGGTCATCCCTTTTCCCCAAGACAAAGAAATGGTATACCTCAAGTCTCATCTGGTACACGGTGTCTCCCTCCCAGTCTCCCACTTCTTCCTTGAAGTCCTGAAGCACTTTCAGTTTCTCCACCATAACCTTTATCCCAATAGCATCCTAGCACTTAACAATTACATAACCTTGTGTGAAGGATACCTAGGGATCAAGCCTAAGTTAGATCTGTTTATTTTCTTTTTCACCATCAAGAGAGAGTCCGAAGAGTCCGAGGATGAACTGCGGAACTATGGAACCATTAGCTTCAAGATCTGTCCTAACCGGTGGTTCCCCGACATCATTGGCCATGAGTCCTGCAAAAAATGGCAAAGGACATACTTTTACAGCCTAGATATACCTCTGGCTGGCTGTCAATACTTGTACTCCGACTTTGTCGATGGAGCCACCGCTGAGGCTCCCACCTAGAGATCCCAAGGCCCCCTCCCATCCGACGATGAAGCCTCTCGCGCCGTAAGGAGGATAGAATGGCCGGTAGACGGAGGGCTAACCGGCTTGGACCTAGCCATGTGCTGGTTCATAAGGAGGATCCAAACTCTACAGCACCACGCCCAGCTGATGCATAAATATTCCAAGGAGAGGAAAGATCCTATGTGGATTTCCGTGGACAGCTTCTCCAAGGACTCCATCAAGCTGCGGATTTCCAGCTTAATTACATTGTCAAGGTGAAGGACAAGAAGCATGGCTTCAAAATCACCTTTGACATGTTTGAATCTGGCAAATGCCTAGAGGTAACCATGTTTCGTTTATTGCTTTTATATGTACTCTAAGGTTTCCGACTTGGGTGTATCAACCATCTGAGATGCTTTTGTCTCATCAGCTGGCGACCTTGGTGGAGGAAGAAATGGCCTCCCAGGTCTATGATCCAAAGCTGAAGGATGTGCAGGTTGTGTCCAACGATGATACCTCCAAGGATCATCCAACTCCGGCAACGTGGAAGCAGAAGAGCTCCACCTCTGACGTTGTTGCCGAGGGCAAGAAAAAGAAGAAATCGGAGAGTGGAGTCTCCAAGAAATACACTACCGCCTTAGAGGCAAAGAAGAAGAAGTCCACCGGTATCCCATTAACCAAGGCACCTACCGTGGTGTAAGTATATTCATTCTCCGACTTTACTTTGCACCTGCTCATTCATGTACTTATACTTGGTACGTTTCAGGAAGAGATACAGTATGAGTTTGAAACGCACCTCCAAAGATGTTGGAGGTTCTAAGATTATTCGCGAGATGCTAACCAAGTCCTCGCATGTTGTTACTCCCCCGACTCATGTCATCAAGCCTACAACAGGCTCTGTCGAAACTTTGTCCCCCATCGCACCTGAGACCCCCGTCGTGGAGATTGAAATCGACCCAACACTAGATGTCTCAGGTTCTACCGGTATGGACCTTGCCCCTAGCGGCCAGGCGACGCAGGAAAGTACCTCTTAAAAATTGGTTGAAGCTCTGGCTAAGGATGCCACCGAAGAAGGGAAACAATGGGCAGAGAAAGCAGAAGTAGCAGCAATAGCAACATCAATTACCAAGCCAGGAACCTATACTTCATCAACTCCTATGATAATGCAGGATACGGCTAGGACTTCATCCATGCCTCCAGCTACTTCATCTTCCATGCCTCTAACTCCTCCGATACTAAGCCTGGATGATCTTATTCAGCAAGCGAATGCTATTTATAACAATTCCAGGAGCTTCCATGATGCATATGCCAATTTGGCAAATAATCTAAAGATTATTGCTATTGTAAGTCTTTGATCTTTTTATATTTCACTTTATAATATATCCCACTATAGCCCCTGAGCTCTTAGGCATAAAACCATTAGTTATTGTCCTGAGTGCTACAAAGAACAACTAAGTGTAGAACTTGATAGTGTAGCCCCCGAGTATCTAGGTAGAATGAATAATTCCGGCTAGATACTCTAAGAGAAAACACACTTGAGTTAAAATCTGGTACTGTAGCCCCTGAGATTCTAATTGAAATTGATAAGTTCTGACTAGATGTTGTAGAGAAACTAAGTATTCTTCTCTTTGCAGAATGAAAATACCTGGAAGAAGGCTGCCAATGAGAAGTATGCCAAGCTGCAAAATGAGTTGTATCTTGAAAAGGGTAAAACAACCTTTTGAAGGAATAGATCAAAAATAGCCAGCGCCTGTTTTCCGCCAACAGTTCCCTAATCCTTCATTTATAGCCATTTCGTCCGAATTCTCATATGATGTATTTGTTCCGACTTGCAGATGCCATTTTCAAGGCCAAAAGTATCATTGAGAAATCCAAGGACGTCCAAGAGGTGTAAGATGAGAATAAGATCCTCAAGAAAGACCTAGCTGCTGTCGTCAAGGGGCATGAAGAGTAAATGAAGGTTCTGTAAGAATCTACTGACACCGAGATGTAGCATTTGAAGAAGGATATTGAACACCTCAAGGAGCAAAACCAAGCTTCCACAGAGCGAATTCTCGGGGCCTTGAGGCGTGCAAAAAACTTCAGAAGGAGCATGACATCTTGGTGGAAACCTGCCATCAAGCTGAAACTAGCATCTTTGGTAACTTTCCTCCGTCTTTCTCAATTCTGTAAGTCGGATAAATGTATGTTACTATTGTACTCATGAACCTTGTCTCTTACGTAAACACAAATCCCATTGGTTTAACCAACACGGGCGAAGGTGCTCCGGATTCAAAGGAGTGCATGATTCTTGCCGGTAGCTTCATTAATACTGCCATCACTCAAGCCAAGGAGATAGCGTAGCCCCTAGATATTACCATCAAAGAGGAGGATTCTATCGCCAAGTACTCGAAAATCCTCTGTCAAGCCCCTGAGAAAATAAGGAGCTGGAAAGCATCCTCTATCCAGCCCGACACAAGGATGGCCTTGTCCTTGGTGAAGGCACACTATGACGAAGCCGACATGGACCTAATATCATCTGGTAAGCCGAAATTTTATGAGGAAGGGCGTGAAATTGTAGCACTGCTATTTGGAACTCCCTCACCATCTATGATGGCAAGATTTTCAAGCTCCTCAAGGCGGATGTCTTTGTGCCAGCCCGAGATGGATGATGAGCCAGCAACTTCAGAATCTAGCCCTGGATCTTCCGTGTTTGATGATCTCTCTAGGACAGCCTCTCTTTTCGCTGATGATGCTGCATCGTCCCCTGTAGTAGTGTTGGGTTCCGTAGTAGAAAACAAAAAATTTCTATCTACTCGAACACTAATATCAGGATCTATACTATGTAGACATAAGTAATGGAGGAGGGATTCGATATTCATACCTTTGAAGATCGAGGCATGCCTCATGTAGGAAGGCGTATATTGATGAAGCCGAGCAGCTCCAAGCACCCCAAGTGTGGTGCCTCCGAAGTACTACACACGTCTGGTGTAGGCGGCGTCTCCCCGGCTCCGATCTAGCCGAGCAGCGGAAGAAGAAGATGCCGGACCGAAGATCACACGACGGTAGTCTGAAGGTGGAGAACTCAAATTCCTCAAGGTCCTCCCCAATATTACTAAGAAGTCCTCAAAGGAATATGAGAGAGAGAATGACAGAATTGGATGCCCCCAAAGGGGTGGGGGGAGACCCCTTATATATAGTAGGAGGGGGCGCACCACCGAGAGGCCAGGCGGTATGGGACTAAACCCCACACCCCCCATACTTTCTTTCACCAATTAGGATAGTCATGTCATCTCTTACAATTTGTCACAAGTTTAAAAACCTTAAAATGTGTGCGCACGCAAAAAACTAGATTTTTCACAAATATATGTATTATTTATTTATTTTCTCTTGAAAATATGTGGAAATGAGTAAATCATTATTTGGACAATCAAAAAAATCGTATTAGTCATTATTAGTTCAACTGGGGTGCATATACACAATCCCAACAAAAAGGGAGTCCAATTTATACAAAACTTGGTTTTAGTGTTCCGAAGCATGGGAGTTTGCCCTCTAAACCAATGACATTCCTAGAAGATGATCACTTTTGTGAAGCAAGTTCCATTTAGGATGTGCATATCCGCTTTTACTATTTTTTCTTAAGGTTATATACTCAAAATATGAGGCAATGCAAAGAATCATACTTTTTGACTGTCCTAAAAAATCTTTGAATGTTTCCATGGAAACTCGGTTTCCGAAATTCTGGAAGTATCCGGACCACCTGTATACAAGCATAGATATACCTACTGCCATAGGCCATTTCGGACAACCGTATCTACATTTTACTATTTATTTCAAGGTTAAATATCAAAACACAATAAATGAATCTATAATTCGTAACAAGTATATAAAAAGTGTCACCAAATTGATGATGTATATGAAAATTACCTAAACCCGGACTCCATAATCCAGACACTCCAGGTTTTAGTGCATTTTAAAATGAAAACTAGCATCAACTAATCATTGTTGATGACTTCATGTAAGTTTCCTTCACTACCACTTCAAATCAAACTAGGCACTACATATATTGAAGTCTTTCCACTAACACTTCATGCATCATCCTAAGATCAAAATCTAGATAGGACGAACTACTAATTAAGTAAACTTCATATACATTCTTGATTACCACTGTAATCACAAAAGCACGCAGTTTAATATAGCCATCCATCATCCCAAAAGCACCCAGTACTAGCATACTTTAACAACATCTAACTAAAATATACTACTAACTAGTACTAACGATCACTTCTTATTCCTCACGCCATCATCCGAGCGGCAACACTTCCTGCTAGAGGTTGCCACCTTTTGCTCATCGCCGTCGTGGTGAACCACAGGCCACTCCTCCGAATTGTTGTCGTCGTCCTCGACCACCGGCCACTCGTATTGTGTAACAGGCCCATTCTCCACCGACATCGCCTGCATGATCTAGTCCAGCGGCACCTGCATGCTCTGCTCCAGCAGTGCCTCCTCCTCGTCGTCGTCGTCCTCCTCCTTGTCCTCATCGAAATACCGCTCTAGCGGCTGCTCCCGATATTCTTGCAGAGCGACGAGCTCGGGATCATCGGACGACCCTAACTCGTGCGAGCCGTCGACGACCCTATAGTCGGTGCTGCCTTTGCTAAGGCCGTCGTGGCTTGATTCAGGTTCCAAATCCCATCCCCGAGCCATGTTCTTCCTTGGGTTTTTTGGGGTAATTTGGGGAATTGATTTTATGGAGAAAGGTTGAGAAGAAAGACATAATGTTGAGATGGAATTGATTGTTGACTTTATAGGCCTCTTCACCAGCGTTGCACATTCCCTAATAAAGCTAAACAAGGCATTGAATCACCATCAATGATTGCAATTATGCAGGTTGCCATTGTGACCCGGAGATTCCGGGTTTTTTGGACCGCCCGTAGTCAAACTAGCCATTGTGGGTTGGAAAAAATATAAAACAAATTCATATGCATGTGAGTGGTTCGAAATACATTTTGATGGTTCAGATTTTGCAATAAATAGGAACATATAAAAACACTGTTTGTTTTTTCTATCAGGAATGTGCCAGCTTGTATATGTGTCTTTGTCTACTTAGCATGCAATGTACGTGTCATATGAAGCCTCTTAAAATATGTATATATGATTTTACTATCTATGAATTATTGTAAGTGCATTCATCGCACTTCAAATAACATTGATCCCTCCTATTAGGAAATTATTTATCAAGAATGCATAAGAATGCTGCGGAGTTTTTACATTTCGTAGTAAGATCAAGATTTACTAGAGGGAAGTTACTTTAGATGCATGTATATAACATCTAAACTAAAGGGGAAATTAATGATGAATCTAAACTAGTAAGAAATAGTTACGTTGTGTCGTATATAAAAATCTTACGTGGCATAATCACACATGATTTAACTGATGTAACAAGTCACTAGAGGCATCCTCTGATATGCTTAGAGTTTAGGGTTTAATTAGAATTAAACCCCAAACCCTCCCCTCTAGCATTCATATGTATATATATGTGACTTTACTATCTATGAATTATTGTAAGTGCATTCATCCCACTTCAAAAAACATCGATCCCTCCTATTGGGAAATTATTTATCAAGGATGCATAAGAATACTGTGAAGTTTTTACATTTCGTTATAAGATCAAGATTTACTAAAGGGAAGTTACTTTATATGCATGTATGATACTTCAAATATATAACCTCTAAACAAGAGGGGACATTATTGATAAATCTAAACTAGTAAGAAAAAGTTACGTGCGATCGTATATAAAAAACTTAATTGGCATGATCACATGATTTAACTGATGTAACAAGTCACTAGGGGCATCCTATGCTATGATTAGAGTTTAGGTTTAGGGTATAGAGTTTAGGGTTTAATTACCACTAAACCACAAATCCTAAACACTAAACCCTAAACCCTAAGCACCATCGAGGACGCTGCTAGTGATTTATCACACCAATTAAATCATGTGGTTATGTCAATTAAGTTTTTAATTTAACAACACAAAGTGCAAGTACTAGGACTTGAACTTGGGTGGGTTGGAACACCTCTCTCCACCACTAGGCTATGCCTCACTTTGTGATCAAACTTGAGTAAAAGATATTATGAACAACACATGGTGGCAAGACAGGGTGTGCGAATTTTGTTTCAAAACTTCCGCAGACGGCTTGTTTATGAAACCACCTCCAAAAACTGCTGCGAATTGAACCGCTGCCTATAAGACTTTTTTCGGGGGCGGCCGGGTTTTCTGCCCGCCTCCCTACATAGTAGTGTATTTGTTTGAACCGTCTCCAAATATGTATTATTAGAGGTAGGTGAATTATTGGCAATGGATTTTTTCACAAAAACCACCTACGGAAATGGGTTTAGGAGGTGGTTCGATTTTCTATGCAAAAACACACTACAAGTGGATTGTACAAAGCCCGATTTTGTAGTAGTTTTATTACATAATAAAAAATAATCTAAGGGACGTAGCTATGCTATGCTCCACGGCTAATCAGTCTCTGTATAATCATCATCGGGGTCATGTCGCTCGCACTTGCATTCTGTTGGCCTATCTTTAAACTCGCGAATATCGATGAGGTAATAGGAACCATTGAGAAACACTTTGCTTATGACGGATGGTCCTTCGCAATGCGGGAATAGTTTGTGTGACTTTTTCTGCTTGATAAGAAGCACCATACCCCCCTCTTTAAACGAGTGATGCCTAACACGCTGACGATGGTAGCTACGTAGCTTCCGCTAGTAGTTGGCGAACCTCTGGCATGCCAAGACGTATTCTAACTCGAGAAGGTCCATAGATAGGCGTTTGGATTCTTCAGCGTCATCTTTGTCGTAGGCGACGACTCTTTTTGCATCATGGAGGATGTCAGATGGTAGTACGGTTTCTGTTCCTTAAACCATGAAGAAGGGGTTCAATCCGGTGGATCTCCTGGGTGTTGTTCATAAACTCCAGAAGATAGATGGTAATTCCTCCGCCTAGGCTCCAAATGCTCTATGTAGAGGTGCCTCTAAGCGTGGCTTGATTTCTTGCAGAATTAGTCCATTGGCTTGCTCCACTTGCCCATTTAACTGTGGATGTGCCACAGATGCTAGGTCAAGGCAGATGCCTTTTTCATGACAATACTCCTCAACTTATCTGAGTGACAAGTTGCTTCCGTTGTCGGTGATGATGCTACATAGGAGACCAAATCTCACCACTAGATCCCAAACAAATTTCAGGATTGTTTCCCCATCGAGATATCTAATGGGTTTACCTTCAATTCATTTAGTGAATTTGTCAACTGCAACTAACAGATGTTTAAATCCACAAGGTGTTGTCTGCAAATGACCAACCATGTCAATCCCCTAGACCACAAACGGCCAAGTGATTGGTATTGTTCGCAATTCTTCAACTAGAACATGTGGTTGCCTTGCATAAAACTGACACCCAACACAAGTCTGCACCAGCTTGTAGGTGTTTGCCTTGACGGTCGGCCAGTAGAATCCTTGCCGGAAGGCTTTGGAGACCAACGATCAGGGAGCGGCGTGATGCCCACAATCTCCGAGATGGATCTCTCTAAGTATATCCATACCTTGCTGCTGGGAGACGCACTATAGGAATACTCCTCTATTACTTATTTTATATAGTTGTCCATCTATATGACATAGCTTTTTGCTTTGTGTACTATCTACAGGCTTTCGAATTAGTCGATGGGCAGTGCTCCGTCTTGAAGGTAGTCCATGAATGGTTTTGTCCAAGCTGGAGAGGTCATTGTTAATATGTTAACAAATGAATCCACTCTATCCGAGTTGTCGAGGTCTGCTCCCTTCACGGATGGAGTCCATAAATGTTTTAGGAAAACGCCAGGCATAATTGATCGACGGGCTGATCCAAGCTTAGACAGCAGATCTGCCGCCTCATTGTCCTCTCTTTTTTATGGGGTTCATTGTATGGAAAACAAAAAAAAATCAATTATTGCAACCACCAAGATCATATCTAGGAGATACATGTAACAGTTTCAGATGGACTCACCCTCGAAGACCATAATGCGGGATAACATTCCCGCAAACAAATGTGGTTGTTGTAGAGTGTACATGACAATCCTCCAGGACGCGATGACAGTACCACACGTGCATCACCTCCATAATCAGTCCCACATACAGTGTGCCAATGACTTCCGTCTCTCCTTCCAGCGTGGCAACGGAAGTAGTTGATCCTCGAGAACTCCGCCAACAATATGACATGGTGGTGATGGTGGTGGAGAAGATCTTGAGCAGGGCTTTGCTTAAGATACTCGCTCGTGCTAATGGACATGGCTAAAAGGGGAGAAAGATGCCAACAAAAGGGCATATGAGAGGAGGGGGTGAGTGAGTCTAATGGTATGTTTAGAGGGGGTCTCCACCTCCTCCCTTTATAGGAGAGGGTGGCTGACATGGATATACCCTACGGGTACTTGTTTTTATCCTATACGGTCCATCCCAAAAGGAACATGTGGGACAATTGAAGCCTAGCAAGGATTCGGGTGGCCCAAGTCCGGAGGAAGGTGACTCCTTGAAGGACACGACAAGCAATATATAGAAATTTAAAGGGAAAACCCTAATCTGGAACCGACTCGGCCTGTTATCCCAAGACCTGGCCTCCCTATATAAAGGACAGGAGGGAACATCGAGAAGGACAATCTGCAACCCTAGTTTACACACCGCCAGGTTACATCTGCGCTCCCCCTGTAACTTTCGACTCCACTACAAGAAAAGTTTCCTACCGCAATGACTTGACCCGACGGTCGTCGTAGAAGGCGCGTCTTTTGCGACGAAATTCTCGGCTCGGCCGTGGCCGATGGAAAACTTTTTTTCTGGTTTCACGGCCCTCTACTACAACGGATCTGCTAAAAACATGGAGGAAGCTCGGCCAGCGCGTGGCAGAAGCAAGTTTTTTGTTTCCTCGTGCGATGTTGACTCGCCGCAGTCTTTTGAGGTGTGTGGGTCCCGGACGTCCGTGTCTCTAGTGGACCATACTTTCGGTCGCGCCTCCCTGATTTGAACTTGATAATGTTTCTCGAGGCGTCTACCGTTTAGTCAGGCTGCTAGGTCCCACATGTCAGCCTCTCATTAGAAGGATCATGTGTATGATGGAATTTTTTCCTTCGCTCACGCTACCCTGTTACGAAGTTGATAGCGCTGCTCCATGCATCTACCGTTTAATCAACCTCCTGGGATCCATATGTCATCCTCTCATTAGAAGAAACGTCTGTATGATGGGATTTTTTCCTTTGCTGGTGCTACCCTGTTCTGAAGTTGATAGCGCTGCTCGACATATCTACCGTTTAACCAACCTCCTGAGCCCCACATGTCATCCTCTCATTAGAAGAAACCTATGTATGATGGATTTTTTCCTTCGCTCGTGCTACCCTGTTCTGAACTTGATAGCGTTGTTTGATGCATCTACTGTTTAATCACGATGCTGGGCCCCACATGTCACCCTCTCATTAGAGGAAACGTGTGTATGATAATTTTTCCCTCTGTCGCGCCGTCGTGTTCCGAACTTGATAGTGTTGCTTGCTGCTTTAGCCGTTTATATAGGATGGTGGGCCCGACATGTTAGCCTCCTCTCTGCAAGAAACGTGTGCATGCTAGAATTTTTTCTTCTCTCGTGCCTCCCCGTTTGGAACTTGGCAACGTTGCTCGATACAACACCTGTATAATGTCTCCTTGCTGGGTCCACATGTCAGCCGCCTATGTAGAGGAAACGTGTATATGTTGGATATTTTTTTGGTCGCGTCCCCTGGTTTGACCTTGGTAATGTTATTCCATGCGGCTGGCGTGTATGGTCTTGCTGATAGGGCCCACGTGTCAGCCTCTCTCGATAAGAAACATGTCGATCTTGGTCTTCTTTTTCCGGTCATGACTATTGTACAAGTACTTTTTAAACACGCTCGTTAAACTTGATCTCTTGTATGGTAAGATTGATGGGAGCTAGCTGCAGGTAGGTGGGTCGGCCATGCCAGCCTCTCAGTACAAAAATATTGCTACAGATAAACTGCATGCCTTGCCACTACACAAGAAAATTGTTATCCTTTTATAAAACGTAAACAATATATACTAACATCGTATATAACTTATTTATTTTTCTTCTTAAAAAATTTCTTGTTCATCTGCTACGCGTGATTGCTAGCTACTCAACTAAAAAATGTTAAGTATAAATGATGTAGTAGGTAGTACTTAAAAACATGGATATGCGGAGTTTTTTTAGGAGTGGGTGGACGGTGCCCAAAAAAGGCTGAATTGAAGAAAAATGGGCCAAGTAGGGATTGAGGGGCTATTTTTCATGGGCTCCCGCCCAATCTAACTGGGCTATTTGCGCGGCCAAATGACCCAAAACATGGCCGAGTTATAAGGTCTTGGGATATAATGAGGTCGGATGGGCTAATTTCTTGGGCTCGATAGTTAAAATCCCAAGGTACATGCTGGGGCTCGGCCGGATTCGAAACAAAGTCATTAACAGGGGGAGAAAATGTATAAAATATGAGCGCCTAGATCCCAGGCGCCTGAGAACTTGTTATGTTAAGGAGCTGATGTCACCCTACTAATTGTGATAATACTCAGTTGTAGCCTAGTAGTTGCAACTCATTAAATTCCCAGTTACAAGCTGTTGCAACAAATGTGTAACCCTCACGTTGCACCAATCGTGAGGTAATTCCAATGGCGAGAGGGGTGACTCTTGAGAACTGACAAATCCGATAAAATATTCACAGATATTTTTGTGAAAATTGTGGACAAACACCCTGCGCCCGCTCAAAATTTCCGCCGAGACCCCAAACTTTCCTAAGACCGCCCTCAATCGAGCAACCAGCCCCTGTCTCTTCAAATTTTGCGTCATTGTTATGGGAGATGCACCGGATTAGAACCAGGCCGCAAACTTCTCCACGCCTTAAAAGAACTTCTTGATTCCTTTCTATCAGTAGTGCCGGCCACCACCATTGGTCGCGCCGTTCTTCACGAGACGCACCGGCCGGCGATCAGCTGGGCGGTCCCCACGCTTCGCCTTCTAGATTCAGGCACTGGACATTCTTGTTGGCTTTGGTTAGTTCTCCACCTCTCCTAGAAATAGTTAAAGCTTGTGACCATCTAGATTTACATGGTGCTTGCAGATTTGTGTAGGTATGTTCTTTAGGTAAATCTATAGTAAAGCTCTAAACAGAAGAGTTCGAAAACATCTTTAAAAGGACTTGGCAGAGATCCTATGCAAGCTTTTGACCTGATATATTCCCCATCCTTCTTTGATACGATGGAGCATTTGGCTGTTGATGTACCTGACGAGGAAGTATTTAGAGGTACAATATAGTATAGATGGTTGTACCCTATAGAATGTTGACTTTACATTTCCAAGGAGCAGGAAGATATCCGTAGACAGTTTGATAAGTGAGTGTTATGCAAAGATATCTTCACATATAAGACTGTAGAAAAGTTAGATATATTCAGATGTCTTACTTGGCTATGTTTTGTAGGTTCTTCGCAGAAATAAAAGTACCAGCCAATTTCGTTCCACCAATAAAAAGACCGGATGGACTAACGTCTAAGGATCATGTAAGACGCTCAAATTGCACTATGAATTGTTTATGAATTGTCCAGATGGGGTAACCTCTTGTCTATTTTGTAATGCTAGATTTCGGAGCTTGAATTTCTGGCCCTTATATGTGGTCCTGATAGGAGTATAACAACAACTTCAGCTTGCATTTCCAACGGTGTCTGCCATAGCACTGATGTACCTTCTATGGAGATTGATGCAATTGGAGGTTGTCCTGATGATACTGCACTTGATTGCGTTTAGATTCGAAATCCTACTCTTGACATTTTCATCCCGAGGAAAAGAAGGTTGTGGATCTGGTAATAACGCCTTCTGTAGAACAAGTTGCTGGAAGTGATGATTTCCTATGGCAATCCCTACCATTCTATGGCTTGTACAATTAGTTATCGTAGTTTAATTGAGTTACATGTCCCTCTCTATCAATGAAAATGACATATCATTTGCCTTGTTTCAAAAATAAATAAATATTTGCATGTCTCCTTGTGTTAGTTGATGCAAAGAAGATATTGTTTTATGTTCAAGTCATGTGAACAAATATGTTTGTATGTAGAGACATAAATGTGGATTGGGTGACAAAATCAACATAAAATTGCTAGCTCAATAACACAAGCATAATGGCATTGCAAGAAAACAAACAGAACCATCTTTTCACCGTGCTTATGAAAAGGAGATGAGCCAGGAACCACGCCTACAAGTGGCAGAGGCCGATTCTCGTGCAGCTCGGCTAGCATTGGTTTATCATCGATAATACTCAAGCATCCGAATATTATGATTACATGCTAGGAGTAGTTCCAATTCCACACTACAGTTCAACAGACAAAAGTGTAAGAAATGCGTAAGGTAGCTCCATATACAGGTTTCAGAGAAAAGCATACAAATCATAAGAAAGAAAGCTCTGCATCATAGTTCACCACCTTCAGGTGCAATAGTTTCTACAGATTGAAAACCGAAATCACCGCCTCCTTCAGGTGGCACGATAATTTTGGGAGCGGGATCAGCAGCACCAATAGCAGCGCCAGCACCGGTAGCATGAGTCTCCACAATAGGTGAACTATCGAGCACCACAATGTACTCTTAAGGCTCTTCACTACCAGCTCCAGCCACACAAGTCTCCGCGGATGGTAAAACCAATCCATCACCTCCATCATCTAGCATGACGATGGCAGGTGCAGGCTCATCAGTACCAGCTGTAGCTGCAACTACATCAGTCTCCACAGAAGGTAAACAAGGAGGCATCTTAGGTGTAGCGATCTGACATCCATTTTCTACTCCGTCATTAGGAAACTGAGAGTCTTCTTCAACTTTGTGCTTCTGCGGTTACAAGATAAACAGAGATTACAGTGAAAACATCTACATGCAACAACAAGAACATATGTCATTCTATTGATTTACCTTGTCATCTGGGATAGCAGAAGTCACAGGATTGGAACCTATTTCATCGAGAATCCTCTTTTTCGCTCCTTCCCCTATCTCCTTATGCAACAAGTTGTAATATTGATTACATGATGTTGATTGACAAATATATGCAAATGTTCAAAAGTTTGTGTTGTCGAACTAGCAACTTCGAACGGATCCCCACTATTCTTAGTTATGGGATCTAGCCCAGAAAACAAGCTTCTATGGAATCCTAGTCTACAAAAAATGGATGCATACCCGGGATAAGAACTACTCTACACATGACAATGTTGCGCAATCGACAATAAAAATTTAACCGCATCATCAACTCTATCATGTAAGTTCAGAGTGAATGTAGATACACTCGTTTCACATAAGCTAAAACATCTTATATTATGAAACAGAGGGAATAGGTATGAGTGTTCTAGTCTTTCACAAATCGCCATTGCTGCCGCAGGACAGAGATGGCGGATGCTCCACCGCCCTACAGAAGGTTGCCGTGCCGATCTCGCCGCCACCTGTAGAAGACGGAGCCGCGGAGCTGGTCGGCAACAATATGGAGCGAGAGGCCAGGGGGCGGTAGTGGATGGGAAGAAGTGACTTAGTAAAAGAGGTTGTGTGTGCGTGGGGGGAGGCTGGTGAGGGAGTTAAATCCAGCTTGTCTCGGAAGGAACGCGCTGCAACGTGCACCGACGTGTGCAAAACTCTCTCCCTCTCTCTTCTGCGGCAACTACTGATATTAGTACTCTAGCTAGCTACATAGAGTTCTCTAGTACTCCTACTAGTAGACCTTTACTACTAATACTAGGTAGACAAGGAGTACTTGTTCAGAAGAAGAAAAAACGAGACTAGCACACTGTCGTACAGTATTGCCTTGTCAAATCACCGATGATGCCATGATGCGCGACATGTCTTTACTGGTAAACCTGGAAACATCGTGTTCCTTCCACCGTGTGCAGTTTCTGAGCGAAGTACTTACCAACACGTCCAACTTAGGCTTATAGGACCCAAACTATAGTGAAAAAGAAACAAAACTACGGACCTGCAAGGACTAGTACTAACAATACTACTATTATACAACATTCAGTAAGAAATTATGTACAGAATAGTAGTAGTAGAGTACAACTGTACTCCTAATAAGGTTATTTTACAAGCTTGGTGAAATATACATACTGGAGAAACTACCAAGTGTACAAAAGGGGTTTTTGGTCATACAGAGTATTTTACAAGCCGGACCGGGTGCGAACCTAAATGCTGAGTACTCGTACATCAGCTAAAAACCAGCCAAAAGGAAGAGTTCAACAGAAGGCCGAGACAAAATGAGCTATCCTTGAACAGACTCGTTCCACTCCAAGGTGTTTGAGAAGCTTGGTATGAACCAAAATGGAGTGTCCGACCATGCATGTCCAGCGAGTGTTGGTGTGGAAACCAATAGCTGCATCACCATTCAGACTAAAGCGGCAAATTTTAGGACACGGCATGTACTCGTAGACAATTTCTTGGTGTGATGTGTAAACACAGTTCCTTCTCGTCAGATGTCCTAGCAGATCATTTGCATCGTTGATACGTCCAAAACGTATCTACTTTCCCAAACACTATTGTTTCTCCTCTAAACTTGTGTGATTTGGATGCAACTAATGCGGACTGACGCTGTTTTCAGTAGAATTGCCTTGCTGTCTACTTTTTGTGCAGAAAATCAACTATCAGGAAAAATCCCGAAAAATATTCCAAAAATCCTATTTCACCCGAAGACTCCAGGAGCCAGAATACGAGACGGAGAAGAGCCCTGGGGTGGCCACACCACCTGGTGGTGGAGGCCAGGCCAGGCCGCGCCAGGGGGTGGTGTGGCCCCCCCAGGCACCCCCTCGGCCTCTCTCTTCGCCTATAAGGAGCCTTCTGACCTAAAAACTTCGGGGGGTTCGACGTTTTTCCAGAAGGAGTTCTGCTCCGCCGCCACCACCAGATTCCACGAAATAGTACCAGAAACTCCGTTCTGGCACCCTGCCGGGACGGGGAATTGGAGGAGATCATCGCCATCATCATCACCATCGCTTCTCCATCGACCATCCATGTTTCTCCCATCTATGAGTGAGTAATCCCCTGCTGTAGGCTATGGGGATGGTAGGGATTGGATGAGATCGTTCATGTAATGGCATCAGATTGTTAGGGCATGGTGCCTAGTATCTTTTATTAGTGCTTTATGACTTTGTTGCGACTTGTTGTGCTTAATGCTTGTCACTAGGGCCCGAGTGCCATGAACATGTTATTGATTCATTATGATAGTATTGTTCTTGGTCTTATCTACAAGTTGTGTACACACGTTGTTGTCCGGAACCTATGGCCCCGAAGTGATAGAAATCGGGATAACCGGAAGGGAATAGCTTTGATGTGAGGATCACATGTGTTCATGGAGTGTTAATGCTTTGCTCCGGTGCTCTATTAAAAGGAGCACCTTAATTTCCAGTAGTTCCCTAGAGGCCCCGCTGCAAACGGGCTGGCAGGACAAAAGATGTTGTGCAAGTTCTCATTGCGAGCACGTATGACTATATATGGAACACATGCCTAGGACTGTCTAGTACTTGGGTGCTTTATCTTATTTATCTGCAATTGCCCTATGTTCTAATTGCTATGTGAATTGTCTTGTCCATGCAACGCCCGTCCATCCATCCCTATGCCTACCGCACTCGAATCCCACTGTTTACTGCTTTTGTTACTACTGTCTTTGTTTTGGTACTGCTATTACTTTATTATTCCTACTACAAAACTATTGCTACTGATAAACTGCTGTGAGCAAGATTGTTTCCAGGTGCAGCTGAATTGAGAAATCAGTTGTTAAGGCTTATAAATATTCTTTGGCTCCCCTTGTGTCGAATCAATAAATTGGGTTTCACTTCCCTCGAAAATACTGCGATACACCCCCTATACTTGTGGGTCATCAATCGCCTACTGCAATGGTAATCGAGATAGTTCACGCCAAGGAAAAGAGAATATGATCAGTAACCCTTTTCCATCGGCTAGCTGCAGTTAAATGGCGTGTGTCCATTTAGAACACCATGCACTCAAACCCAAAAGGATAGGTGCGAACATTGCGACCACAGTGAACAACACTAGTATCATCAACAATTGCATTGCTTGAGACACCATCTGTATAAACCAGAAGATGTCTTGAACCAGCGACAGATCTTGCTAACCACCACCTACCAAGATCATTCTCCTCATCGTCCTCAACAAACCCATGTGTCAGGTACAAGACATCATGTGGCGACAGGATAAGGATAGGACCTTGAAAGGAAATGTAACATGGAAATAATATTGATATTGATCTGACATTGTAGAAGTTGATATACAGTACTATTTTCAAAAATCTTGATTATACTTAAGATGTTTGATTGCGTAAAAAATGCCAACCTAGGGAGATGCTATCGAAATTCTAATTCTTTTCGAAATGGGGATATGCTATGGAAATTCTCCTAGAGACACGGTTTGATTCATGGGATCAATGAAATAGGAAATAATCATATAGGATCTTGAATGTAAAGTTCATAGAGAAAAAGCAAGGTTGGATCCTACAAGATATTGGTGTCTTATATACCAAAGGAAAACCAACATGGATTATTTGTAGGAGGTATAATATCTTATCTTATATTATCTTACCACTATGTAGTGCATGAATAACTTTGAATATTCACTATTGGATCAGGACTTGCGAATCCCAACATTGCCAGCAGTTGGATCTTCTTTTCTATTCTAGCATCTATTTGAAGATTCTATTGATAGTCTTTAGCACAATGAATGCTATGCAAAATCCTCAAAACACACTTCTCCATCATTCTAGAATCTTCTCCTTCATTTCTGAATACCATGTTAACAAAATTTACAAGTACTAGTACCTAATGAACGTTGACTTCTACATGATAGAAAATATAAGAACTAAATATGCGCCCAAACTTTATAGATGTCGATCAAATTTCTAATTTTTTGAGCTTTACCTAGTATTATAGTTCTATATAGTTATGATATGTCATATGTCTAGTATCTGAGTCTAACGTAAATACTACTAGTAGATACCATATTTTCCATGGATTTACTAGTACTAGGAGACAAGGAAATACTATCAGCAGAAATCAATCCTATGAATCAAATTACTTATATGTAAGAAAACTTAGTATGGATTGCATTCCTCTGAAATTCCTTTGGAATTCGTACGAATCAAAGAGGCTAAAATTCCTATGAAATTCCTACTAACCAAATAAACTTTAGAAAAAATAACTTACATTGATTCAGGAATAATATCTGGGTCTCACATAATTACTTACTACTACGTAGTAGATACCATATTTTTCATGGGATGTACTAGGATATGAAGCAATACTATCATCAAAACTCAATCATATGAAACAAACAACTTATATGTAAGAAAACCTGCTAAAGATTGCATTCCTCTGAAATTCCTAAGGAATTCCTTTGAATCAAAGAAACTAAAATTTTAATGGAATTCCTACTAACTAATGAAAGTTTAGAAAAAATAGCTTGCATCGATTCAGGAACAAAGCTAATAAAATACATAGGAGGAGAATTTACCAAGTTCCAGATATTTCCATACATAAACATAGCCATTCTCGGTCATGACGAACACACGCTCATGTTGGATAATAGCATCGCAATATCTGAAGTACCTTGAAACTCGTTCGCACAAACTAACCTGTTGGGGGGATACCCCCGGGTAGGGTCACGCCGGGGTATAAAGGCCGAGTTAGCCGAGGTTCGGCAAGGCCAAAGAAGATGCTGGCCGGGTCACCTCAAGGCATGCTGAATCACGGGGTCGCCCGGACCAGGGGGCGTTCGCCTAACTAAGTCTCAACCGACTTAAGCAGTAAGTCGGAAGTGCATGTTTTCCTTATATGCAGGAACAAGTGTGGCCAGATCAACTATGATCCGGGTCACGTCTAGCTTCTAGGAGAAGGAAGGAATCACGCTGGTCAAAAGAAGCCCCAGTACGCACTACCTGAGCGAAGCAAGCAAGGACAGGACCACCGGGGCATGGCCGATAAGGGTGACGATGCCCATGTCGGCTGACGCGGGCGCCGCAGAGGCTCACGTGGCCAAAGCATGTGTGACGCGGGGGAAAAGCACCCCGGTCGGCTTACTACTTTGGGGGGAAGCATATTATTAGGAATATGCTTCCACGTATGCCCTAGGCAGAGACCGAGCTCCCTCTATAAAAGAGGGGCTAGGGTTTCAGTAGAAGGGGTTGGTTTTTCGGCTGTTCCATTTTGGCTAGGGTTTTAGAGGTTTGATCTGTGGGTGAGAGTAAGAGAGCTCCTTCTTCCTCCTCTCGCCAATGCAGCTCTAGGAGCACTTGTAACCTTGGTCATAGAGCTATACTAACAACTGTGTGGAGAATCACTTCACTATCCCTCCCTGGATTCCCCTAGCGTGTATTAGTCCCCACCTTTAGCCTATCCATGGCATCTGCCGTGAGACCACCACGATAGTTGGCGCCCACCGTGGAGCAAACGGCGCTAGCAGGGGTCAAGATCCGGACGGGAAACATCATCGGCACCGGCGAACGCATCGTCTCCGGGCTCGTTCAGCGCTTTGGAGCGCTGGATTTCGTCAGCGACAACGCTGGCTGCTTCGGCACACATCCTCTTCCGCGCAATGGCCCCTTCGTCAGGCTCGGCGCGCACAAGGTCTACATTGCTGTTGACGTGTCGTGTGCTCATCCGCGTCACGTCGTCGAGGCGGGGAGCCACCCCTCACCGTGTTTCCCGGAATGTGTATCGCTCGCTCCCGGGACCATGCCGAGGTGATGATGACTGTGCCAGGTGCGGGCACGAGTAAGGATCCGGCGCCAGATCCAGAGGTAACGCCTAAGGCGTCGAGGAAAGGTAGAGGTCCTCCACTTGAGAGGCCGGAAAATTTGTTGAGGGAAGCAATGGATAGCTTAGCAAACCCTGTAGTAGCAGCGGTAGATCCGGCTCGAGCGCAGGCCGAGCTGGAAGAAACTAGGCAGAAAATACTAGAGGGCGCAAAAAAGATAGCCGCGGCACAGTGGTCGTTGAATATGACGCTGCGTGAGTACGCAAAGGCGAACAAGGTTGACGCTGTAAAAGTGAAGGGAAGAAATCTCATGAGCAAGATGAATAGAGAGCATGATATTGGAATTGAGGAATCAGATAACTGTTTGTGCGTGGGGCTGCCGAGGTATAGTACCCCAGCAAAGAACCTCACAGCAGCGGATGCAGCTGTGTCCGAGTTAGAGGGTCTGACGGGTGAAGCCCGGCAAAGACAACATGATAGGGTTAATGAGCTGGTTCGGATCGCGAACAGGCAAAACGAGGAACTACTCAGAGCTAACCCAGAGAGAGCTGGAGCCTCCAAGATTGTCCATTCGGCGGTGGGTAACTCGGAGAAATGTGCTGGAGCCGCATCGTCTCCTCATGGTGGTCCAAGGAGAGAAGAGGTAGTAACCTCGGCCAGACGGAACAAACAGATCGTCCCCTATGACCCAACACGGGCAGGGAAAGGAAAAGAAGTCTAGAAAAATGATGATCGACGGAGTGTGAGCCGAGGTGAAGCTGGCCGAGGTAACCGCGACCAAGGCAATGCCGGTCAAGGGAACGTTGCCAACGGCAATGCCGGATAGCGAAACTCGGCTGGAGCAGGACAACCGCAGCAGCGGAATATACCAAGGAAAGAGCAAAGTGCCGGCCGAGGTATGCAACAGAAAGGCGCTCCACGAGAGCAAGACATGTATAATGATGGAGACTCGGAAATGGCAAACGCAGGATACCCAAGGCCGGACTATCATGTAATAGGGTCGAGACTGGGAAGCAGGGATTTGATGCCGGATGATGCCAGATTGAAACTGGATTGACTGTATAGGTCGGAACAAATTGAATGTCAAGGACCACCAGGTCCAGCATGTTTTGGACCCCGGATCATGAAGGAGCCACCGGTACTGAACTTCCAGCTACCCAGGGGCATGAAGACATATGACGTCACTACAAAGCCAGAGGATTGGCTGATAAATTATGCTACAACTATAAAAATTGCCACTGGCAACCTGAGATGGGCTGTACGATATGTACCCTAGATGTTGGAAGGACCAGCAAGGGTATGGCTGAACAATTTGCCACCAGGAAGCATCAACTGCTGGATAGATTTTGAGGAAATGTTCATCAGCAATTTTTCGAGTACGTATCAGAGGCCAAATAGGCCGCAGACCCTAGCTATGTGCAAGCAAAGGCCAAACGAGACGAATCGCGAGTTTTTAACCCGGTGGTGCACTGTGAGAAACTCGCGTGAGGGCGTGATAGAGTCACAGGCCATAGCATGGTTTGCACAAACTGTGGCAGAAGTTGCAAAGGAAAATGCCAACTACGTTGGCAGAGATGATCCGGATTGCAGATTCGTATGCTTTGGGTGATCCGACTCAGCCTAGGCTCGTATCAAACGAGTCAAACGATGAGTACTATTAGAGAGATGGGGCCGGATCATCCCGGAGGAATGACTACAGAGGAAAAAGGAGAGATGATAGACCGGATCACCGATACGGTTTGCACCAAGTTGCAGCTGTAAATCAAGATCAGCCCGGAGCAGGGGGCAGTCAACGCCAAAAAACTGGAGGGTAGTGGACTCCGAGAAACGATGGCGAGAAGACTTGGACACCAGAGCAAAAGAAGTAGTGGCAAGAAAGGAAAGACCGTCCGAGGTATACTTATGAGTCGATGTTGGACCAGCCGTGTAAGTTTCACTCGCCAAATACGAATAACCCGGCGGGTCATACGACGAGGCAATGTGAGTGGATGCGCAAGATTGAACAAGGTGGTTCGGAGAATGCTCAGGCACCCCGGAATGATCAGCCTCGGCAGGAGTTACCCCGGCAGCAATTGCTCTCCGGAGCGAACACGCAACAGCTAATGTTGCCTCCCCCTCCGCCGAGGTATGATAACAATGAGAGAAGGGATGCAATGCATCAAGTAGAAAATCAGCATCAGCCAGATCAGAGATACCTCGTAAATGAGGGGAGAAACGAGTACAGAGAGCACCATCAGAGCTATTGTGTGTTCACCACTGAGGAAATAGATAGAAAGAGCTTGCAGCGTAGGCATATGGAGGTGAATGCAGTAATGCCTGCGGTGACGAGGTACATGCCTTGGTCCAATCAGGAAATCACCTGGAGCATCAAGGATCATCCCAAGCTCATGCCAAGCCCTGGTTTGTATGCGTTGGTGATGGATCTGACACTCATTAGACCTAGCATTAACGTAAGGTTCTCAAAGGTGTTGATCGAAAATGGCAGTAGCATTAACATCATGTATGCGGACACAATGCGCAAGTTGAGTATCTTGGAGAACATGCTGCAGGCCACGAGGACAACTTTCCATGGTATTGTGCCCGGCATTTCTTGCGAGCCCATAGGCAAGGTCCGGGTTGATGTCTTGTTCGGCACAAGGGATAACTGCCGAACCGAAAATTTGGAGTTCGAGGTGGTGAACTTGGAAAGTGTGTACCACGCATTACTCGGAAGGCCAGCCCTAAACAAGTCCATGGCAAGCTGTCACGTTAGCTCCTTGAAGATGAAGTTGCCCGGACCAAACGAGGTGATTACCATTGTAGGGGATTTCCGACGTTCCATGGAGTGTGCGTCAGCCGGGTCAAACTTAGCCGAGTCACTTGTGATTGCCTAGGAAAAAAGGAAAATTCAAGAGGTGGCGGCATTGGCTCAGTCCGCGCAGCAGTATATGCCGGCGCTAAGTAACCCGCATGGAAGTGTCTCCTTCCAGGCCACGAAAGATACCAAGAAGGTTCCTGTTGATGACATGTTCCCGGAGGGCACCGTAACAATTGGTGCTGGGTTAAGTGATAAATAGGAAAGCGAGCTTGTCAGCTTCCTCCGTGAGAATCGGGACATTTTTGCTTGGTCCACACAGGACTTGCAAGGTGTTCCGAGGGAGTTGGCCGAGCACTCTTTGAATGTGAGACCCGGAGCAAAGCCGTTGAAGCAACCTCTCCGCCGCTTCACCGAAGGTAGGAGGAAAGTCATTGGGGATGAGATAGCTCGGTTGCTAGCTGCAGGATTTGTCATGAAAGTTCTTTACCCGGATTGGCTGTCTAATCCGGTGCTGGTGGAAAAGAAGAAGGATGACCCGAACGTGGCATTGGTTTGGCGCATGTGTATCGATTACACGAACTTGAACAAGGCGTGTCCAAAAGATCCATTTCTGCTGCCAAGAATAGATCAGGTCATAGACTCAACTGCTGGATGTGAATTGTTGTCATTCATTGATGCATATTCTGGTTTCCACCAGATACCTCTGAATCCGGAGGATCAAATAAAGACTGTGTTTATTACCCCGTATGGGGCTTATTGCTATCGCACTATGCCATTCGGTTTACGTAATGCAGGGGCAACGTACCAAAGATGTATGCAAAAATGTTTGCACAACCAAATAGGTCAAAATGTACAGGTGTACGTGGATGATGTGGTTATCAAGACCAAGGAAAGCAAAACGCTCCTTGACGATATCAGGCAAACATTTGCGAACCTAAGGAGGTTCCGGATGAAACTTAACCCGGAAAAATGCACCTTCGGTGTCCCGGCTGGAAAATTGCTTGGTTTTCTTGTTTCCAGCCGAGGTATCGAGGTTAATCCAACCAAAATCCGGGCCATCGAACGAATGGAACTGCCGAAGTGTCTTAACGATGTCCAGAAGTTCACAGGTTGCCTGGCCTCGTTAAGTCGGTTTGTATGTCGGTTGGGAGAGAAAGCATTGCCTCTTTACCAACTCATGAAAAAGTCGGATAAGTTCGTTTGGACGCCGCAGGCCGATGAAGCCTTTACCCACCTGAAGAAGATGTTAGCCACGGCACCAGTGCTAGCCTCACCACTATCAAAGGAGCCAATGTTGCTCTATATAGCCGCAACCAACCGAGTTGTAAGTGCAGTGATAGTGGTGGAGCGCGACGAGGAAGGTAAGTCGGTGCAAAGGCCAGTGTATTACTTGAGCGAGGTGTTGTCAGCCTCAAAGCAAAACTATCCAGACTATCAAAAGGTGGCATATGGCGTGTACATGGCCGCCAAGAAACTGAAGCACTACTTTGAGGAGCATCCTATCCGGGTCATATGTGAGGCCCCCATATCCGAGATAATGAGTAACAAGTATGCAAGTGGCAGAATTGCAAAATGGGCAATTGAGCTAGCTCCTTATGCGCCGCAATATGACAGAAGAGAGGCCATCAAATCTCGATTGGGCCGAGGTGCAATACGAACCACCACTCCCAGATCCGAATTATTGGCGAATGCACTTCGACGGATCAAAAACCAAAACCGGGCTAGGTGCCAGAGTTGTACTCATGTCGCCAAAGAAGGACCAGTTGAAATATGTGCTGAAGATCCATTTCGCGGCATCAAACAATGTCGCTGAGTATGAAGCACTTGTGCATGGGCTCAAGGTGGCAAAAGAGATTGGGATACGTCGGATTATATGCTTTGGCGACTCGGATTTGGTGGTGCAGCAAGTGTCGGGAGTGTGGGACGCCCTTGATCCAAACATGGCACTATACAGATTTCATGTGCAGAAGATATCTGGTTACTTTGAGGGATGCGAATTTCACCATGTATCCTGGGTGGAAAATGAGGCTGCCGACATGCTGTCAAAGCTCGGGTCAACCCGACAAGCAATTCCACCGGGTGTAGCATTAGAGCACCTCAGGAAACCATCCATCAGGCCCTCCCCAGAAACCGACTCGATCTATGTCCCGGAGGACACGGAATCCGGAGCTGTGCCCATGGACGTTGACATGGGAAGTGGTGCGCGAAACCCGGGGACTGCCTCGGCAAACCCGGGGACTGCTTCGCTGAACCCGGGGATGTGTTCCCTGTGCGAGCAATACCGGCTTGGGCACTACCTATATTTCAATTCCTGAAAGATGGAACGTTACCCACTGAGGAAGTGCTGTCCAGGCAAACACAGAGGAGGGCAAAGGCGTACACGATAATTAACTCCGAACTGTACAGAAGGAGTGTGACCAATGTCCTCCAGCGATGTGTTGACCCGAAAGAAGGGCTTGACATCCTCCGAGATATACATCAGGGGGAATGCGGGCATCATGCCTCATCCCGAGCCTTGGTAGCAAAAGCTTTCCGGCACGGATTCTACTGGACAAATGCCTTAGAGCAAGCGGAAGATCTGGTGAGAAAATGTAATGGTTGTCAGGGGTACGCTACCAAGACACATATGCCAATGTCGGAACTCAAGACCATACCAATTACTTGGCCATTTGTCATATGGTGCTTGGATATGGTTGGCCCCTTCAAACCAGCAAGGGGAAATATGACTCACATTCTGGTAATGGTGGACAAGTTTACGAAGTGGATTGAGGTAAAGCCTATAAGAAAATGTGATGGAGCTATGGCCGTAACGTTTCTCAAAGATATCATCTTGAGGTACGGTTATCCTCATAGTATCATAACTGATAATGGCACAAATTTTGCAGAAGGAG
Source organism: Avena eriantha (assembly GCA_910589775.1). NCBI lineage: Eukaryota > Viridiplantae > Streptophyta > Magnoliopsida > Poales > Poaceae > Avena > Avena eriantha. The sequence continues at coordinate 324,655,911 of OU342743.1, read as the reverse complement.
CATTTGTGCGTTTCTGCCGGGATAAGAAGATCTGGCTGGACGTAGCCTTGGTAGCCCACCCCGCATCGAACAGACAAGTGGAAAGATCCAACGGATTAGTATTATCCGGGATAAAACCCCGGCTCATTGAGCCGCTGCAAAGATCAGCGGGTTGCTGGATAGAAGAACTACCAGCGGTACTGTGGAGTTTAAGAACAACTCCAAATCGATCAACAGGCTATACGCCATTTTTTCTGGTATATGGGGCAGAAGCTGTATTACCAGCCGACATAGAGCATGATTCGCCTGGGGTCACCCAATACACAGAAGCCGAAGTGCAAGAAGCCCGGCAAAATGACGTTGATCTACTGGAAGAAGCGAGAGAACTTGCATTGTCCAGATCCGCCATATATCAGCAAAATCTCCGACGCTATCATAGCCGGAAAGTGTGCCCCCGAGTCTTTCGGGAAGGCGTTCTGGTGCTCCGGTGGGTACAACGTACTACTGGCATGCATAAATTGTCCCTCCCATGGGAAGGGCCATTCATCGTAAGCAGGGCATTGCACAATGATTCTTATTATCTTATAGATGCAAAGCTACAGGAAAAGAACAAGGCGGACAGGTCCGGAGAGAAATCTAAGCGACCATGGAATATAGCTCTACTTCGTCCTTTCTACACTTAACTAAGGAGTGTATGTATCCGAGTCATCTCATATATCGGTATGTATGTCGGCAATGAGCTTATCAATAAAATGATGGAACCTCGAGCAGTAACTCGGGGACTGCCTTAATAATATTTGTCGTTTTCTGTGCATTAGCTGGAATAAGTTATTCTACTTAACTCGGATTAGTAATGTGTGAGCACCAAGAACCTAACTCTTTGACTTGCTGCTCTCCAACACGAATTGGCTTCATGGCAAGCAAGAGAACAAGTTTGGAATTGCGTAGCACATGAAAAACGACTAAGGAAAAGAATTTATTCGAGCCGACGTTTGTTTTTGGACTAACCCTGTATTTATTTTCAAGTTATTATGCAGTTTTATTTTTGAGCTAAGTCTAAAAGTTTCCAAGTATTGTTAAGACAATTTTTGAAGCTCGGATTCGTAAGTCATAAAACCGAATCAAGGTAGACACGAACCGAGCCAAAAGATTGAACGAACAAGAAAAAGAAACTCGGGGACTACGCCCAAGTTAATCCGGCATAAGAACTTAGTAGCAAAATATCACATGTGTTTGAAATACAACTCCACCCGGCATACCGGGAGATCTGATAAATTTTCTAGTTTTTTCGCTCAAGGAGCAGCAGGAGGAAGTTCGGCATCATCTTCACCGCCTTCAATATCCGAGGCGTCATCTTCTCCTTCACCGTCCGAGCTATCCTCACCATTCTCAACCTCTTCGTCCACAGCGGCTTCCAGGAAGCTCAGCCCCTCAACCCATTCATGAATGGGAGCGTATTCGATGAGGCTATAGGTGCAAGCCTGGCGCCGAGCTACCCACTTTGGGTCATTGGTCCATTTGGATCCTGTGCGCAGACGTGTCAGTAGGCTGAGATCGATCTTCTCATACCATGTGAGTATGTGGTGAAGAATGGTATCAGTTGCGGCACGTCCAGCGGAATCTCTCCAGAGGTCAAGCTGAGTCTCGGTTTCCATTAACTTCTCAATGAGAAGTGCGGTGGTCTCCGGGGCTTCTTCGCCGGGCCAGAACGTGTTGAAGATGCGAGCTGCAGCGCCGAGGATGTCCTTGCCGTAATTTTTGATGAGCTCCACGCGAGAAGACAAGCTGATCAATAGGTCCTCCAGGTCATAAGGAATCCCTTCACCATCAGAAGCGGCCGGAGTACCCCTTTGTCGGCGGAAGTTGGCAACTACTGCGTTCACAATAGGAGTGCCTTCTGGAAATTTTCCTGGAAACGAGGCAAAGGAGGAGGGTCAAGAAAAGACATGTGAAGTAACTCGGAGAAGTAGGTCGGAAAAGGGAAAGGAACTTACGTGATATATGACTGAGAATCCGGGTCAACTCCTTGGTGCAGTCATCACATCTCTTGCGAAGCTGCTCAAGCTCAGCGTTCGCCGACCCAAGCTGGATGCCGGACTCCTTGAGAAGATCCTGGTCCTTGGCGATCTGGAGGTTGAGGCGCTCGCGCTCTTCTGTGTAATTCTGGCCAGCCTTTTGAAGTTCGGATTGGTGCTGGGCCTTCATCTTCTCCATCTCAGCCTTGAGCCTGGCAATCTCATCGTCCTTGGTCCGGAGGAGGGCGAGCTCGTCATCTTTCTTCTTAAGCTCGGCTTGGTGCTGCCCTGCTTGTTCGAGAAAATGCAGCATCATATCAGGCATGGGCACACTATCTTCAAGCGATGCTGAAATAATGTGTTGGCCCGACAGAGCCGAGGTATGAATGTTGGCCGAGCCAAGGAGAAAAAGAAGTGGAAAGCACGGCAAGGTCGGACAGAAATGACTTACCCTTGATCTGCTCCAGATTTTTCCGCATAATAATGTTCTCAGCCTCCACCCCAGCTACGGGAACCGAATGATGAGATTAGTTCAGCAAAAGAAGATGAAGAAAAATGAAGAAGCGCTAAGGAAGAAATTTACCCCTTTTTTCGTATTCTGCGATAAGTGCAGCCTGCTTTGCGCGTAGCATCTTGTGGGTATCCAGCAAGCGTTGGAATTCAGCACTCCGGCGATTGGTGGTCACCTAAAAGGGATACAGAAACACAAGTTAGCTCGATGCATATTCGAAGTGTACTAAAATCGGGGCCAAGTGGAACTTAACCCGGCTCTAGGTGTGTGCATATTCGAAGTGTACTAAAATCCGGGCCAAGTGGAACTTAACCCGGCTCTAGGTGTGTGCATATTCGAAGTGTACTAAAATCCGGGCCAAGTGGAACTTAACCCGGCTCTAGGTGTGTGCATATTCGAAGTGTACTAAAATCCGGGCAAGTGGAACTTAACCCGGCTCTAGGTGTGTGCATATTCGAAGTGTACTAAAATCCGGGCCAAGTGGAACTTAACCCGGCTCTAGGTGTGTGCATATTCGAAGATCTCATGGAGCTACGTTAGTTTTCTAAAGAGCATCCGGCCGAGTAACAAGTTACTCCCCCGGAGGCTCGGCGACTAATGGTTATTATCTACAGCATGTAAAGGGAAAGCGACGTACCTCCATCATCCGCCCAGCGAGGTTAATTGCCTTTGTGGCTGTGTTCATCTAGGCGGAAAACTCGGCGGGGCCGAACTTCTCCGGGAGATCAGTGTCTTGAACTACCTCTGCTTTATTCCAATTCATGACAAATTCAATCAGGCTCGGAGGGTACCGTTCACCGGAGGGCATATGGGGCGCCACCAAGACCTTCGCGTGCGCTTCTTTCCTTTCAATCAAGGCAAGGGCTGGGCTGGTGTGCAGAACCATCTGCTGTGCATCAGTTGGCTCGGCAGGGGCGTCCTTCGCTGCTGGAGCTTTCTTGGGAAGCATTGATACGAGGGTACGCTGCCCAGCCTCGACGAGTGTTGGCTTGGTAGCGTCCGGAGCCTTCTTGCCCGTGGCTTGCTGGGAAGAGGAAGCCGTCGCAGCGGATTTCCCCTTAGGATCGGCCGGGGTAGTTCCTTGCCGAGGTCGAGAAGACTCGGACGAGGCAGAGGAGCTAGGCGCTAGTGCTCTTGTTACTGGACTTGGTGCCGCTGCTGATGTTTTTGCAGCCGGAGTTGGTGCTGATGCCGGAGTCAGTGTTGGTGCTGGTCTGGTTGTTGGTGCTGGTGCTGGAGCCGAGGTAGCTTCAGTGGCTGCTGGTTGCGGCGATGCCGAGGTGGTGGATGCCGTCGCCTCGGCTGGGCCGGTCTCCCCCGCTCTAAGGTTACCCTCCTCTTGCCGAGGTGGAGCAGAACCCGGAGCGGCCGCAGAACCCTCTGGAATAGGGCTCAGCGGACGTGACTCGTCGTCGCGACGGGGAGAAGGGCTAGGTCGGAGAGGTGAGGAGATGCTAGATCCACTTTGAGGGACCTCCACCGGAGCCCTGCAAAATCAAATAATGTTAGAAGAAAAATTACAACGATGTAAGGAAGAGCAAGTTACAGAAGGAAGGATGACTTACACATCCGAGGTTTGGGCCTCCTTGGGTTTCCGAGCCCTTCGTGCTAGAGCCTTGCCTGCTGGCTTGGAGGCAGTCTTGTCCCCGGTCTTCTTTCGCCTTTTAGCGGGCTGAGAAGGTCCGGAGGAAGAACTTGGAGCAGCCCCGTGCTTCTTCTTCGGTGCCGCCGGAATTGGTTCGCCCATAGCGAGGGGAGGATCCTCGTGAATATGACCGCTGGGGTGAGCTAATGCCGGAAAAGCAAAAGAAAGGGGGACAGCCTCAACAGGTTTAATCACCTCGACATCCGAGTCATCTTCATCATCAGGCCAATCTCTAATAGAAGAGGATTTACCCGTGGGTCGTTTCATGGCGTCGGTCATCGGGAGGAACATCTCCTGGTCCGGCTCTTCCTCATCCGGAGTTTCCCGGTCCGGCGCCCACTTAAGGGTCGGATCGGTGCCGTCCTCAAGGGTCTGCTGAAGAAATTTCTGAGGAAAGGAATGAACAAAAGAGTCAAAAATACAGTAATAACTCACATGTAATTAGTCTGGGGTAAGTTTGCAACATGAAGCTTACCGCGGGAGGAAGCCTATCGCGGCAATAATGCTCAATTCCCCAAGTCCACTCGGAGGAGAAGTCCTTGTGGGTGGTGAAGAGAGCCTTAACCCGGCGATATATCTCCGTGTTGCTCAGCTCGAAGGATGAGGTCCGGTTCGGATCACGGCCAAAGCTCATGTGGCACACCTTGTGGGTGCGTTTCTGGAGGGGGGAGATTCGGTTACGCACGAAAGTGATCATAGCATCCTCGTTGCGTAGCCCAAGCTGCTTCAACTTCGCGAACCTTTTGTTGACCTGGTTGGCCAAGGCTGTGGGCTTCTTGGAAACGGCATCCCACAGATCCGGGTTAGGTGGACCCGGAGTATAGGGGAGCAGCCGGATTAAGTCTTCAGTGCCTGTATTCCGGACATAAAAGAAAGTCTGGGCCCACCCTTTGCAGGACTCTAACCCGGTGACCCGGGGGAAAACGGAAAACCTCCGACGTGAGATGGAGGCCGCTCCGAATTGAGTGAGCTGCTTGTCCTCCGGATCGGTGTGGATGTTGGGGATGACGTTGCGACGAAGACCAAAAAACCGGATCCATAGCTCCTTCGTGGGCCATAGTCTGGCGTAGACTTCGATCATAGAAGCAAAGGCAGAAAGAGAAGTGATGGCATTGGCTGGAAGATGGTGCGGCTGGAGTTGGTAGGTACTGAGCCAGTGCCGGAAAAATCACTCACCGGCAAGCCGAAGCCCCGTTGGAAGTGGGACAAGAACACGACATATTCACCCGGATTGGGTGAGGGGGCTAATTCGGAGGAGGCAAGGCGAGCCGCAACGCCGGCGGGGATGTGCCTGGTGCGGTAGAGCCAGTCCAGGTCGTCTTCGCAGACCCAGGACCCGGCCCACGCACCGCGGTCCGCCGCCGCGGCGTCCTCCTCCATCTCCTGCTCAGCGACGATGAGCTCCTCCTCCGTCATCTGGTCTTTGCTGCCCTCGCTGGCGCTAGCGGCGGCGGGGGGCAGAGGCCGGGATTGGCGAGGACCCGTGGCGGGAGAGTTGTGTAGTGGTGGCGGCGGCGCAAAAGTGTGAGGGAAAAGCACGGCGGCGACGCTGCTATTTGGAGCACTGGCAGCGGCGCGGTCGCAAGGAAGAGGAAGAAGAAGAGCAACGGGCAGAGGGGCGCGGAAGGAGAAAAATCCTAAGGGATGCGCCCCTCCGCTATTTAACCACTCCCTCAGGGGTGAGTGGGATCGCATCTTGCGGATCGGCCACACGCAGTGGCCGTGTAGCACCTACCCGGACCAATCAGTGGGGAGCCACACGGAGGGCCACAGAGTGGAGATGATCCCATGACGTGACACTGTGATGTGATAAACGAGGAGGCAGGCATGACGTGACCCGCGCACAGTGATAACTGACAATTACTGCGGCGCTTACTGTGCAGGCCCTTAAAATAAGACAACATAATGATTACCCTTCACATGGTTTGGCGTACGAGAGAAGGAAACAAGACCCGGATGAAACCGTGGTAACCCGGCCAGAAAGTGAAAACTTGCAATGTGCAGAGGGAAAGTAAAACCAGGAGGTCCGAGTTAAAGTGGTAACCCGGCCGGCAAGTGAAAACTTGGAATGTGCGAAGGGAATGTAAATCCATATAATCCGAGGTAAATGGGTAACTCGGCAATAACGACCGGAGCACAGAATTGAACCTGATGTGGCCTTAGCGGCCAAGGTAGCTAAGACCGAACCAGCTTCGGGGACTAATGTTGGGGGGATACCACCGGGTAGGGTCACGCCGGGGTATAAAGGCCGAGTTAGCCGAGGTTCGGTAAGGCCAAAGCAGATGCTGGCCGGGTCACCTCAAGGCAGGCCGAATCACAGGGTAACCCGGACGAGGGGGCGTTCGCCTAACTAAGTCTCAACCGACTTAAGCAGTAAGTCGGAAGTGCATGTTTTACTTATATGCAGGAATAGGTGTGGCCAGATCAACTATGATCCGGGTCACGTCTAGCTTCTAGGAGAAGGAAGGAATCACGCTGGTCAAAAGAAGCCCCAGTACGCACTACCTGAGCGAAGCAAGCAAGGACAGGACCATCGGGGCATGGCCGACAAGGGTGACGATGCCCATGTCGGCTGACACGGGCGCCGCAGAGGCTCACGTGGCCAAAGCATGTGTGACGCGGGGGAAAAGCACCCCGGTCGGCTTACTACTTTGGGGGGGAAGCATATTCTTTGGAATATGCTTCCACGTATGCCCTAGGCAGAGACCGAGCTCCCTCTATAAAAGAGGGGCTAGGGTTTTAGTAGAAGGGGTTGGTTTTTCGGCTGTTCCATTTTGGCTAGGGTTTTAGAGGTTTGATCTGTGGGTGAGAGTAAGAGAGCTCCTTCTTCCTCCTCTCGCCAATACAGCTCTAGGAGCACTTGTTACCTTGGTAACTGAGCTATACTAACAACTGTGTGGAGAATCACTTCACTATCCCTCCCTAGATTCCCATAGCGTGTATTAGTCCCCACCTTTAGCCTATCCATGGCATCTGCCGTGACACCACCATGATATGACCATCCATGACTATCATTCCCTTTGATGATAGCAATCTTGAAATTCGAAAATGGCGACTAGAGAGAAATCTTTGTATCCCCTAGCAGCTGTCGAACTTGGCAAATGACTATCTTCTGCAGTTTAGTACGTCAACCTTCATCAGCATCATCCTGAAATGTAAGTGCAGAACCTTCGGTCGGTCCAAACCCCAACACTTGCAGAATAACAACCTTGCGATGAGTGTACACGTTGACAAGGTCCCACATGAAATCGGGCCCAACTATGACGATCCAATCTCCATTGCCGCCTGCTCACTGCTCATCCAAACAATTTGGCATCACAACATTGGAGGAGAACCTGTCCAGCGGCGTCAGCTTGCACGGGCTGCCCGCCACTTCGAAGTAGTCTATGGATTCCCACGGTCTCACCGTCGGGTGAGAATGAAGAACACATGCGAGGCCAAACGGATGAGAAGAAGGTGTAGTTCTGCTCTCTTTTGCTGATGGAAGAATATGTTTGGAAGAACTGACGAGGCTCGCGGCGGTGGTGGCGTCACAATGGTTGATGAGTACTTGAAGAGGGCCTTCGGTGAACACCTTCTGGAACTGCTCAAGATCTTTACAGACCTTGCTTGATCTCACCATGGGAGGCTGCAGATGGTGTTTTGGGGGCTTTCTTTGGGGTGGGTTGGGGTGGGGGAGGGAGGGAAGATAGTTGGCATGAGCTGGCGGCCGGGGTGGGATGGAGAAGACAAAGGCTGATGGTGCGTAGTAGTACTCTACTACTAGTAGTATTGCAGAAGGTGGGTGAGTGGGGGTGGGGCTCCAATTGAGCCTAGTTGCGCAAACCTCCAACAATTAGAGTCGTAGTTGCAAAGAGCTCCAACTATTGAGCCCCGGGTATGTAAGAAATAATGTTAAGAGGGCTAATCGAGAATTTTGTGCTATGTGCAACATTTGTACCTAAAAGTAATTGTAGTACAGTAGTTTCTTGCAACTAGACTATCCTGATTATCTGGAGTTCCCTGCAATTTCGAATCCAATTGTTGGAGGTTTGTGCAATTTCCACCCTCCTCATGTTTCGGGAAAACTCTATGACCCTATATTCAAACCAAAAATGATCAAAGACAAACAAAAAAAGAAAGACATCTCTCAGGGCTTGTTTGATTTGTAGGATTCTCAAAACATAAGAAGAGGAATACCTGAATTTGGATCAAGTATGTGTTTGAATCACATGGAAAGCAAAGCAATTATACCATGAGGTTGGAGTGGACGGAAATTTTCCTAAAAATAGAGATTAAAGGAATACTTTGAAGGAATCTCAATTCCCATGTTTTTCCTATTCCTATATATTTTCCTATCCCGTGTTCCAAACGGGACATAATTCCTACATATTGCAATCCTATGAATCAATCAAAACAACGTAGGATTATTTCCTAAGTGACAAGATCCTTCACAAAACCTTTGAATTTTATTTGAATCAAAGAAGGAATAAAAAAGGTTTCCTCTCTCAGGAAAAAAAAGGAACTCCACCTCTTGGAGAAAAAAAGGAACTCCACCTCTTGGACAATTCACTGTGACGAGAGTAGCTATTAAAGTCTATGTCTAGTACTAGCTATAGGGCCCAACCGTAGAACGTTAATTACTAGTAGTATACTAGTATAGTACAGTATCAGTCACAGGTGCCTCGAAGGAAACAAAATAAAGCTCTGCAGGTAATAAATGGCCATGTCAATTTCCAAGATACACAATCTTTTGCTTGTTCATTTTGATTTGGACGACAGCTGGAGGATAGAGGAGTACTAGCTGCTTCGTGTCTTGAGCCATCGAGCTAGAGTAGAAATTTGGATATCTAAAACCTGAATTATCCTGTCAAACCAATGCTCGTTGCATGCAGCTTGATCAAACAGACTTACTGCACTACTTTACTGCACGTCCGAAAAACTAGGGAGTACAAGAAGTACTAGTACACTAGTGTTACACAGATAGTTTTCTTTGAACGGACATAGAGAGTTCCACTTTCATCTTGTAGCGCCAAAAGCAGAAGTTGTGCCAATATAGTACTGTAGTAGTCACGCCTAGGTTGTATTAGAGGGAAAAAATAGTACGATGAGCAACAAGATCTATCTATTTTTGTACTCCTATTTGTGTATACTAGTAGTACTACTACGTACTCAGGAACGGCACGAGCGTGTGCTCCACTAGTGCGCCTCCGCACGTAGGATAATCCAGTACGGAGTAGATCGCCACCGCATGGTCGCATGATTATTATGCATTGGTCCATGCTCTAGTCGTGGGCACGTGCCGTAGCAGTAAATATTTGTGAAAAATAGATTACTCATAATTACTCCCTCCATCCTAAAATAGTAGTTACTGACTTGGCTTTGTCTAGATACACATGTATTTTGACACATTTTAGTACTTAGATGCTCCCTCATTTCTAAATTAGAAAGCATACTAGGTTTTGTCGAAGTCAATATTTATAAAATTTGACCAACTATATGTACAAACATACTAACTTACATAATGTCAAACGCATATAATATAAAAACATAGTTCGTGATGATTCTGATAACATTGAGTTGATGTCGTAGATGTCCATATTAATTTAAGAAAAATTCCAGGGCAGCCTATCCTGCATGCTGGACCCACGGCGATGCGTCGTCCACACCAGCGCAATTTCGACCGCAATCTTGATTTAAGACTTAAATGAAGTCGAATTGACAAGTTTGGGCATAAAATTCCATAATCACTGAGTTAGATGACTAAAATCGAAGCACCGTAAGAACGGTTAGTGTGTTTATCTCTGATCCATGTCGTAGAAGTGAACAATTACATAAAAGTCATACTAAACCCCTAAATACTCTGTAATCACATTAGCAACAAACTTAGTTTACATTCAAAATGCATCCTTCCTAGTATCAAAAGAGAACCTACATGCGACTACTACTAGTAAACTAGAGTAGTAAAATAGTACTACTAGTAGTACTATTTATCTGCTAATACACTATTACAATCTTGATCATCAGCCATAGTTTAAGATCATTTTTTCGTGTCGATGCAAATCCAGAAAGATACATGGGTGGACTGTCCAACCTTCATCAGGAACCATGGCGGCACCCTGAGGTACGTCTTGAGCTTATCGGACGGGAAGTTGGCTGGCGACGAGCTGTTCGTCAGCTCGATTACCGCATTAAGGATCTCAACCATCGACAAGTCCGCTGACCCCGGCGGGCCAGGCGCACACAGTTTCACCGTGCACCGCGGCCACAAGCCCCTGTCCTGCCTGATGTACACCAAGGACACAACGACGGCCAGGCCGAGCGCGCTGATGGTTAGGCCGAACACGGCACCATCATCCTTGTAGAGGAAGCGCGTGAATCCCCTCGTGCTTCTTTGTGGCGGAGTGGGGATGAGGCAAAAGAAGGCGCTGCCGTAGATGGCCCTGGTTACTATGACCCCGTGGGCCTCCTTCATGTGAGGAAGGAGTCCTGCCGGCGAGGCAATGAAATCAAAGGTAGAATCAATGCAGGAGCACGGGCCATGCGAGCACGAGATCTTGTGCTCGTCGAGCTTGTCGAAGGAGACCAAGCTAAAGCAGTCGTCGTAGGGTAATCAATCATCGCCTCAGATTGGACGACGTCCATAAAAGTCGGCCCACGGTCGAATCCGCTGACGCGGTACACGAACTTGTGGGAGTGGTTACAGAGGGAAGATTGGCTCGCCGACGCAGTTCCCGCCGGCTAGAAACCCGGGTTGGGTGGGTATACTGATTGAGTTTCGTACAGTACTGGTACAATTGTACAGGAATACGCTAGGCATGGGCACACCGACGGCAGCTGCACTTGGCCACTTTTTTCTTAGACAGTGTCCACAGGTTTTACATGCTTCGTCAAAACAAAAAAGGTTGTAGAAAGTCAACAGGTGAGTAATAAAGCAGGTGTCACGCTGTACTATACCAGAAAGTACTGTACAGACAGAGGGAGAGACCAACGCAAGAAGATCCAGGTGAGTGAGAAGCAAGAAGATCTACTCCTGGAGAGAGACGAAAAGCTTGCGGCCTGCTGCAGGGTGTACAGTGTTACAGGGGAGAGACTGAGGACTGCATGCATGTCTTCAAATCCAACTTTTAATTAACTTTTTTGGTCTTATCAAATTTAAATGGCCTTAATAATCCCAGACAGAGGGAGTACTCATAATAGTAGTAGTACTACATCTTAAAACAAATCAGATAAATTAGTACTGCATTTATTAGTGGTACTTTTTTTGAGAAATTATAATTAGTAGTAGTACTTAGATATGTGAAAACCCAATCCAAGTTACTACTCCAATAGTGAGTACGATCACTCTCTTTTATGGATTCTTGTTTAGTATACGTACTAGTAGTAAAAGCTAGCATGTAGATTATTTCAGAATAAATTTTGGCTCTACAATATCTAGCATACTCGCAAACCTCAAAAGACACTTTATTGCTTAGTTTCAGGGATCTTGTGCTAAATGCATAGACTTGGATGTAATTTTCATTTTTATAAGGTCCTTGATGTAAGTTGTACTTCCATCGACCGTGTGTTAACTAATAAAACCTCGCTGCTACGGGACCTACCACAATTAAAAAAATAATTGCACCGTCCCGATTATCAGACAAAGTGGAACATGGTTTCTTATAATTCCAAAGTTTTTAAAAATAGGACATTTCAAGATTTCCAGCTAACTTTGCACACTTTAGTGACTTTTTGCCGATTTAACGAAATTAGGTCAAACATTTGCTGCACAAGCAAGGGCAATTGATTGCTATTGAATTAAATGTATTTTTAGAGTTAGATGGGTGATGTATTAAACAATGTCGTCGGTGTTAGTTTTCAACTATCACGCAAGAATATTTAATTCTCAATTTTTCGAGTGATGACGAGATTGTTCTATTACGTAAAGAAACTCCGAAGAATATGGATATGAATACCACAAGACAAGTTTTAGACATAAAGAGTGGACCAATATGTTGTACTGACGATACCAATGTTTTATGAGCTTTCAAACTTCCAAGCTAACTCCGCCAATTTGAATGACTTTATGCCAATTATTTATCAAATTTAGGTCAAATTTGAACTACAAGTAAATTGTACGTTGCTTTGAAAATTTTATGAAAACTCTTCTGGAGGTACCTATTCAGGGGACAATTAATATATCATAAACCACAGAAAGTTTTGACGACACGTTCAACTTCATGCTAAGATTTTGCATCTTGATAGTTTAACAAAATTATGTCAAACTTGAGCTACAAGTAAGCACAACAGATCGCTCTTGAATTACATGTTTGTAGATATTGAATGACTTCCTAGCTAACCCTGCCCATTTGAATGACTTTATGTCGATTTAGTGAAATTAGGTCAAACTAGCACAGTGGCCCGCGCAGATGCACATGCAATATCTGAATTGTTTTATGATTGAATTTGATAATAAAAATCAAGAGTATTAAAATTGAGATATGTATAAACTATATTCAAATATGATTTTATTATAAATTGATTAATATTATGATTAACGTATATATAGTTTTGTGTCACTTATTAATGTATATGATTCCAAAAAATCCTAAAGAATCCAATGTATAACTTTTATATATAGCAATAACTATAGGCAATAGAAGTGCGAAAGTTTTCAACGTCATTGTATTGTTTACTTTAACTACATTTTTTATTATCTATACTTATTTACTCCAATTAAAAATCAAAACAATCCAAGAGACATCTAACAATTTTGCACATGTAAATTTGAGAAAGCAAAAGCATAATAGAATTAAACTAATGGATTAATTTTCACTGTTGTTATATTTGTATGGTTTTCTAAATTATCGTTAAACCACCAAAATATATTCCTTCGGAAAAAGCATTTTATCTTATTGTTTGACCAAGTTTCAGTCACTCGAGCTTTGTCATCAGTCTCGTTGTACTCACATATTCTTATCCTTAGTCCAATAGTTTTTGTGTTTTCTGTTTTTGACTAAACAATGCAGCTCCAATGTCTCATATAATACAAGTAATTCCGTATGCCCCTTCAAAAAAATACCACTATGACTTAACCATAATACATGATTTATTAAAGAACATGAAGTCCGATGATTTACTATATAGAATCTGTTTGCTGAAGGTTCAAAAACATACATAATACAAGTGTAGTGCCATGTTATTCTTTTCATGCTTAAACACGTATTTTCCTCGTCTTATTTTCTCACTGTTCAAACAAATCATAAATAAATGAAGAAAAGTACCATCAAATATAACTTTTTAAAGAAAAAACCATGTTTGTCAAATTAAGATGTATGTTTTACATAATAAATACTTCTATATTTATTCCAAATACTCATATTTCCCTTATTCTAGATCCTCCTTGTGGTATGCCTTTACATGCTTTGATCTACTTTAAAAACAAATATGGAATGACTGAGATTAGACATAGATACCCACATGAACCATCCAATGTATTGATTGGTCTTGACCATGCCAACAGGAAGCTGCAAGTCGAGTTCCAAGGAAACAAACAGAAGCTGAGATAAGCACAATTTCTATGGTACTATAAATTGCACCTTAAGAATAACATTGTAAGATAAATCCAATTTACTCTATAAATAACATGAGGTGATACTAATCCATAAAAGAACAAACTGAACCATGCCAAATGAGTTTACAATTATTATATATATCTGAAAACGATGGCGTTCTTAAACGCGAATAACATCCATGAAAATGGATGGAGCGTGGAGGGCCCCAAGGAATATCTCGGTCGACACTTGCACTATGGTGTGTTGAAAGGCAGAGGCGTAGTAAGAGGATGAACAAAATGTGTTCACAAGATGAATGTAAACGCATAGGACGATGCAAATGAATTAGGTACTGAAACTGAAACAATGTATAAGGATCCATACCAAGTTAGTTGCGAGAAGTTCATGTCTTCAAGATAAGAGCTCGTTGAGTGTAATTCAATTCAAGTTATCACGATAAGTACGGATAAAATTCATGAGTCTCACTTCATATGATATCCTGAAACTGGAAAGGGATGAGATCTGTTATTAGTTGATGCTAAAGAAATTAAAACCTTAGAACAAATAGTAGCTTTTCTACACTCTACAAAGTTAATCCAAATTCCAACAAGTGTGACTTCTAATTATCAAAGTTCAACCTGTAGTCACACATTTAAATTTGACAATACAACCTGCACTACTGATGGTGTCCCTCTTTGTAAATATGATGACCGTTAACTGCACTATTATCCGACAAGAATATAATCACTGTAACATAGAGTTATTAAGTGGCTCAAATTACTCAAAAAAATGCGAAACTTCAGACCAATATTCTTGGTGCTAAATGTTGTAGTAGCTTAATATGAATTATTAAATGAGAGAAAATAGCAAGATAATGTGATGAAATCAACATGATTATGCGGTACATGTTGAAGAATACCTTGTTAAGTTAGAGTCATTTACCAATAGATTAAAGTAGGTATCCTTTTTATAAATGGAGTTGAACAAACAAAGGATAAATGAAGTAGTGTTGATGCATACTTAAAAACTCATAGATTACTGATGTGAATAATTACAGAGAAGTTCCAGATCAACAAATAAATAATGTGTAGTTATCATAATAAGTACAGATAAAATTCATGGTTCTCACTTCGTATGATATCCTGAAAATGGAAAGGGATGAGATCTTTTATTCGTTGATGCTAAAGAAATTAAAACCTTAGAACAAATAGTACCTTTGTACACTCTAGAGAGTTAATCCAAATTGCAGCAAGTGTGACTTCTAATTATAAAAGTTCAACCTGTAGTCACACATTTAAATTTGACAATACAACCTGCACTACTGATAGTGTCCCTCTTTGTAAATATGACGACCGTTAACTGCACCTATTATCCGACAAGAATATAATCACTGTAACATAGAGTTATTAAGTGGCTCAGATTTCTCAAAAAATGTGAGACATCAGACCAATATTCTTAGTGCTAAATGTTGTAGTAGCTTAATATGCATTATTAAATGAGAGAAAATAGCAAGATAAGGTGATGAAGTTAACATGATTATGCCGTACATGTGGAAGAATACCCTTGTTAAGTTAGAGTCATTTACCAATAGATTAAAATAGGTATTCTTTTTATAAATGGAGTTGAACAAACAAAGGATAAATGAAGTAGTGTTGATGCATACTTGACAACTCACAGATTACTGATGTGAATAATTACGGAGAAAAAGTTCCAGATCAACAAATAAATAACGTGTTTTTGGTTTTCATATCTATTAAACTTGATTCTTCATGCTTTTGCAGCAAACAGGGAAATCTTCTGCGTGAAGATCCTGTCCTTGCCAAGCACCTGCAATTGCAGAAAGGATGCATCAACTCGTACTCAAGTAATTACATCATGATAATATTCTACTTTGAATATAATACTTCCTGTTTGTATAAAATAATATTTTCCTAATCAGCTAGTCCTTGCAGTATTCAAATTTTAATCAACACTAGTAGAAAATTAGCCAAAGGATTTGACCTTTAGTACCGGTTCCGCCGCATTAGTACCGGTTTAACTGCCTAGGTCGCCGGCAAACCTTTAGTACCGGTTCGTTTAGAATCTATAGTACCGGTTCGTGTTACGAAAGGGTTTCGCGCCAAATTTGAGGCGGAGGTGGGACCAGCGCTGCACCTTTAGTACCGGTTGTGTTACGAACCGGTACGAAAGGGTTTCGAGCCAAATTTGAGGCGGAGGTGGGTCCAGCGCTGCACCTTTAGTCCCGGTTGGTGCTTCAAAATTATAAAAAAATCCAAAAATAAAATCTTTCCAACTATAGTTATATTAAGTGATTTAGTTGTTATGAAAATTAACAAACATGAATTTTGACATATTTTGCAAAAAACTATTATGAAAACTTCGAATGGCTATAACTTTTGCGTACGATGTCGAAAAAAAACATACAACCTATCAAAATATGCGAAAAAACAGTTGCTTTTGAATTTCAACTGCCTTTGGCCGTTTGGGATTCTTTTAGATTTTTAAAATTCGAAAAGGAAAAAATAGTTATTTAAAAAAATTAATTTTTTTGGAATTTTTTATGCCATATTTGGATTCTTCACATTTTTCTGATAATAATAGATATATTATTTGTCAAATTTCGATTTACAGATTTAAAGATCTTATTTATGCCATATTAAATGAATAAATGGCAAAAAATGAATAAAATATTATTTTAATTAGTTTTTAACTTTCATATTATTATTAGCTATTTATTGTTGTTTACTTAAATAGTTGTTTGTAGTTTCGAAACATTAAGACGTGTGACATATTGATATGAGCTAATATGATTGATATGGTATTGTTGACAACAAGGTACTAATGGGCTTCGCGCAAGGACATCCGGATGGAACAGAGAAGTTAAGCGTGCTGGGGGTGGAGTAGTACTAGGATGGATGACCGACCGAGAAGTCTGCGATTTGACCTAATATTAATTATAGTTAGTGTTAAAAATGTTCCAAGAGAAAGAGATTAACGAGTCAAATAATTCAAAAGTTTAAAAAATTTGAAAAAAAAATTAAAAAATTGAAAAAGGCCCTCTGGAACCGGTAGCAAAGGCTGTTTTTCTACTAGTGCAAGCCTAAAATTTAAAATTTCAAAGTACAACACTATAATACAGCTTCTGGAAAATCAGACGTCATCTCCAACTCAAAAGTACTTAGAATATATTTCCAACTCAACGCACCTAATTGTGTTCTGAACAATGGATTGGAAAATCCACTAATGACACACTTTGATGGAAGAACACCATGTTCGCCTACCCACACATCTAAGCATACCGACCACCAGGAGGAATCACACTACTGCTCGGGATAGGATCGGGTGGAGATTTGCTTCCTGCCACTATGTTCTGCAGGGTACCATCGGAAAGCAAAATTTGTATTAGTCGTCTGATTCTATACTGAATGGGATAAAAAGTAAAAGTAAACCTATACTGAATATGTGAAAAAGAGAAGGTAGATATAATGAATACGTGAAAAAGAGAAGTAGTAGACAATGACCATGTTCTACATCGTACCACATGAAACAGCAAACGGTATTTTGCTTGCTTTATTCAATGGGTTTTTGGGTTTATTCTATGTATACTGAATATACGAAAAATTAAGAGTGAATGTATTCTGAATTTCGTGAAAAAGAAAAGATTAGGGTGGTCTATATTGAATAGAGAGTCTGCACGGGCACATTGCTACCGAGGTGGAGCAATGGAGAGCTAATCAATCGAGTCAAGAACTCAACCTGAGAAAAAGCATGGATGGAAACATCTGATCAGGGACGGAGACCGGGGGGGGGGGGGGGGGGGCAAGCAGGGGCTAGACCCCCCCTAACGATCGGCCCCCCTCAACGAATCGATGCAGGTATTAGAGTACAAATACGGTTTAGTATGCACCTAGTAATATCCCTAGAGACTTAATTAATTAGTATTTCAGCCCAAACCTAACACATTAGTGGTATTTCTCTATATGTACCTAAGCCCATCCTTTCCAAAAAAATGTACCTAAGCCCAAAGCGAGCCCATGTTTTACCTTCAGGCAGTAAACTACTGCTACATACCTTTGATTTCTTTAGACCTAGTGCCATAGTCAATCCTTTAGATCAATAGACTGAACCTGTCCGACATACGCCGCCGCTCAGTGTGGCCAGATGCCACCGCGACACCAAGCAAGCAGGGCTGTTGTCTGCACCTCTAGTTGATCCTGCCACCGACCGGAGTGCCGTGCACCCATTCCATCGAGTCTGTCTTCCACAAAAATCCAACTAAAGGTACCATGTCGAGTTAGATTATTGTTGAGTGATTGCGTGAAAAATAGTCTAATTGATTGGGTTCATCTTGTATTTTCATATGACACATTTGTTTAATTTACTAATCAGGTGCATCATTAGTGGATCGGAGCTTATTTACCGCATAAATAAAGGTTCTGTTTTGTATTGTCCAATACATATAGATGTGTATACGGTTACACTTGATATATTATGATTTTTTACCCCCATACCAATCTTCTAAGAAAATGATATATGGTACATCTTTGGGAAAAAATCTTATATACATCGTTATCATCTTCCCCCCCTCATCGTCCAATCCTGGCTCCGCCCCTGCATCTGATGCCGTCGGCGGAGATGTGCTGGACGCCCCCATGCACACGCGTACACGCATGAAGTAGATTGATTCGTACTCCGGCGATTCCGGCCAGTCCGGCACGAAGCGAAGCTAACCCAAGCTGGTCTGGTCGAGTTCCATCATAGCAGTACCGTAACAATTACGCACCATGCTAGCTAGCTTTGAAAGGCCCTACGCATCAACAAATCAATTAGGTAATTTGATCAGCTTTCTCCTTGACCGATTTCAACGAATTGTCGTCTTGGCTTGCGGGTGGTGATGGAACAGATTGGCACATCGGTCGATCTCAAGTTTTCGTCTTGGATTGGGGGCAGCCATGGGGCAGATTAGCACGTCGATCTGCAGTCTGCCGAACATATAACTGGAGAAGATGCTCTAGTCAACTTTTCAACTTGGATTGGGGGTGGCGATAGAGCATATTGGCACGTCGTCTTGCAGTCTGGCAAACAGAAATCGAAGATGTTCTAGGGCAGCCCTAGGCTCGTGACGGAAACCGAAGAGAAGGAGACCTAAAAGAGAAACGGACGTGGAAGGTTGAGATAAGATTGCAATTTTTAATGGTGGCAAACCTGGGTAATTTCTTTTTAACTTTTGTGGTACACTATTTCCATCATGATCAAACGGCTCATGTTGTTAAATTTATATCTGATCAATGGCCAGATGTTTCTAATTATTGTGGGATTTTTTAATCTAATTCTCTAATTTCTGGTTAACTCATAATGCACTTTTAATATATAATAGATTTGAAACTACAAGTAGATTGTAGGTTGCTTTGAAAGTTCGACGAAAAAGCTTTTGGTGGGACCCATCAAGGAGTCATAATCAATATGTCAGAAACCACCCAGAGTTTTGATGATAGTTTCAACTTCTTGCTAAGATTTTGCATCCTGACTATTAACGAAATTATGTCAAACTTGAGCTACAAGCAAGTAAGCGCGATAGATCTCTCTTGAATTGAGTGTCTTTTCTAGGGTAGATGGGTGCATCTTCTTGTAGTAAACAATGTTGTGAGTGCGAGTTTCCAACTATCGGAAAAGAATATTCTCAATTTTTTGAGTGATATCGAGATTATTCTCTCCTATAAAGGAAGTCCGAAGAATAAGGATCTAAATGCCACAAGCCAAGTTTTCACACATATATATAGTGGCAACATATTGCTAACTCTGTCCACTTAAATGACTTTATATGTCGATTAATCAAAATTATGTCAAATTTGAACTATATGTTACAAGTTTTGTAGGTTGCTATGAAAGTTATACGAAAAAGCTTTTGGAGGTACCTATCGGGGGGTCACAATCAATATATGAGAAACAACCGAGAGTTTTGACAACTTGTTTGACTTTATGCTAAGATTTTGCATCATGACACTATTTAACGAATTTTGGTCAAACTTGAGCTACAAAGTAAGCGCGATAGATTGCTATTTGAAATATATAACTTTTCAGAGGTAGATGGGTGTATTTTCTTGTAGTAAATAGTGTCATCGGTGTGATTTTCCAACTATCAGGAAAGAACATAGTGATGACGAGCGAAGTTGTTCTTTTCCGTAAAGAAATGTTCAAAGAATATTGGATCTGAATGCCAGAAGCCAAGTTTACGAATATATAGTGGACCAACATGTTGTACTAACGATTCCCATGTTTTATGAGTTTTCAACCTTCCTAGCTAACTCTGCCCATTTGACCGAATGACTTTATGTCGATTTATCGAAATTAGGTCAAATTTGATACTTCAAGTACATTATAGGTTGCTTTGGAAGTTTTACAGAAAAACTTTTGGAGGTACCCATCGACGGGTCACAATTAAGATATCATAAAACACCGAGAGTTTTGACGATAGGTTCAACTTCTTGCTAAGATTTTGTATCTTAACAATTTAACGAAATTAGGTCAAACCTGAGCTACAAGTAATTAAGCGCGATAGATTCCTCTTGAAATTAAATATATTTTCAAAGGTAGATCGGTGCATCTTGTTGTAGTAAACAATGCCTTCAATGTGAGTTTCCAACTATCAGGAAACAACATTCAATTCTACATTTTCCGAGTGAAGACGAGCAAGGTTGTTCTTTTTCGTAATAAGTCCGGAGAATATTGGATGTGAACGCCATGCCAAGTTTAAAGACATATATAGTGGACCAACATGTTGTACCAACGATTCCCATGTTTTATATATGAGTTTTTAAACTTCCTAGCTAACTCTACCCATTTGACCGAATGACTATATGTCGATTTATCGAAATTAGGTCAAATTTAAAACTACAAGTACTAGTACATTGCACGTGCCCTGCATGTGAGACTCGGATAATAGACATCTGGCATATCATCACTATATAAAATTATAATAGGTAAAGCGTAAAAAATATAATAGGTATAGAACTACTACAAGTAAACTGTGTAGGTTGCTTTGAAAGTTTTATGGAAAAGCTCTTAGAGGTACCCATCAGAGGGGGCACATGGGGGGGCAATTAATATACTATCA
Organism: Avena eriantha; assembly: GCA_910589775.1. NCBI lineage: Eukaryota > Viridiplantae > Streptophyta > Magnoliopsida > Poales > Poaceae > Avena > Avena eriantha. Next base: position 324,635,135 of record OU342743.1, on the reverse strand, counting down.
GAAACCAAAAGAGAGTTCTCACGACAGGTTCATCTTCTTGCTAAGATTTTGCGTCTTGACAGTTTAATCAAATTAGGTCAAACTTGAGCTACAACTAAGTGCGATAGATTGCTCTTGAATTTAATAAAATTAGGTCAAACTTTAACCATAAGTAATAAATTGTAGGTTGCTTTGAAAGTTTTATGAAAAAAGCTTTTGGAGGTATCCATCGAGCGGTGAATTAATATATCAGAAACCACAGAGAGTTTTGACGAGTGGTTCGACTTCTAGATAAGATTTTGTATCATGAAAATTTTGAACACCTTTTGAAAATGATCACATGAAATAGGGAGAGAGGGGAAATGATATTTCTCTTCTAAATGGGCAACCCATAAGCTTGAGGTGCACCTTATGCTTAAAGAAAACTTTAGTTTTTCCACTATGTATAAGGTTAACCTTAGCGGATGCCACATAGTAGGCCATAATTTTTTTGAACAGGTAGTAGGCCATATTAAGGTGTGATTTTTTACTCAATGCGGGAGTAGTATAATTCTTTGCTTAGACATATGGTCACCTCTGTCCATGCGATGTACATGATGAGAGAATAAAACGTTGGAAGGGGAAGAGGGCAGCAACGAAGAGAAGTTGAAGGCGGTTCCATGTCAAAGCAAAGTTATGATGGGTTTTTGACACGAGGTACTCCTGCGGCCTTACAGTGTACTACACTATGCTAGTACTAGTAAATTTCAGGACCTATCCACACAAAACAAATTGTGTATTTTCTCTCTCCTTCCCTACCTCTCACCATCCATCCTCCCTCTCTCCTACCCTTTCCCCTCGTGCATCGGCCCTGCTGATCTCTTCCTCGTCCACAACGTGGTGCTGCGCACATGTGCCTTGGTATGGCGGCTCTGTGTCTCTTGCGTGTTCGGCAACCACATTTGTGTGGAGTAGGGATGAGGAGTACATAGGAAGGAAACCACTTTGGTCCTTGGCGGAAAAAAATGCAAACTTTTCCGGTTTTTGAAATTTTCACTTGCTTCCCAAACATCAGGATGGAAGGTCACTCGAAAGATCGGCCATTCACAGTACTTCTTAGCTTATCTTTATCTTGTCTTATCTCTTACAATACCATGCCATACCATTGTATAGTGTATGGATAACTTTGAACATTGACTGTTCGATCAAGACCAGCAAATCCAAACATTTCTTACGTTGGATATTCTTTTCCATTCTTAGCATCTACAAAGATTCTACTGATAATCTTTAGCACGATGAACGCTAGTATGCGCAAACCTCAAAACACACACTTCATTGCTCAGTTTCAGGGTCCTTGTGCTAAATGCAGGACTAGGGTGCAATTTTCATTTTTATGAGGTCCTTGATGTAACTTGTACTTCCACCGACCGTGTTAACTCTCAAGCACCTCGCTCCTACGAGATCTACCACGCTTAAAAGAAAATGCAACCGCCCCAATTATCAAACAAACTGGACCACATTTTCTTATACGTAATACCCAAGTTTTTAGTACTAGGATTTTTCAAGCTTCCTAGCTAACTTTGCACACTTCAGTGACTTCTTGTCGATTAACGAAATTAGGTCAAACTTGAGCTACAGGTAAGAGCGATAGATTGCTCTTGAATTAAATGTATTTCAAAGGTAGATCGATGCACCTTGTTGTAGTAAACAATGCCTTTAGTATGAGTTTTCAACTATTAGGAAAGAACATTCAATTCTACATTTTTTTGAGTGAAGACGAGCGAGGCTAGTTGTTATTTTCCGTAAAGAGATGTCCAAAGAATATTGGATGTGGATACTACAAGACAAGTTGACAGACATATATAGTCGATCGACAACATGTTCTACTTGCAGTTCCCATGTTTTATGAGCTTTCAAACTTCCTATCTAACTCTGCCCATTTTAATGACTTTAAGGCGATTTATCGAAATTAATTCAAATAGTTTTGATCAAGAATTGGGAACCAAGAAAGTAGTGGCGCCATCTCTTCAAGGATTCCAAAATCGCTAAAGCTTGTCCTTATCATAAGTTGACATGGCAGCATTTCTGGGTCCAAGGGTTTTACTGAAATAAGCAATTTGTCTGCCTTGTTGCATGAGGACAGAACCACCTGATGCATCTGTTTCAAAAAAAAATCAGGCTTAATAAGATGAGTGACCTCCCTCTTTTCTAGGACACGTATATTTGATCCAATCTTTTTTCGTGAAAGCCCCTTTGCTTACGGAAGAGAAGAGTTGGATGCCGGTACTTGGTGGGAAAGCTCCCATTTCCACTTTGCTTCTTGTAAGCTTCGGTATAAATAGCTCACTTGCGGGAGGAATAGCTTTCATTTCTCTCTTTTGGTGGATCCTTTCTCCTCACTTTTTGTGCTCCGGTCAAGATGTGACTCATCCTGTATATACATAATTAGGAGACCTCTCACGAAGAAAGGAGTACCATTTGTGTGGATCTTGTAAGCTTCGGTATTCTCAAGCATTCATTGTTCATTGATAAAAGATTTGTGCTAGAGACAGATGCCTGTGGGCATTGGAGCAGTGTGGAGGCGGATGCGCCGCCACTGATTTAAACAACCGCTTATGTTCTTCGGCATCGCCTTTGCATAAAGGTGTGGTTCATCCTCTAAGATAGAAAACACCACAACTTTCCGGGGTCAAGTGCAGGTAGAAAGACATCCTTCATTACCGCGCTGAAACAACAACAATTCCTACTAAAAAAATCTGCTTTCCTATCAAGTAATGCCTTCTCCACTTGACTCCACTGGTCAAGAACTCTGGAGCTTCATCCGAGATCCTTCCCAAATGAACATCCTAGCCCAGTAACAATATCTTATCTCTTCCCAGCCTAGAAAATAGACAAAATTGCTAAATATCAATTGATGAAGACAATTTTCCTCATGTTTCTATCGTTGTGCTGTTCTACCCACAGCTTATCGATAATGAATTCCTTTCATTTCCTAGATCTCTTGTTTTTAGAAAAACAAAAGCAAGTAGAAAAGATAGGTGTAAAGCCTTCGATTCTCCTTTCGAGAACTTAAATGCAAAGATAAGGCGAAAAGCCTTTGCTTCTTCTTTCGATTGGATAGAAGCTCATACTCGCCTTCAACAACAGGTTTGGTGCTGATGTGTCCAAATCCCATGCTCCTACTAAGGTTGATTGATGTGTCAAATACTAATGCTCCTTCTAAGGTTGATAAAGGTAAAGCAGTGGCCCAAGAACCCACTACATCTAAGCCCAAGTCCAAACAAAACTAGACCCAAGAAAGCTGGAATGAGAATCCTTACCCGTGAAGACCATGCATACTTTTCCGACCTATGTATGCCTTTCCTCGCCTACTTCATTCTTGCTTTCCGTTTCCTACTATTTTCAAGTTTCAATTTCGAAAGAGAGACATAAAGTGTCAATGTACTTTCTTTTCATAAAGTCAATAAATAGTAGTAATTCTTGCTTTTGAAACTACAAGTAAATTGTACGTTTTTCTTTGTAATTTTTACGAAAAAGCTTTTAATTTGGAGGTACCCATCGAGGGGTCACAATTAATATATCTGAAAAGAATGAGAGTTTTGATGATAGGTTCAACTTCTTGATAAGATTTTGCATCTTGACAATTTCACGAAATTAATTAGGTCAAACTTGAGCTACAAGTAAGCACGATAGGTAGCTCTTGAATTAAATTTAATTTCAGAGGTAGATGGATGCATTTTCTAGTCGTAAGCAGTTTCGTGGGTGTGAGTGTCCAACTACCTAGAAAGAACATTCAATTCTACGTTTTTCGAGTGAAGACGAACGAGGTTAGTTCTTCTTTTCCGTAAAGAAAAGTCCAAAGAATATTGGATGTGGATGCCACAAGCCAAGTTGATAGACATATATATATAGTGGATCGTCAACATGTTGTACTTGTGATTCCCATGTTTTATGGGTTTTGAAGCTTCCTATATCTAACCCCGCACATTTGAATAACTCTATGTCGATATCTCGGAATTAGGTCAAATTTGAAAGTACAAGTAAATTGTAGGTTTTTCTTTGATAGATTTACAAAAAAAGCTTTTGGATGTACCCATCGAGGGTTCAAAATTAATATACCAGAAACCAGCGAGAGTTTCGACGATAGGTTCAACTTCTTGCTAAGACTTTTCATATTGATTATTTAATGAAATTAGGTCAAACTTGAGCTAGCTACAAGTAAACGCAATAGATTGCTCTTGAATTAAATGTCTTTTCATAGGTAGGTCATCGGTACATCTTCTTGTAGTAAACAGTGCTGTCGGTGTGAGTTTCCAACTATCAAGAAAGAACATTCAATTCTACCTTTTCCGAGCGAGGTTGTTCTTTTTCCTAAAGGAATGTCCGAAGAATATTGGATTTGAATGCAACAAGCCAAGTTTACATACATATATATTGGAACAACATGTTGTACCAACGATTACCATGTTTTATGAGTTTTCAAACTTCCCAGCTAACTGTGCCCATTAGAATGACTTTATGTAGATTTATCAAAATTAGGTCAAATTTGAAACTACAAGTACTAGTAAATTGTGCGTGCCCTATACGTGAGACTCAGATAATAGACATCTGGCATATCATCACTATATAAAATTATAAAAGGTAAAGTGGAAAAAATATAATAGGTAAAATTTGAACTACTACAAGGAAACTGTGTAGGTTGCTTTGAAAGTTTTACAGAAAAGCTCTTAGAGGTACCCATCGGAGGGGGCGTGGGGGGGGTCAATTAATATACTATCAGAAACCAAAAGAGAGTTTTGACGATAAGTTCATCTTCTTGCTAAGATTTTGCATCTTGACAGTTTAATAAAATTATGTCAAACTTGAACTACAACTAATAAATTATAGGTTGCTTTGAAAGTTTTATGAAAAAATATTTTGGAGGTACCCATCGAGTGGTTAATTAATATATCATAAACCACAGAGAGTTTTGACGAGTGGTTCGAATTCTAGCTAAGATTTTGCATCATGAAAATTTTGAACACCTTTTGAAAACGGTATGAAATAGGGAGAGAGGGGAAATGATATTTCTATTCTCTATGGGCAACCCACAAGATTGAGGTGCACCTTAGTCTTAAAGATAACTTTGTTTTTTCTACTATGTATAAGATGAACCTTAGTGGATGCCACATAGTAGGCCATTTTTTTGAACGGGTAGTAGGCCATATTAAGGTGTGCTTTTTGACACATTGTGGGGGAAGTATATTTCTTTGCTTAGACATATGGTCACCTCTGTCCATGCGTTGTACATGTTGAGAGAATAGAACGTTGGCAGGGGAAGAGGGCAGCAACAAAGAGAAGTTGAAGGTGGTTCCATGTCAGAGCAAAGTTATGATGGGTTTCTGACACGAGGTACTCCTGTGGCCTTCTAGTATACTACACTATGCTATTACTTGTAAATTCTGGACCTATGACGGCAAAACAAATTATGTGTTCTCTATAATTTGCTGCCTCTCACCATCCATCCTTCCTCTCTCCTACCCTTTCCCCTCGCGCACCGGCCCGGCTGATCTCTCCCTCGTCCACAACGTGGTGCTGCACACGTGTGGCTTCGTATGGTGGCTCTGTGTCTCTGGTGTGTTCGGCAGCCACGTTGGTGTGGACTAGGGATGAGGAGTACATAGGAAGGAAACCACTTTGGTCCTTGGCAGCAAAAAAATTCAAACTTTTCCGGTTTTCGAAATTTTCACTTGCTTCCCAAACATCGGGAGGGAAGGTTACTCAAAAGATCGGCCATTCGCAGTACTTCTTCTCTTATCTTTATCTTGTCTTATCTATTATAACACCATACCATACCACTATATAGTGTATGGATAACTTCGAACATTGACCGTTGGATCAAGACCAGCAAATCTAAACATTGCTAACTGTTGGATCTTCTTTTCCATTCTTAGCATCTACAAAGATTCTACTAATAGTCTTTAGCACGATGAACGCTAGTATGCACAAACCTCAAAACACACACTTCATTGCTCAGTTTCAGGGTCCTTGTGCTAAATGCATGGACTTGGGTGCAATTTTCATTTTTATGAGGTCCTTGATGTAACTTGTACTTCCACCGACCGTGTTAACTCTCAAGCACCTCGCTCCTACGAGACCTACCACAGTTAAAAGAAAATGCAACCGCCCCAATTATCAAACAAACTGGACCACAGTTTCTTATACGTAATACCCAAGTTTTTAGTACTAGGATTTTTCAAGCTTCCTAGCTAACTTTGTACACTTCAGTGACTTCTTGTCGATTAATGAAATTAGGTTAAACTTGAGCTGCAGGTAAGAGCGATTGATTGCTCTTGAATTAAATGTATTTTCGGAGGTAGATGGGTGTATCTTCTTGTAATAAACAATGTCACCAGTGTGAGTTTCCAACTATCAGGAAATAAAATTCTCAGTTTTCCGAATGATGACGAGATGGTTCTTTTCCGTAAAAAAAGGTCGAAGCAGAATATGGATCTCAATGCCATAAGCCAAGCTTCTATACATATTAAGTGGACCAACGTGTTTTACTTACGATTCCCAAATGTTTTTTGAGTTTTCAAACTCCCTAGCTAATTAACTCCGCCCACTTGAATGACTACATGTCGATTTATCGAAATAAGGTCAAACTTGAACTATAACTAAATTGTAGGTTGCTCTGAAAGTTTTACGAAAAAGCTTTTGGAGGTACCATACCGATCGGGGGGATGTCACAATCAATATATGAGAAACAAGCGAGATTTTTGACAACAGGTTTAACTTCTTGCTAAGATTTTGCATCGCATGACACTATTTAACTAAATTGGGACAAACTTGAGCTACAATTAAGCGCGATAGATTGCTGTTGAAATATATGACTTTTCAGAGAGGTAGATGGGTGCATTTTCTTGCAGTAAACAGCACCGTTGGTATGGTGTGATTTTTGAACTATATTAGGAAAGAAGATTCAATTATTCTCAATTTTTTGAGTGATGGCGAGCGAGGTTGTTCTTTTCTGTAAAGAAATGTCCGAAAAATAATATTGGATCTGAATGCCAGAAGCCAAGTTTACCGACATATATAGTGGACCAACATGTTGTACCAACGATTCCCATGTTTTATTTATGAGTTTTCAAACTTCCTACCTAACTCTGCCCATTTGACCGAATGACTTCATGTCGATTTATCAAAATTAGGTCAAATTTGAGACTACAAGTAAATTGTAGGTTGCTTTGAAAGTTTTACGAAAAATCTTTTGGAGGTACCCATCGAGGGGTCACAATTAATATATCATAAAACACCGAGAGTTTTGACGATATGTTCAACTTCTTTCTAAGATTTTGCAACTTGACAATTTAATGAAATTAGGTCAAACTTGAGCTACAAGGAAGAGCAATAGATTGCTCTTGAATTAAATGTATTTTCAGAGTTAGATCGATGCACCTTGTTGTAGTAAACAATGACGTCAGTGTGAGTTTCCAACTATCAGGAAAGAACATTCAATTCTACATTTTCCGAGTGAAGACGAGCGAGGCTAGTTGTTATTTTCTGTAAAGAGAAGTCCAAAGAATATTGGATGTGGATGCCACAAGACAAGTTGGCAGACATATATAGTCGATCGACAACATGTTGTACTTGCGATTCCCATATTTTATGAGCTTTCAAACTTCCTAGCTAACTCTGCCCATTTTAATGACTTTAAGTTGATTTATCAAAATTAGGTCAAATTTGAAACTACAAGTAAATTGTAGGTTTTTCTTTGTAATTTTTACGAAAAACCTTTTAATTTGTAGTTACCCATCAAGGGGTCACAATTAATATATCTGAAAACAACGAGAGTTTTGACGATAGGTTCAACTTCTTGCTAAGATTTTGCATCTTGATAATTTAACTAAATTAATTAGGTCAAACTTGAGCTATAAGTAAGCGTGATAGATAGCTCTTGAATTAAATGTCATTTTAGAGGTAGATGAATGCATTTTCTAGTAGTAAGCACTTCCGTGGGTGTGAGTGTCCAACTACCAGGAAAGAACATTGAATTCTACGTTTTCTGAGTGAAGATGAACAAGGTTAGTTATTCTTTTATGTAAATAAAAGTCCAAAGAATATTGGATGTGGATGCCACAAGCCAAGTTGACATACATATATAGTCGATCGACAACATGTTGTCATTGCAATTCCCATGTTTTATGGGTTTTGAAGCTTCCTATATCTAACCCCGCACATTTGAATAAATTTATGTCGATATCTAGGAATTAGGTCAAATTTGAAACTACAAGTAAATTGTAGGTTTTGCTTTGATAGATTTACGAAAAAGCTTTTGGACGTACCCATCGAGGGATCAAAATTAAAATACCAGAAACCTACGAGAGTTTTGATGATAGGTTCAACTTCTTGCTAAGACTTTGCATATTGATAATTTAACGAAATTAGGTCAAACTTGAGCTAGCTACATGTAAACACCATAGATTTCTCTTGAATTAAATGTATTTTCATAGGTAGATCATCGGTGCATCTTCTTGTAGTAAACAGTGTCATCGATGTGAGTTTCCAACTATTAAGAAAGAACATTCAATTCTACATTTTCCGAGTGAAGAATACGAGCAAGGTTGTTCTTTTTCCTAAAGAAAAGTCCGAAGAATATTGGATCTGAATGCCATAAGCCAAGTTTACATACATATATATTGGACCAACATGTTGTACCAATGATTCCCATGTTTTATGAGTTTTCAAACTCCCAGCTAACTCTGCCAATTAGAATGACTTTATGTTGATTTATCGAAATTAGGTCAAATTTGAAACTACAAGTACTAGTAAATTGCACATTCCCTGCACGTGAGACTCATATAATAGACATCTGGCATATCATCACTATATAAAATTATAATAGGTAAAGCGGAAAGAATATAATAGGTAAAATTTGAACTACTACAAGTAAACTGTGTAGGTTGCTTTGAAAGTTTTATGGAAAAGCTCTTAGAGGTACCCATCGGAGGGGGCGTGCGGGAGGGCGATCAATTAATATACTATCATAAACCAAAAGAGAGTTCTGATGACAGGTTCATCTTCTTGCTAAGATTATGTGTCTTGACAGTTTAATGAAATTAGGTCAAACTTGAGCTACAACTAAGTGTGATAGATTGCTCTTGAATTTAATGAAATTATGTCAAACTTGAACTACAAGTAATAAATTGTAGGTTGCTTTGAAATTTTTATGAAAAAAGCTTTTGGAGGTACCCATCGAGCGGTTAATTAATATATCATAAACCATAGAGAGTTTTGACGAGTGGTTCGACTTCTAGCTAAGATTTTGCATCATGAAAATTTTGAACACCTTTTGAAAACGATCACATGAAATAGGGAGAGAGGGGAAATGATATTTCTATTCTCTATGATCAACCCACAAGCTTGAGGTGCACCTTAGGCTTAAAGATAACTTTATTTTTTCCACTATGTATAAGGTGAACCTTAGCGGATGCCACATATTAGGCCTTTTTTTGAATGGGTATTAGGCCATATTAAGGTGTGATTTTTTACACAATGCGGGAGTAGTATATTTCTTTTCTTAGACATATGGTCACCTCTGTCCACGTGCTGTACATGCTGAGAGAATAAAACGTTGGCAGGAGAAGAGGGCAACACCGAAGAGAAGTTCAAGGTGGTTCCATGTCAGAGCAAAGTTATGATGGGTTTCTGACAGAAGGTACTCCTGCGGCCTTACCGTGTACTACACTATGCTAGTACTAGTAAATTTTAGGACCTATGCATGCAAAACAAATTTTGTGTTTTCTCTGTCCTTCGCTTTCCCCTCGCGCACCGACCCTGCTAATCTCTCCCTCTTCCACAGCGTGGTGATGCGCATGTGTGCCTTGGTACGGCGGCTCTGTGTCTCTTTCGTGTTCGGCACCCGCGTTTGTGTGGAGTAGGGATGAGGAGTACATAGGAATGAAACCACTTTGGTCCTTGGTGGCAAAAAAAATCAAACTTTTCCGGTTTTCGAAATTTTCACTTGCTTCCCAAACATCGAGAGGGAATGTTACTCAAAAGATCGGAAATTCATAGTACTTCTTATCTTATCTTTATCTTGTCTTATCTCTTACAATACCATACCATACCACTGTATAGTATACGAATAACTTCGAAAATTGACCGTTGGATCAAGACCGGCAAATCCAAACATTGCTAACCGTTGGATCAAGACCGGCAAATCCAAACATTGCTAACCGTTGGATCTTATTTTCCATTCTTAGCATCTACAAAGTTTCTACTGATAGTCTTTAGCACGATGCATTCTAGTATGCGCAAACCTTAAAACACACACTTCATTGCTTAGTTTCAGGGTCCTTATGCTAAATGCATGGACTTGGGTGCAAAATTCATTTTTATGAGGTCCTTGATGTAACTTGTACTTCCACCGACCGTGTTAACTCTCAAGCACCTCGCTCCTACAAGACCTACTGATGGCCCAAAATATATCGAGCTCGTTGGGGAACCCCAAGAGGAAGGTATGATGAGCACATCAGCAAGTTTCCCCTCAGTTATGAAACCAAGGTTATCAATCCAGTAGGAGCAAGGAAACACCCCAAAGGTGTAGCTAGCTGAACTTTGGTAGGGGGCACTACTGGTGCCAGTAGAAATGTGGAGACTTGCACAACACAACCACAGAACTCTGTCCCCAACTTGCGATGAGGTTGTCAATCTCACCTGTTTTGCTAAAACAAAGGATTAAACGTATCGAGTGGAAGAAAGTAATAGTTTGTAGAAAGTAAACACAAAGCAGTAAACAATTGATTGTAGATTGATGGTAAAAGAAAGGATCAGGGTCCATAGTTCACTAGTGGTGGCTCTCCTTAAGATAGATGACATGCTGGGTGAGCAAATTACAGCGGGGCAATTGACAAACATCGAGAAAGCAATCATGCATATACTACTCATCTTGACTCCTTTGAGATTTGATTGGGCATTACAACATTATACATAGACCGCCATCCAATGACTTCTATGACTAATAATCCACCTTCAGGTTATCATCCGAACCCCCTCCAGTATTAATTTGCAAGCAATGGATAATTGCATTACGAATTGCGTGTAAAGTAAATAATATGATTGTTCTATGAACAAAGGATTGTTGTTTTCTCCCTAGTAGCAACATCACATCTAGTACCTTAGAGATTTCTGTCACTTCCCTAGATTACTAGAGGCATGAACCCACTATCGAGCATAAATACTAACTCTTGGAGTTGCTAGCATCTACTTGGCCAAGATAGCTACTAACAACGGAAAGCATGCAAGATCACACATAACAAAGACATGATAGAATCAATAATCAATCTGAAATAGCATCTCAATATCCATCGGATCCCCGCAAACACAACATGTATGATTACAAATAGATGATCTTGATCATAAACGGAGCTTACAAGATCTAAACATGATAGCACAAAGGAGGAGAACCAGCCATCTAGATACTACATGGATCCATAGTCCGAGGATGAACTACTCACGCATCACACTAGAGGCTTGCACGATGATGAAGAAGGCCTCCAGGGTGAATTCCCCTCTCTGGCAGGATGCTGAAAGAGCTTCAGATCCCTCCTGATCTAGGGATGGAGATGATTTCAGATATAGACTCTTTCATGGAATTTTGATCGGATACTTAGGGTTTCTGTATCGGAGGCATCTTATAGGCGAAAGGAGAGGCCGAGGGGGTGCCTGGGCTGGCCACACAACCCCTGGCGTGGGTTAGGCCTGGCCGCGCGGCCAGGTGGTGTGGTCGCCCTCTGGCCCCTCTCCGTATCGTATTCTGGCTCCAACTGTCCCTCGGTGAAAAACTGACTTTGGCTTTTGTCCCGTCCAATTCCGAGAAGATTCATTTTCTGACTTTCGTGGTACCAAAAACAGCAGAAAACAGGCAGTTGGCACTTTGGCTCTTGTTAATAGGTTAGTCTAAGAAAGTGTATAGAAAGTACTCCAAAGTTGGAACAAAACATAAGAAAGTAGATAAAACCAAGCATGGGACATCAAAAATTATTGATACGTTAGCAACGTAGCACCTACCACAGTTAAAAGAAAATGCAACCGCCCCAATTATCAAACAAACTGGACCACAGTTTCTTATACGTAATACCCAAGTTTTTAGTACTATGATTTTTCAAGCTTCCTAGCTTACTTCGCACACTTCAGTGACTTCTTGTCAATTAATGAAATTAGGTCAAACTTGATCTACAAGTAAGCGCAATAGATTTCTCTTGAATTAAATGTATTTTTGGAGGTATATGGGTGCATCTTCTTGTAGTAAACAATGTCTTCAATGTGAGTTTCCAACTATCAGGAAATAAAATTCTCAGTTTTCTGAGTGATGACGAGATGGTTCTTTTCCATAAAGAAAGATCGATGCAGAATATGGATCTCAATGCCATAAGCCAAGCTTCTAGACATATTAAGTGGACCAACATGTTTTACTTCCCATATGTTTTTGAGTTTCAAACTCCCTAGATAATTAACTATGCCCACTTGAATGACTACATGTCGATTTATCGAAATTAGGTCAAACTTGAGCTATAACTAAATTGTAGGTTACTCTGAAAGTTTTACGAAAAAGCTTTTGGAGGTACCATACCGATCGGGGGGGTTCACAATCAATATATGTGAAACAACCGATAATTTTGACAACAGGTTTGACTTCTTGCTAAGATTTTGCATCGTATGACACTATTTAACGAAATTGGGACAAACTTGAGGTACAAGTAAGCGCAATAGATTGCTGTTGAAATATATGACTTTTCAGAGAGGTAGATGGGTGCATTTTCTTGTAGTAAATAGTGATGTCGGTACAGTGTGATTCTCGAACTATATCAGGAAAGAAGATTCAATTATTCTCAATTTTTCGAGTGATGACGAGCGAGGTTGTTCTTTTCCGTAAAGAAATTTCTGAAGAATAATATTGGATCTGAATACCAAAAGCCAAGTTTACCAACATATATAGTGGACCAACATGTTGTACCAACGATTTCCATATTTTATTTATGAGTTTTCAAACTTCCTAGCTAACTCTGCCCATTTGACCGGATGACTTCATGTCAATTTATCAAAATTAGGTCAAATTTGAAACTACAAGTAAATTGTAGGTTGCTTTGAATGTTTTACGAAAAATCTTTTGGAGGTACCCATCGAGGGGTCACAATTAATATATCATGAAACACCGAGAGTTTTGACGATATGTTCAACTTCTTGCTAAGATTTTGCATCTTAACAATTTAATGAAATTAGGTCAAACTTGAGCTACAAGTAAGCGCGATAGATTACTCTTGAAATAAATGTATTTTCGGAGGTAGACCGATGCACCTTGTTATAGTAAACAATGCTGACAGTGTGAGTGTCGAACTATCAGGAAAGAACATTCAATTCTATATTTTCTGAGTGAAGACGAGCGAGGCTAGTTGTTATTTTCTGTAAAGAGAAGTCCAAAGAATATTGGATGTGGATGCCACAAGCCAAGCTGACAGACATATATAGTCGATCGACAACATGTTGTACTTGCGATTCCCATGTTTATGAGCTTTCAAACTTCCTAGCTAACTATGCCCATTTTAATGACTTTAAGGCGATTTATCGAAATTAGGTCAAATTTGAAACTACAAGTAAATTGTAGGTTTTGCTTTGTAGTTTTTACGAAAAAGCTTTTAATTTGAAGGTACCCATGGAGGGGTCACAATTAATATATCTGAAAACAATGAGAGTTTTGACGATAGGTTCAACTTCTTGCTAAGATTTTGCATCTTGAACATTTAATGAAATTTATTATGTTAAACTTTAGCTACAAGTAAGCGTGATAGATAGCTCTTGAATTAATTGTCATTTCAGAGGTAGATGGGTGCATTTTCTAGTAGTAAGCAGTGTCGTGGGTGTGAGTGTCCAACTACCAGGAAAGAACATTGAATTCTACATATTCCGAGTGAAGACGAACGAGGTTAGTTGTTCTTTTCTGTAGAGAAAAGTCCAAAGAATATTGGATATGGATGCCACAAGCCAAGTTGACAGACATATACATATAGTTGATCGACAACATGTTGTACTTGCGATTCCCATGTTTTATGGGTTTTGAAGCTTCCTATAGCTAACCCCACACATTTGAATAACTTTATGTCGATATCTCGGAATTAGGTCAAATTTGAAACTACAAGTAAATTGTAGGTTTTGCTTTGATATATTTACGAAAAAGCTTTTTGACGTTCCCATCGAGGGTTCAAAATTAATATACCAGAAACCATCGATTTTCGACGATAGGTTCAACTTCTTGCTAAGACTTTGCATATTGATAATTTAACAAAATTACGTAAAACTTGAGCTAGCTACAAGTAAACGCCATAGATTGCTCTTGAGTTAAATGTCTTTTCATAGGTAGATCATTGGTGCATCTTCTTGTAGTAAACAGTGTTGTTGGTGTGAGTTTTCAACTATCAAGAAAAAACATTTAATTCTATATTTTCCGAGTTAAGAATACGAGCGAGGTTGTTCTTTTTCCTAAAGAAAAGTCTAAAGAATATTGGATCCGAATGCCACAAGCCATGTTTACATACATATATATTGGACCAACATGTTTTACCAAGGATTCCCATGTTTTATGAGTTTTCAAACGTCCCAGCTAACTCTGCCCATTAGAATGACTTTATATTGATTTATCGAAATTAGGTCAAATTTGAAACTACAAGTACTAGTAAATTGCACGTGCCCTGCACGCGAGACTCAGATAATAGACATCCAGCATATCATCACTATATAAAATTATAATAGGCAAAGCCAAAAAAAATATAATAGGTAAAATCTGAACTACTACAAGTAAACTGTGTACGTTGCTTTGAAAGTTTTATGGAAAAGCTCTTAGAGGTACCCATCGGAGGGGGCACGTGGGGGGCAATTAATATACTATCAGAAACCAAAAGAGAGTTTTGACGACAGGTTCATTTTCTTGCTAAGATTTTGCGCCTTGACAGTTTAATGAAATTTTGTCAAATTTTAGCTACAACTAAGTGTGATAGATTGCTCTTGAATTTAATGAAATTAGGTCAAACTTGAACTATATGTAATAACTTGTAGGTTTCTTTGAAAGTTTTATGAAAAAAGCATTTGGATGTACCCATCGAGCGATTAATTAATAAATCAGAAACCACAGAGAGTTTTGACGAGTGTTTCGACTTCCAGCTAAGACTTTGCATCATGAAAATTTTGAACACCTTTTAAAAACGATCCTGCGCATCCGGACATAGTTCATGCCCCAAAATTTTAGATACTTCGAAATTCCCATTCGATCACTATTAAATTCGGTAGGTGGGTGGCTTCACTCGTAATTTTCCAAGTATAGTGCTAGCAGTGCGCCACTTCCCTCTCTCTCCTCTAGGAATACGTCACCGGCCGGAATGTCCCTGCTGCACTTTAGCCGGCGTACCCACACACCTGATCTGCTCAACGAACCCTCTTGTTCGGCGCTGACCACATCATCGACCACCTAGGATCTGCTCCACGAACGTCGTGGTCCAGCGTTCTCCTCGTATCCTCGCCTACCCAAGATCTGCTTCCCCGTCATCGACACCCACTACGACCATAGCACCTTCGGCAACCTTGACGTGACCCGTGAGGATGTAGAGAAGGCCTAGACACTGCCATGACCGAGGTAAAATCAGATCTGCCCGCGCGATTTTTTTGTTGGCAATTTACTGTATTCGTGCTAAATTTCCTAACTAATAGGTTCTTTACTTAATATATACCTGTTATGTACTCCCTCTGTTTCAAAATATAATATGATTTAGCTTTGTGAATGAAGTGTATCCAGATTCATTTCAGTGTGTAGGTTCACTCCAAACCTAGATGAACCTACAAACTAAAAGAGGTCTAAATGCACTATTTTCACAAAGCTAAAACATCTTACATTTTGAAACGGAGGGGGTACTAAATTAACCTGTTGTGGTTACTCTTAAAATCCACGCATTGAACTGTTTTTATGTACTATATTATTTCTTTGTAAATTATTAGTCACTTAACATATTTGTTTACATTCTCTGCTGTACCTGTCCACATGAGATATGATTATATAATATCTCTCTCATTTCCTGATTTACGAATTATAGTATTTCCATCGTGTTATTTTCCTGCTATCCTTTACTATGTGTTTACACACGTCATACTATTTGACCATTATGTACTGTCGATTTGATCCCTCTTAACCTGTGGCTCAAACTGTTTGTTGTTATTATGCAAGAAGCAGCCTCAGTTTGCACACAATATCATAGATTGAATGGCTCCTATAATCTCGTAAGACCCCATCACTTTGTTTCACTTCATGCCAACATATATCATGTTGGAACCTGTTGTATTTATAGTTGGCCTTACCTTTATGCAGAGGAGCAACAATGGAGTACAAAATCCGCCCATCCACACGAGCCGTCGTAGATCTCATGTAACACCTACCGTAAGGCCCCCCACCCGAAGTTTAGTCCTTGCCACATTTTTTGTTTGCTTAAATTTACCATTTTTCTTTCTTGTTTTCATATTTTTTTGCCAAAAATTAGCGTCAAACATTTTAGCCCCACTATGGTCTGCTTTTGTTCCATGTGCTTAGTCAATTTCCTAGATATGGAGAGGTTGGGTGTATTGCATCTGAGTTGTCTGATAATAAGAAAAAGGCAATACTAGCGATAAGATCCACACATGTATCATAAGGAACTCTATGCAGTTCATCTCACTCTTGTATCTACTGTGTATCATAGTTACATGAACTGGCTATTTTAATACGAGGCACTTGATGGTTCAGTTTGTTGTTCTCAGGCCGTTGAAGCGTTGAAATTATCTGGCTATTCATGAATAATTCAATGTATGATTGCTTGATTCATTGTTTGTCTGAAATTATCTGGCTAGCATATTCGAGGCTCACAATTGATGTGTTTTTATTGGCTAAGTTACTCTTTTTTGTCTATGATTAAATCAGTGGCAGATTTCGTTGTGTAGTTCCTGGCTAGTTTATATATGAGAAACATAATGACTTAGTTTTAATATTCATTTTATTCATGTTCTACACATTCTAGTTTGAGCAGTCTACATCAGGTACTTTGGTTGATTGCTCGCATTGTTATTCAAAATGAACTTGTAGTTTGTTTCCCAAGTCTGTTGTTTAAGTAACTTGTTTTTTCTTGGTCTCAGCCACCTTCAAGTAGAGGAGTCATTTCATAGAGCAGCACATGCTCGCATCGCTCCATGGAGCCAGCTGGTCCACTTATTCAAGAAGAAATAGATGTATGAGCCACCACTGTTAATTGCTTCCTTATTTATATATTACCGCATTGACACATTTAAAATTCATGGTGGTGTGATTGCATGATAATGCTGTTATAACTTGTTTTGTGATTGTTTCAGGCTACAAATGACCCTCTGAATGCCGAACAAAGACCCGCTTCTCCAAGTTTAGATTTGTTTCACACAGCAGCAGTGACAATACCTATTTCTCATAGCACACCGCTTTGACTGATCCTCGTTTTTCAGCCGAAATATTATTTGAGGATTCCCTCCAAGATGCCTGTGATATTGTTGAGCAAGAAGCCAACAAAATAGATTCAGTAATCACCATAGCACGTAAGACTTATATGAATTGAAAAACATGCAAGCTTTAGCGCAGAACATACTTAATAATCTCATCTGCAACTCTCATGGGAAGCCAGTTGTTACATGTCTCGGGATGCAAGATCCATAGAGACCTTTTCTGTAACACCAATTATGGTGTTTTTTTAGTGTCTGGACTCTGATGCAACTTTTATGCTTCATTTTATTACTATCAAGTTTACTAAGGATTGTAATAATCTACTGTAATTTGCAGTTATAAGTTGTTTGAGGATTGTTACAAACTGAGCACCTATCAGAATTACTACGCACACATGAAAAACAGTGAAATTTTAAGAGGTACAACACACGATCTACAGGAACATGGAGAACGTCCATTGTATTACACGGGCACCATAAAACTTGCAAAATTCATAGATGTTCACTCAACAAAGGGAACACATAAAGAGCTGACCTGAAAAGAATACATCAGGAGCAGACACACACAATACATCAATCTGATGGATAGCCATCGTAGTAATCGTAGTGGGTGGTACCTTCCTCGCCATAAGGCGACACCATCTACAGCGCAGAATGCTTCATGATTCTGCAATACTCTGCCAGCAATCGATCGAGTTTGAAAGGACGGTCATTGATCCATAATCCTCCTACTCCATATCCATATACAACGCTTGGCTCCTCTTCCCATCCAAGAGCGTCAAAGTTGTAAGATCTTATCTCTGATAGGTCCGCATAGTATATGATGCTGGCCTGCACCGTGGGTACCCTGGCGCTATCGACGCAGACGCACCGATTGTCAGCAACGAAGAGAGAACGACTTCTGATGCCTCTGACCGGTTGAAGGACACGGTTCTGGGTATCAACTCGGTAAACAACCGGCCCTGCCGCCATAGACCGGTCCACTCACAATGACCAGCAACTCCCCATCAGACTCGACGAGATAAAAACGATTCTCTGGGAACTGGCATCCGGAACTGGGCCTGCAATGGTGGATGCATCTCCAGGGTTCGTGCGGAGCGCTGCAGCTAGACATGTCCATGAGCAACATCACACATAGTCGAGAGGACATACCCGTATATGTCGACGACAAAAACATCACCGGCGTAAGAAGTATGCTCCAGAGTTCCGCAAAGTCATACAGCGAGTACCACCCTTCACCAAAGACCGGGCGACTCCCTTCCTCCGTGCTCTCATCCGGCCACCAAATGGTAGTGTTCTGATGGTTTGATGTAAACACCATCAACGACGGGAACATCGTCACATCGACAGAAGCCACCTGCTCGGTCGGTATCTCCACCCTCAGTCGCTTGATAGCGCCCGAGAAGGGGTTTGTACAACCGGTCTTGTACGGCTTCACCCTCCGTCCAAGCACAATGAGGCTGTCGGTTGTGCTACCGACATAAAAGTACCTTCCATAGATAGAGGAGGAGAAATATAGATTTAGTCAGTAAATAGACTGAAATTCAATCAAGGTAAACCATGGAGCAAAACCCTGGGCAACAAGTGGACAAAAACAGAACTTGAAAAACAGATAGTATAGGATGTGAATGCAAAAAGGATCGCATATATACAGATGAATATAAAGAAAGCACCTGCGAATAACCCGGCTAATCTTCTCTCAAGGTGGCGGCCAGTTCTCATGTTCATGATCTCCATTTTTTGCATCACTATTCTATATCATATCACTGTTATTCATTGATTATTTCATATTAAGGGATGGTACTTATGTTATTTCACCTATTTTTTTTGCATGATTGATGATTTTTGGAGGATGAACCCACCGGAGTGAGGTTTCTGATAAAAACACTATTTGGATGCAAAATTCGCGAAGATCAGAAAATCCCAGAAAATATATGGAAATCCTATTTTTCCAGAAGAGAAGGAAGCCAGAAGGAGGAGCGGAGATGGGCCACAGGGGGCCAACACCCCCTG